>OX038874.1:1805000-2158690 GCA_943789525.1 Agriphila geniculea
CGGCAAACAAAAAAGTTGGCCGCCATTTTGAATTTTTTAATATTTTCAACATTGCGTTGTTATTTTTGTGTCAAAATGGTACCAAAAACCGAGTTTCATCGAAATCGGCCCATAAACAAAAAAGTTGTCAGCCGCCATCTTGGAACTTATTTTTTCATTATTATTTCCTAATTGAGTACTAATTTAAGATTTATTTTATACTTATTTAGCCCTAAATTAGTAATGATTTACAATTAAATTATGATTATCATACATATAAATTCCTATAATTCCTCGCACTTATGATGAAAGAAGAAGAAAAAAAGAGAAAATACTAAGAAAAATTTTGTATTTTTTCCATTAATTTTTATCAGTGTGACATTGTAATTTCATTTTATTTATTATTTAATTAATATTGACTACTTAATTTATATTTTGAATCAGATCTAATGATTATAATAAGAACATTGGACATCAATTAAAGTATTTGCACATCGAACCATTCGGTAGAATATGCGGGAACCATGTGATTGAAATCTGTATTGTACCATATTCAAGCAAATAAATGATTTATGACTATTATGACTAAAACTTTTTCTTTTCCTTATTTTAAGAGCATTAAAAGAAGGAAAAGAGACAAATTTGAAAAAAATATTCTTACCTTCTAGAAAAAATGACAATAAATAATTCAAAGAATAAAACAAGAATTTTGAAGTGTCTATCTTATTTTTCCTATATATTTTTAAAATTCGAAAAGGCAAATTACATCGTGCCAACCCTTACACTTTTAGTCGTTGCGTCAACTGTCTAGACGAACGGCGGCTTTTGCGCCAACACAAAGGGCGATGTCCGACTGTAAGAATACTCTCTAGGCTGTGCTATTACCGATGATTAGAGTAGTAGTATTAATTATTATTAGAGTTGTATTACACAATCAATTTTTTTTGATGAGATTTAATAAAAAATAAATTAAAAAAGTAAGTAGAAAAATATTTGTTTACTTATACCAAATCAATAGCCTTGAACCGAGGATATGACTATTGACACAGTCAAAAAATATAAATTTAACTTTTTTGCTTGACAGTACTCACCTCATGATTGCAATCAAGTTTAAACCTTATTACTGTGGAGCAAAGTTCAATATTGATCGACAGCCTATATTCAGAGTACTATGTAGAAGTTAACATTCGATTTTTAGAAAATAGCAATGAAGAATTCTTTTTTTATTTATATCGTAAGAATCACAATTTCACTAACAATTTTTTGATATATTTATTTGTCTATAACTTGTACCCGTTTCTCTGGAATCGCCATTGCCAGAAACGTCAAGTTAGCAGCCCACTTTGAGACCGTAATATCTCGGCTTGTACTGAAGCAATATTATTGAAATTTTGCGTATACGATTCACTATTTCCTAACAATTTTTTGGCATATAAATCACATTGATACGAACTGTATTTCTTAAGGTGTCATTGCTTGATAGTACTCACCTCATGATTGCAATCAAGTTTAAACCTTATTACTGTGGAGCAAAGTTCAATATTGATCGACAGCCTATATTCAGAGTACTATGTAGAAGTTAACATTCGATTTTTAGAAAATAGCAATGAAGAATTCTTTTTTTATTTATATCGTAAGAATCACAATTTCACTAACAATTTTTTGATATATTTATTTGTTTATAACTTGTACCCGTTTCTCTGGAATCGCCATTGCCAGAAACGTCAAGTTAGCAGCCCACTTTGAGATCGTAATATCTCGGCTTGTACTGAAGCAATATTATTGAAATTTTGCGTATACGATTCACTATTTCCTAACAATTTTTTGGCATATAAATCACATTGATACGAACTGTATTTCTTAAGGTGTCTGCCAGCTTGACGTCAAGATAGCAGCCTCACCAAGATACTCAAATATCTTTTGAACCATAGTATCACTATTTATATGCTAGAGTTCACTATTTATAACTATTTACTAACAATTTTTTGACCTAGTCAAAACCTTCTAATTCCATGGTGAGGCTGCCAACTATACGCTAATGTTATGTTGTGATATAGCAGTGCGCAGACGATGTGGAAGCTATTTAGCAATGAAATAAACGCTTATTGAAATATAAAACAGACTTTTATTAACAACTGAGAAAAACTATTCGTGTAGGTACAAATTTTTCATATAGAGAGAATGACATTTGACATCTAAAATATCAAATACAAAAACCCATGTAGGTTTCCAAGTAGGTTGCACTCGCTTGCTTTGCGATCTCATTTAACACGCCCTCTAAAACAATGCAAGTGCAGACCTGACCTTCACAAAGGCGGGCTTCGGCAGTCCTTTGGTCATGACGTCTGCGATCTGATCTCTTGTTCCAATTCTTTTAACAAAGATCGCTCCTTCAGTCACAAGTTCTCGGACATAGAAGTGTCGGACGCGAATATGCTTCGTCCGCTTGTGGAATTCCGGGTTGTGTGCCAATCGTACCGCTGCTTCGTTGTCAACATGAAGAGTCGGCACACTCTTTTCCTTTGTCAGATCTTCAAAGACTCTCGTCAGCCAAACTAGTTCTCTGGCTCCTTCACTGGCGGCCACTAATTCCACTTTAGTAGTGGACAGTGCTACTGAGGTTTGCCTTCTGCTTGTTCATGATATTGGACCTCCGGCATATAGGCATACTATTCCAGTGGTGGATCTTCCGGTAGTAGCATCGCCACCATAATCGGCGTCGCTATATCCTTCCAGTTCTGGCTTTGCCAGGGTCTTCGGCTTAAACTGGATCCCAAGAGACGTAGTTCCCTTTAGGTAACGGAGTATACGTTTAACTCTGTTCCAGTCACTTCTGTTTGGCTTTTCCAAGTTCCGTGATACTACGCCAACGGCATAAGCGATATCAGGACGAGTTGCGACCATGAGGTATGCTAGTGCACCAACAGCTTCGCGATTAGGGAAATTAATCTCATCGGTGTTTCCTTTCTCCGCGTCTAATTGTGTTACAGACGATTCTGCGGCGTCAATCGGCGTTGAGACAGGATTACTGTTAGCCATGTTAAAGCGTTCAAGTACCTTCTTTGTATATGCTTCTTGGTGGATTACAATCGTGCCGTCTTTACACTGACTGATCTCCATTCCTAAGTAGTAGGTCGCGGGCTTTGTCGTTATTTTAAGTTTAGTTTTGAGGTTCTCTAGGAAGTCATCGGCAAGCTGTTTGTCTGAAGCAGCCACTAATCCGTCGTCGACATATTAAGTAAATAAGATAAATTTCCCCCCTACTTTCTTTGTGTATAGACACGGATCTGCAGTACTCTGTGTGAATTCGAGTTCAGACAGTACTTTATGGAAACGATGATTCCAGCAGCGGGGCGCTTGCTTTAATCCGTACAAACTTCTGTTCAGATGACATACGCGGGTAGAGCCGTCGTGAAAACCTTCAGGTTGTTGCATGTAAAGCTCTTCTTCGAGCTCACCATAGAGAAAGGCAGTCGTCACGTCGAACTGTGTTAGGTACATTAGTATCTATCGATAGAGCCATCCGGGTTTCTCTTTATCTTATAAACCCATTTGCACGGTATGGCTTTTCGATCTTGAGGTTCTTGAAGGACCCATGTGTTGTTCTCTTTCAAAGAATCTATCTCTTTCAGCATAGCTTTGATCCACTCATCTTTATTTGGGCTCTTCATAGCTTCTTTAAACGTAGTGGGTTCAGCTTCTTTATCGATAAGTGTACAGTAGTCTCTGAATTTTTCTGGAGGATGAATGGTGCTCCTGTCTCGCAAGTTGTATCTAGGTTCTGTTTCTTCATCTTCTGAGTCAGATGAATTTCCTAAACTGGCATCGGCTTTGTCCACAGTTGTGCTCGGTGGTCTGGACATTTCACCATGATCGGGATTTTCCTCATCAAATTCAATAGATCTGTCTTCTATTATCTGCGGCACACGTCCTTGATCTTCTTGATCATATATCCAGTTTTCAATATGATGGCTTGGTGTTGGATCTTGACTTTCTTCATTGCGTTCCTGATTGAAAGTCACTTTCAAATCGATTTCATTGAAAGGCGTGTCTTTCCTCGTTGTCGTGGGTACAACGTCTTCGCAAAGAGTTCTGTCAAGCGTTTTCTCGTCAAAGATTACGTCTCGCGACCGAATCATTGTGTTGTCGTCGCACCAGATACGATAGCCATCATCGTTGTCGTATCCGATTAATCTTCCTTTGAGGGCTTTCATGGAGAGTTTCTTCCTTTTCTGTTTGGGGACATGGACGTAGGCTCTGCAGCCCAAGATGCGTAGGTGAGCAACTTTCGGTTTAAGTCCATGCCATAGTTCGTAGGGTGATTTGTTCTCCATACGGGAGGGACCTGGGGCCCTACCGCCCAAGTGTCGTCGACTTCGCCGTCGGCTTCATTTGACAGATGGATGTAATACATTGCTACTTTTTTTGGTAAGTATTTATTTGTACCAAAAATAAGTAGCAATGTATATCATCTATCTGTCAAATGAAGCCGACGACGAAGTCGACGACACTTGGGCGGTAGGGCCCCTGTTCTGTTAAGAACGTAGGCAACCGTTTTAATTATTTCGGCCCAAAGCTTCTCTTGGAACCCTCCGCTGTGCATAATAGTCCTTGCAGCCTCGACCAAGGTTCTATTATCTCTCTCGCTGCATCCGTTTTGCTCGGGAGTATATGGCATAGTCAGCCTCTGTCTAATTCCATGCGTGGCGAGGATCTCACGCACATCCTTATTGTCAAACTCGCCGCCATTGTCACTCAGGAGAGTCTCGATTGAATGACCAGTATTTCTTGCTTCGGTAATGAATTCTTGTATCTTCTGTTTTACTTCTGACTTGGCTCTCAGGAAGTAAACGTAGCGATAGCCGGTGAAATCATCCTTAAACAATACAAAATAGCGTAGATTTGTAAAAAAAATTTTAAAATTTGTAAATAAAATCTTGAATTTTTATTTTTTTTAACATTGCGTTGCTGTTTTCTTGCCAAAATACTACCAAAAACCGAGTTTCATCGAAATCGGTCCGCAAACAAAAAAGTTGGCCGCCATCTTGAATTTTTTACATTTTTAACATTGCGTTGCTGTTTTCTTGCCAAAATACTACCAAAAACCGAGTTTTATCGAAATCGGCCCGCAAACAAAAAAGTTGGCCGCCATCTTGATTTTTTTTTACATTTTAACATTGCGTTGCTGTTTTCTTGTCAAAATACTACCAAAAACCGAGTATCATCGAAATCGGTCCGCAAACAAAAAAGTTGGCCGCCATCTTGAATTTTTTACATTTTTAACATTGCGTTGCTGTTTTCTTGCCAAAATACTACCAAAAACCGAGTTTCATCGAAATCGGCCCGCAAACAAAAAAGTTGGCCGCCATCTTGAATTTTTTAATATTTTCAACATTGCGTTGTTATTTTTGTGTCAAAATGGTACCGAAAACCGAGTTTCATCGAAATCGGCCCATAAACAAAAAAGTTGTCAGCCGCCATCTTGGAACTTATTTTTTCATTATTATTTCCTAATTGAGTACTAATTTCATCATCATCATCATCATCATATCAGCCGCACGACACCCACTGCTGGGTATAGGCCTCCCCTAAGGATCTCCACGACGGTCAGTCCTGCGCTGTCCGCATCCAGTGGCTTCCCGCGACCTTCACCAGATCGTCGGTCCACCTTGTCGGGGGCCCACCCACGGAGCGTCGTCCTAATTTAAGACTTATTATATCGGAGTCGGAGTACTAATTTAAGACTTATTATATCTATTTAATACTTATTTAGCCCTAAATTAGTAATGATTTACAATCAAATTATGATTATCATACATATAAATTCCTATAATTCCTCGCACTTATGATGAAAGAAGAAGAAAAAAAAGAGAAAATACTAAGAAAAACTTTTTCTTTTCCTTATTTTAAGAGCATTAAAAGAAGGAAAAGAGACAAATTTGAAAAAAATATTCTTACCTTCTAGAAAAAATGACAATAAATAATTCAAAGAATAAAACAAGAATTTTGAAGTGTCTATCTTATTTTTCCTATATATTTTTAAAATTCGAAAAGGCAAATTACATCGTGCCAACCCTTACACTTTTAGTCGTTGCGTCAACTGTCTAGACGAACGGCGGCTTTTGCGCCAACACAAAGGGCGATGGCCGACTGTAAGAAGAATACTCTCTAGGCTGTGCTTATTACCGATGATTAGAGTACTAGTATTAATTATTATTAGAGTAGTATTACACAATCAATTTTTTTTGATGAGATTTAATAAAAAATAAATTAAAAAAGTAAGTAGAAAAATATTTGTTTACTTATACCAAATCAATAGCCTTGAACCGAGGATATGACTATTGACACAGTCAAAAAATATAAATTTCACTTTTTTGCTTGATAGTACTCACCTCATGATTGCAATCGAGTTTAAACCTTATTACTGTGGAGCAAAGTTCAATATTGATCGACAGCCTATATTCAGAGTACTATATAGAAGTTAACATTCGATTTTTAGAAAATAGCAATGAAGAATTCTTTTTTTATTTATATCGTAAGAATCACAATTTCACTAACAATTTTTTGATATATTTATTTGTCTATAACTTGTACCCGTTTCTCTGGAATCGCCATTGCCAGAAACGTCAAGTTAGCAGCCCACTTTGAGACCGTAATATCTCGGCTTGTACTGAAGCAATATTATTGAAATTTTGCGTATACGATTCACTATTTCCTAACAATTTTTTGGCATATAAATCACATTGATACGAACTGTATTTCTTAAGGTGTCATTGCTTGATAGTACTCACCTCATGATTGCAATCAAGTTTAAACCTTATTACTGTGGAGCAAAGTTCAATATTGATCGACAGCCTATATTCAGAGTACTATGTAGAAGTTAACATTCGATTTTTAGAAAATAGCAATGAAGAATTCTTTTTTTATTTATATCGTAAGAATCACAATTTCACTAACAATTTTTTGATATATTTATTTGTCTATAACTTGTACCCGTTTCTCTGGAATCGCCATTGCCAGAAACGTCAAGTCAGCAGCCCACTTTGAGATCGTAATATCTCGGCTTGTACTGAAGCAATATTATTGAAATTTTGCGTATACGATTCACTATTTCCTAACAATTTTTTGGCATATAAATCACATTGATACGAACTGTATTTCTTAAGGTGTCTGCCAGCTTGACGTCAAGATAGCAGCCTCACCAAGATACCCAAATATCTTTTGAACCATAGTATCACTATTTATATGCTATAGTTCACTATTTATAACTATTTACTAACAATTTTTTGACCTAGTCAAAACCTTCTAATTCCATGGTGAGGCTGCCAACTATACGCTAATCTTGGATCGTAAAGCCACGATCCGATCCGCGGATCGGATCGCATGCCATTGACCCGATCTTTAAGAAATCGATCCGGATCGGATGCAAATAAGTAAGATACAATTGATTTTTAATCTTTGTTACATAAACCCAGTAAAACTTGTAAACAAGTACCTTGAAGATTTAAAAGAAAAACAATGTGAAATAGTAATAATAAAATTGTATTCAGAGAACTTAAGAAAATACCGATTATATTTCTCAAAAGTTTAGGCTTCGAAGACTGGGATGGCGGGCGCCTAGTTACTAACAGTTAAGTACAATTTTTATAGGCACCAGTCTTCGAAGTCTAAACTTTTGAGAAACAGTAATTTTGTCAGACGGCGTGGATCCAGTCTGTTGCGACTTTCACACAAAGTTAAATTGGCCGATGTTATTATGATTCGTTTATTAATAATATAATGTATAAGATTAATGAATCTACTCGCAAAGGATGCTGCCAAGTTCAAAATGTAAACAAAGATAAAGTTTGCAACAAATAAATCTAAGTAAGTGCCCAATTTTTTGTAAACAAACCGTGTTTTAATTCATACGATCCAAGCAATCCGATCTTTCAAGTTTTGTTCGATCCAGCAAAAAATCGTATGGCCTCGATCCGTTCCGAAAATTGCCGGATCGTATGCTGCCGATCCGATCTTTCAAAAGATTGGATCGGATCGGCGTATCCTTATATTCGCGCTAACAGCGCTAGCAGCGTTATTCGTTCCGCGGCCAAAGTCTGTGACTGTCAGAATACATACGTCACTGTCAATATCATGTCATGTCAATGATCACAAACAAACACAAAAGTTCAAAAATATTTTCATAATTTCATCGATTGTTTGTGCACAACAGCAAAATACAGTGATTCTATTGTGTTTTTCATTAACTGCAGTTATCCCATGTCTCTATTTATTGAGAAAAAGACGACATATCACCAATAATTGATTGCTTGTTTTGTTGCTACTGCTTGAGTGTGGATTAGAAACAAGGTAAGTTTTTAGGCATTTTTTAGGTATGTTTTCTTGATATAAATTAAATTCAAAAAGTTAGTTCTTCTGTTGTGCTGAAATTGGATAGGTTTTAGGTTTTTAGTTTGGGTTGTGTAAACTGAAATGCAGGATTATCAAATTTCAATTGTATTATCCCCGTCAAATGGTAATGCGCGTGGCGGCCATGTTGATGACGTCAAAATGACGTAGTGAAATCGAACACTCAGTACCGTTAGCAAAACTGGCTAGCGGGCGAGTAGGGATGATAATCGATAATCGATGCCGAAATAATCGATTATTTGATATTAGATTATTTCAAATGTGTAAAGTCCGATTATCAATTTCTTAGAAAAAAGGTAAACAATTGTGTTACCAGAACAAAACAACACAAAATGAAGTAGTATATTGCTATGTCAAGAAAAAAAACACTAAAGTACATGGTTTTACCACAAACCTAATATAAATATTAATTAGATAAATATTATGATTATGAATCATCCGATTTGGATTCGGAATCCGGATCCGCTTAACGCAGCGGATGCTCTTATGGTACGTAGACTAGCGGCCACCCGCGACTTCGTATGCGTGCAGAGTTATTTTTCTATCCCTCAGGAGTCAGGAGTCGGAATCTGTTGGTCACACTTCTGATTATCTATGACCACTCGAAGTATCTCGGTTGACTTTGTGTTTCCACCAGCTTGTAAAAATGTCCAACCTCAAAAGGCTTTATTTATCAATACAGAAGCTTTTACTTTATTAAGAGCACACAAAACTGAATCAGTTCCTGTTTTTTTTTTTGACGAAAGGTACCCTATGTCCTTGTCTGTACCTGTGACAACGTGTATGCAAATTTTTATGATGATCGGTTGAGTAGCTAAGGGTCCATGATAGGAAAACATGGTTACGCGGGCCATTTTTTTTTTATATAGAAAACGTAAAGTTGTAGCCACAAAAAAAATATACGACAAGCTAAAGTGCTTTACCTATGTCTTTTTTTGTACCTCAAACAGTACCTCAGACAACGTGTATGTAAAATTTCATGATGATCGGTTCAGTAGTTAAGACGTGAAGGCGTAACAAACAAACAAAGAATAGACCTATTATTTTGGTTGAATAGCTTACGTGAATATATTGGCAATATTCGAATTGCACACCGGAAAATCCCCGTTAGGTTTATGTTTGTTCAAATGCAGTTAGGGATACGCAAAATGTCAAAAGTATCAATACCAAAAATTTTCGGAACAAAACTATCGATATCTGAAGGTATCGAGTACTTATAATACATTTATACCTGAATGGAGTGTTGTTTTTATTGCCCAAGCAACAACTTATTTATTTCGCAAAATAATCTAGCAGTAACGTGTCTCACAAATTTAGAAACATATAATTTGCTAGTAGATTCTTGCTATGATTGCTAGCAAATTTAATCAGCTTTTATTTTGTATGTAGTCTTCTTATCTTATGTCGCTTGAACGCATAGTTTCTGAGATATATGTAAAAAACCGAAAAATGGGGCCTTCAAACCTCCCCCCTCCACCCCGGCATTCTTACGTAGTTATTGCTTTCTCTGTGCGGCATAGGGGCTACTGGCGGCGAATTTTGATATGTTCACCTCCTAACAGTTCCAAATAAAGTTACGAAGTCCAAAATTGTGTTCCAAGCATTTCCCTCTATACATTTTTTTGAGCTTTCTTTGCCTGAACTATTATTTAAATAAAGAATATTTCATTTTCATTTATTTTGAAAATATCCATACAATTAATTTATTTTCACTTAACCCTATCTTATTGACAATAATAATCATTAAATCAAATTAATTATTATTTACTTCAACTTTTTTTGCTAGCTGTAGCGGGTGACGTCACGATTAGGTTAATTTGACAAGGTTCCAGCGCATTACCATTTGACAGGGATAATACACTTTGTTGTCGTTTTAATCCCCGGGGAGTATTCAATGAAAATAATCATTTTTGCAAGAAACATGCGTCGAAAAACGACAAAAAAATTACTTTCCCTTACATAATAATACATAATAAGACAAATGGAATATTGATAATGTATGAAAATTCCATACGGAAAAATCCCGTGGTAAGTTCATAGACTTGTATGGAATAGCTGCGTTCGGAATTACGTATCTAAATATTAAATATTAATAAAATATTTAGTTTCATTGGTAGAACACACTCTCATAAAAGAAAGTCAAAGTCAAAAATAGTTTTATTTAAATAAACTTAATTATTAAGTACTTTTGAATCGTCTATATTTTCCTACCACCCGTTCCAGACTTTTTTAACTGACAAGAAAAACGGGCACAAGAAACGGGCACAAAAAAGAAAGCTTTAACAGCAGTAAGATATTTACAAACTTAAATATATCGTTACCAGATATTTACAACAGATTATTGGTAACAAAGTACTTATAGTAGCAAGTTCTGTGTTACATCATTTCCATGCATTTTGATGATTTTAATGATCTTTGAGATAATCATCTACTTTATATAAGCTTTACCCATAAGTGACTTTTTAACATGGTTTAAATTCATGCAAAGAAAGATCAATCACTTGTTGTGGAACTTTATTAATGAAGGCTATGCCTTTTTCCATAAATGAACCTCTAGTTTTTGCCTAAAGCCTAAATCTTGGAACGGCAATTTTATCTTTATTTCTTGTATTAAACTAGTGATTATTGCTGTTCTTAGCAAATAAATAATAATGTTTCCTTACATAAACTAAATTTTCAAATATGTACTGGCCTGCCAAAGTTAAAATTTATTTCTTTAAACAATTCTCTCAAGGTATTCAGAATTAAAACAAATACATAATGACAGTGTATGACATATGTGTTATTTTATTTGATATCAAATTCTAGCAAACAATTCTATTAATATATTGGTCTAATTTAAAAGTGCCTACTTATTAATTTCCAGCAAATAGTCATTATACCCTTTCTTATTGAGGAGAAATTATTTAAAATAATTTTAAGACATTTATTAATGAAATTTGGATACTTAATTAACACTTTTTTGATAATTAGAAGTTATGTAAATATATTACTTACCTAAAAGATTGAAAAGACACAGTCGTTGCACATTTAATTATATTTTCAGTTAAAGCTTCCTGACAATTTCAGTTATTTAAAAGCAGTAGAAATGCACTGACAAAACCAATATGAGTGCACTGCACATACTTAACCTGTGGTCCTGTGGCTCCCAAATTTATTGTTTTGTGTAGACCCCTGCCCTTTCTTTCTGTTCTAGGCTTAAATCGATTGTAGTTTGAGCAACAGTTAAAAAAACAAAATAAAATAAAATTACCATCAGTCTAGTTAAACAGTTAATATAGACCACTTTGTGATCCTACATTGCTTTAAGAAATGTGATATGATCTAGTACAGTGTTTCCCAATTAGTTTTTACATAACCCCTAGGGGTACATAAAAAAACGAATGTACCCTCTACTAATGCCTTCATATGAGGGGCATTCCCTTCCTTCTATCTCGAGTTCTTGCGTGCTTCGGAAGGCACATTAAGCTGATGGTCCCAGCTGCATTTGAGTCGTTAACACCCACCAATCTGCATTCGGCCCACGTGTTGGGTTATGGCCCATCCTCCTTATCCACCCGTAAGGAAAAGGTGGGGACATTAAAAATGACTGTAGTGTCAAGATGTGTCATTAGCACGTCATCTCGACTGACATTTGGCCGGTTTGCATAAACTATGAACATTATTTCTGCAACTTATAGTATACTGAGGCAAAGATGTTTGTGAGCATTTTTATTGTATACTGGGTTTAGTTATATGCAGTTCATCAACAACCAATTATCTCAAGTATTTCATAGTTTCTCTTTTTGTTTTGCATCACAGATAATATAATACTATTGCATATGGCAGCCCACGACGCGGTAACATTTTATCTAGCACCTACCTATTAGATGCGGTTATTAATGACGCGTGTAATTGCGCGTTGCGCGCCCTTGCCTTGGTTAGGTCATTTCTAGCGTTGATAGGTTGGCAGCAAGGTCGGACTAGGAATGACGTACTTTGATAAATTGATCCTAAGTTTCTATCAATGCTGATGCTGTAACACACTCGACGTCAGAAAAATCGCACCTCTTCGAAAATAAGTTTAGACTTGGCCTCCTGCTATTGCTAGCTAACGTTTTATTATGTAAATGTTGATATCTATTGAAGTATTGAAAGTAAATTTAATGAGCTTTCTAATTATAATGTTTGATTTAATTAACATAACAGTTACCATAATTAATCTCTTAAGAGCGTGCAGTCTGCACACTAGCGCCGCCATTGTAAATAAAATCATAGTTCTTAAATAAAAAAGAAATTATAAATTATCTCTCTGGAGTGCACTCCGAACAAGCTTTGCGGTACTTTTTATCACTTAAGCAATATTTTCTAGCCTGTTGTTTAGTTATATGGACTTTTATTGCGAAAAGTGGCCACTTTTAACAATAACAGTCAATTAAACTAAACGATAGGCTAGAAAATATTGCTTAAGTGATAAAAAGTACCACAAAGCATGTTCGGAGTGCACTCCAGAGAGATAATTTACAAATTTGTCTTTATTTAAGCACTATGATTTTTTTCCTAATGGCGGCGCTAGTGTGCAGACTGCGCAGCCTTAAAGCGTTATTGCTTGCGCCGCCATAAAAGAAAATATAACAAAAAAGAAAAACCTGAAACACAAAAACAGCTTCAAATTAAATACCTCTAAAAAGCGAGAAACTTCAAAAAACCTGAAACAAAAACAGCTTCAAAATTAAATACCTCTAAAAAAGCGAAAAATAATATTCAAATCATTAGTTACGCATAACATTATTAATAAAAACACGTCTATTGAAGTCGGGTGGAGCTGGAAGACAACTTTTTTTATATTTCTAAAAGCCCCACCCGACTTCATTAGACGTGTTTTTATTAATAATGTTATGCGTAACTAATGATTTGAATATTATTTTTCGCTTTTTTAAAGGTAACTATTTAGTTTTGAAGCTGTTTTTGTTTCAGGTTTTTTGAGTTTCTCGCATCGTATGTAAGCATGTAAATATTTTTTAACTGTATAAAATATTTTTAATGGTAAAATGCCCACAACTCAATTTCCAAATTTACGCTGTTTGTTTTTAAGGAGTTCCGTTGTGTCTTTGTAGTCCAAGTATAGTCCGTCGTCCGTAGCAACGTTGCATCGCAGACCATGGTTTGGTTTGTTTTGGGTTGTCATAAAACTACCAAAATCCAAATCACTTTACATGTACTATTTGAATATGAGGACTTAGTTCCCTTGTGTATCTTCGAAGATCAAGTTCCAATATCGATGAAATTAAAATGTGACCACTCTTGAAGTATACCCTTTCAAACAAAAAAAGAATCATCTAAATCGGTACATAAACAAAGATGTTATGTTCGAAAATCCGTGAAAACACGTGTGATGGCAAGCTAAATAACTGTAATTTTTCAGGATTATGAAAAAACGACCAGTCAGATCTCTGTATTTTTTTATGGGACCACACACACGAACTATGTTCTTTGAGATAAAAAAAGAATTGTATAAATCGGATAACAACTGACGAAGTTATGGTAAAACATACATAAAAAAAACTGGCCAAGTGCGTGTCGGGCCTAGATATGAGCGCCGCGCCGGCGCGCCGCCGCCGCCGCCAATTCTACCGCGCCGCCGCCGCCGCGAAAAGGCAACGGCGCGCCGAGCGAGAGAAAGGATTTAAAGAATCAGTGTGAACGAGCTCGTTTTCATGGAAGGATAGGACGCGTTACACGTTTGCATCAAAATAGCCACGTCTACGTCGTCGTCGTCATTAGAAGAAAAAATTGTGGACGTTTTTAAAACAAAACTAGATAAAATTACCGTTTCTACGCTTTCATATTGGTCTAATAAACACAGTTACTGTTGGAACTATTACTTAGCGTTCATGGACTATGAGAAAGACTTTGATTCGATAGAGTCCTGGGCGGTACTGCAGACTCTCAACTCCAGAGCTGCAAAGTGGACTACAGGTATATCGAGGTGTTGAGGTATTTATACAAAAATGCCACCATGTCGGTCCGAGTACAGAACCAGAGCACTAACCCTATCCAACTTCAGCTAGGCGTGAGACAGGGAGACGTTATTTCTCCGAAACTGTTCATAGCTGCGTGTCAACATCAATGGCCAGTACCTAACACACCGCCGTTTTGCCGATGATATAGTCCTTATGACTGGGACCATGGGAGACCTGAACACAATGCTCGAAGATCTCCGTAGTGCCTCCCAAAGAGTGGGTCTTAGAATGAACATGGATAAGACGAAAATCATGTTGTACACCCACCCACTCCAGTTCATGTCGGGAACACTTTTTCTATGATAGATAGGCAAGCGCTTGCCTGCTATCATGCTTGATGGTAAGCGATGATGCGATTCACGATGAAACGCACTTGCCTAGAAGATACCTATTCACTCGCGACTTGAAGGCCCCCAGATTGTATGTACTGATCAGGAAATATACAGACTCAGGCAAGGAATTCCACTCTCCAGCAGTACGGATGATAAAATTTGAAGCAAAACGCTTAGTACGAGTCTTTGGAATATCCACCAAAAAAACGGTGGCGCTGATTCGTACGTCTGAATGTCTGATGGAAGAAGGGAGATGGTGGAATTAGGTTGTGCAATTCTATTGCACACTCGCCGCAATGTATCCGATAAAAAACTGTTTTATCTAAGGAGGCGGGAAAAGGACGAGGCAGAACTATCAAACGACGTAGCTAGTTACACACTGATTTATTCTCGAACAACTCACGCTGGTGGGGACACAGCCGCGCACCTAACTTATATCTACCCGATATTACATTCATAACAATCCCTCCCCCACATACTTAAACTAAAGAAACTGCTTATAATTGACTTTGGGTCTGTTCCGTCTAGATCGGACACTTTGCTGGTCTGAGCTTTTATCCCTATTGTCCTGTTCACTCGCATCACTCGTTATGCTCTCATAGTCATCATCACTCGCCCTCTCCACAGCAGCGTCTCTGGGAGACGTTAAAGGTGCCGTCGGTGTAGGTGATGCTTGTGAAAATTCCGGAGGCGATATCTCAGCTGCACCGCTGGTAGATGGAATACTGACGATGTCCGGGACTACATCTGGCTGCCACAAATTAGGCTGAGACCCCGAAACTTCGTCACCACCCTTGCGTAGCCGGATCTGATTTATGTGTCTCTTCACCTCTAATTTAATTTCAGGAACGTATACGGCATAAATGGCAGCCCCTATCTTCCGGGTAATTACACCTTCAGCCCAATAAAATTTCTGTTTTGAAATATACTTTTTAGGATCGGATCTAGGTGTACCTTTATAGTTCTAACCTGTGAAAACTGGTTCCGTTCCACAGTTGAGGCGAGGGCCGTGGATGGCGGAGCGATTTCTGTCGGATTCAATAAATCTAGTCTAGACCGTATCCCATCCTCGTCGCCACTGTTTTATCTAAGGAGGCGGGAAAAGGACGAGGCAGAACTATCAAACGACGTAGCTAGTTACACACTGATTTATTCTCGAACAACTCACGCCGGTGGGGACACAGCCGCGCACCTAACTTATATCTACCCGTTATTACATTCATAACAAAAACCAATAACCTTCAACCGCGTCTATGCTTTTCAGCTTACTACAAAAAATATTATCGTTGCTGATGATCTTCCTGGCCCTCCGCTCAATGGATTCAAGCGTCTATAGCTGGTATTTGGCGAAGCCATCCCAAAGTTGTTGACCAACTGCACTCGAAATTGTTGACCATTACTTTCGATCATGATCGAAGACCATTACGTGCACCTAGGACCGACAGTTCAGTTAGGTTAGACCAACTTCGAGAAGAGATCTCTCGTCAAATCCAACTGGGATAGGCAGCATTCGGAAAGCTTCGAAAAATCTGCGCGTCCAACTTACCCCAGCGCCTAAAGATAAAACTCCAGTGTGTGTTGCCAGTGATGCCTTAAGGCAGTGAAAAGTGGTTGCTAACTATGGGTCCCATAAGAAGGCTCAAGAGCCTGTAGTCAATGTCACATTAACAAATTTTCGCTATCGTTTCGCTCCGAAAAATGTATGAATTCGACGTTTTATAATTCGATCGTTAACGAAAGCTTATGGCAATCCCATACATGTTTCGAAAGCGAAGCGATAACGAAGATTTGCAAATGTTACTTTGGCTAGGGGGTAATAGTAGCCAAGGTAACCCATCGTGCAATGGAGAGAGCCATGCTCGGAATTCCCCTACGTGATAGAATTAGAAATAGAAATGATTAGTAACCGACATCGCTCGAAGGATTGCTTGGCTAAAGTGGCAGTGGGCGGGATACATAGTGAGAAAAATTGATGGAAATTAAGCGGGGCGGTTCTGGAATGGCGACCGCGCACCAGACTCGGTTCCGTGGATAGGCCCCCGACAAGGTGGGCCGATGATCTGGTGAAGGTCGCGGGAACCCGCTGGATGCGGACCAAGCAGGACCGATCGTCGCGTCTCGTGGAGATCCTTGGAGGAGGCTTATACCCAGCAGTGGGTGTCGTGCGGCTGATATGATGTACGTTTTTTAAATTCTAATAAAAACAAGTATTTCTGATCGATAAACTATGTCTTTTTATTATTTCCTGTCAATAAATAATAAAAAAACATTTAGACGTCACGCCGCCGACGGCGCCGCCGCCGCCGACACAAAAAAGTCGGCGCGCCGCCGCCGGCCTTTTACCCATCGGCGCTCATATCTAGTCGGGCCACGCGCCATAGGGTTCCGTAGTTACCTTATACCATACCATATTTAATACCACCTATCATTTTTTGTTTGCAAAAATAACTTTGTTTTTCACAGTGTTGGTATGAATGACAAAGTTATATTTGCGGTTTTGGAAAATGTGCTATATCTCAAAAACTAATTACTATATCTCGTTCAAACTAATTACTATATCTCGTTCAAACTAATTTTGGTTGAAAGTGTTTATTAAGATCTACAGCATATATTTTTTTTAGATTTTTCACTCTCATATTTCAAAAGTTGAAGGGGGGGGGGGGACACACATTTTACCACTTTGGCGCTGAATATCTTTCAAACGGTTGACTTTGAGAAAAAGTTGTCTTAGGAATCTCAATGTAATTTTTAAAGACCTATCTATAGACATCCAACACGTGTTGGTTTGAAGAAAAAAGTTTTTTTCAGTTTCAGTTCCATGTATGGGGAGCCCCCCCTTAATCTTTTATTTTTCTTATTTTTGTATTAAATTCGTTAAGCGGTTAACAGAATACATCTACCTACCAAGTTTCAACTGTGTAGTCTTAATACTTTCGGAATAAAGTGGCTGTGACATACGGACAGACAGACATACGGACAGACAGACAGACAGACATGACGAATCTATAAGGGTTCCGTTTTTTGCCATTTAGGCTGCGGAACCCTAAAAATGAATACCCAAGATGGATACTATTGCCCATGAAGTTGCTCAAATATTCTAAAAAAGAGGCAATTTAATGTTGCTATGAAACTGAATAAATGATTCCGTTCGACGAGTATTTCAACGGTTTCTAGAGACTGTTGGCTATGTTCGAAAGGGAAGAAGTATATAACAAAACTTACCATTAAATTAGATAGGATTAAACTTTGAAGAAATTTTTGAAAAGGGGTGTTTTTTCTGACGCCGAGTGTAGTAAGCTCATTAGTAGAGACCGGAGTATATGTGCAATGCATATTGCATACGTTAAGCGGTTTACCCCTTCAGTGGTAGTTGCATATTTTGGCAAAATTTGGAAATCATGCATATACGCTCGATCTCGTTCATCGTGCAAATATCTAACATGTCCAAACAATGGCACTCAAATTTAAATTTTACCCGGTCACCTCAGTGCATGCTTCAGTGGACGTATAACGGTCCTTTCAGCTTAGAAAAATATATTAAGCGATCATAGACACTTCAGAACATTTGGAACAGTACTAAGTCGTAAATTTCAATGTCATAATTGATATTGTCGCAAATACTATTGTTATCGTTTAGTAACAGTACCTTTTAGGAATAAAAAAACCTTAATAAATGCGTTTTTTATTATTTTATGTTGCATATTTTGGCCCTTTTTATGTATTTGCGTGCATATTTTATTATTATTATTATTATTATTTATTTTCCAACTTACAACTATCATTACAGGCTCTTAACCTAATGCGATAGTGTAGACTTATTTACTTATTCTAAAAATTAACTATTATTATTATAACAAATAACAAATAATGCCGCCTTTGTGAATGCGTCCAGTGAGCAACCGAATATGTCCACGGTATCAGCTATGTTGTTTAGCATCCTCAGTGCTCGAGTAAATGGTGCTTTTTTTAATAAGTTAGTGCGCGCGTACGGTATAGCGAATTTTAGCTATTTTACTTGCATATTTGCATGCATATTTAGCTTTTTATGTTGCATATAATCCGGTCTCTACTCTTTACAAATGTGCATCGATTTACAGTGAAATCTACCAATATGTATGTAGAGTAAATGAACGCTCTCATTGAATGTGATATTTTTTTGAATCATGGTTTAAAAATGCCTTAGGATAGGGGATATAAAGGCGAAAACGAATTGTGTAAATAAAAATCCGCCGTTCCAGAATTGTAAACGCGGCTTTTAAAATAATATAAGGTTTTAAAATATGTATATTATTAGATAATTAATATACATAAACAACAAAGTTTTCTGAACAGCGATGGCAAAGTTTTCCTAGTCCAACTCGAGTATTTCCCAATAGTTAAAAAATAATAACCTTCAGCCTTCAGACTTAGAACTGGGACCCAAGTACGTAGTTATTGCGCACAATTTTTCATGGTATCCTTGATTTTTAACTTTTAAGTTTGCTGACTTTGAAAGGTACAAAGGCGAAGGTTAGGCGAAGGAGCCTATAGTGGACTTAAGCGGTTTTATATCGGTGGGAGAGACGTCAAAAATTGTTATAGAAAAGTTGTTTTAAACAACAACTTTTCTATCGTTTGTTGAAACAACTTTTCTATGGAAAGATAACATTTTGATTTCGCGAAGGCCCACGCAGACCGAACCAAACATGACCTTGAGCAGGCGGTTCCGGAATTCTTTTTCCTACGGAACCTTTTAGGTTGGTTTGGTTCACCGTTTTTGGGCAGAAAAAAATATTATTTAGTTACCTAGAACAAAAAGATAATTTACTTAACTCTTGAATTTTCGCGGAACCTCTGAGAGAGTGTTACGGAACCTCAGAGTTCCGCGGAACACCATTTAGGAACCGCTGACCTGAAGAGTTGACTATAATATCATTGTTATGTGGAGACATAAAGAGCATAATATACACACAACTATTCCGTCTTGTGATTAACAATCTGTATGCGACCAATATGGTCGCAAACCACCTTCTCTAATACCTAAATTTTTCGTCTGCGTTACATTATTTAGGAAAAAATATGAAATTATAAATACTTCTTCTGTAATTAGACTTTCATATTTCGTCGCTAGTCGGTATTATACGCACTAACGCGGGCTCCACATTCGCGCCGTGAACACCCGTGAAAGGCGTGAAGCGCGAATGTGGATGGTTTTCGCGCCCGTTCACGGGCTTCGCGCCCGTTCACGCCTTGTTCCCCGTTCCGTGTCGGTATTTGCGCCCGCATCAAAGGGTTCGCGGTGCGCGAACCTCCCGTGAACGCAAACGCATCCACACTCGCGCGTGAAAACAGTACCGTGCCTTGATGTTTTTTATTTATTTGCGGAGTACGGTGCGTCAAAATGAGCGTCACTTGGACGAACGAGCAGGAAATTGTGTTGATTGAGTGTTATCATGCCGAACCCATTTTATGGGATGCTAAATTCAAACATAGCAGTGCATAATTCGGCGTCCATTCTCGACGAGCGCGCGAACTAAACTGTGAAAGATAGCGAGTGTGGAGGGTCATGCTTTTCACGCCGACTTCATGGCAAAATTACGGCGTGAATTCACGCCGTGAATCACGCAGGAGTCTGGAGCCCACATAAGGTGTGGCCGTGTGGTGTGCGCCCGCTTTGGTGCCCTACTTAAGTTTGAGAATCATAACATGGCCACAGTCTATTGGCTCTTGCAAATATACATAATGCCGATGCGTGTGTGATCATTGCGAGAATATGCAATTAATTTAATAATAAAAAATAAGATTCTGAGTAGGCATGACATGTCTGAACTGAATCTTAATATTTAGGAATGGAATGACTAGCCACCATCCGTCCACAACTTCATCCGCGGGGAATCTGAAGAATCCTTTATAGCAGTACCGGCGTTAGGGGGGGGGGGGGGGGGGGGGGGGGTGGGCGAGCACAGGCGACCGCCCGGGATATAAAGGGGCGCCGCAGGTAGCAGGTTACAAGATTAGTAGGTGAAACTGACTAAGAATCACGCTGCGCAGCTGTTTTCTTTACATAAACTAGCAAGATTACAAGAATAGTGGGTGAATAAAACTGACTAAAAATCGCGCTGCGCGGCCGTTCTTTACTGTAATAAGCAAAATTAGAAGATTTGTAGATGAAACTGACTAAAAACGCGCTGCGCGGCCGTTTTATTACTTTAAACTAACAAAGTTAGTTAGTTAGTAACAAAGCTGCGTGGCTGTTTTTAGGGTTCCGTAGCCTAAATGACAAAAAACGAAACCCTTATAGATTCGTCATGTCTGTCTGTCTGTCTGTCTGTCTGTCCGTATGTCACAGCCACTTTATTCCGTAAGTATTAAGACTACACAGTTGAAACTTGGTAAGTAGATGTATTCTGTTAACCGCTTAACGAATTTAATACAAAAATAAGAAAAATAAAAGATTAAGGGGGGGCTCCCCATACATGGAACTGAAACTGGAAATATTTTTTTTTCTTCAAACCAACACGTGTTGGGTGTTTATAGATAGGTCTTTAAAAATGACATTAAGGTTTCTAAGACAACTTTTTCTCAAAGTCAACCGTTTGAAAGATATTCATCGCCAAAGTGGTAAAATGTGTGTCCCCCCCCCTTTAACTTTTGAAATAAGAAAGTGAAAAATCTAAAAAAAATATATGCTGTAGATCTTAATAAACACTTTCAACCAAAATTAGTTTGAACGAGATATAGTAATTAGTTTGAACGAGATATAGTAATTAGTTTTTGAGATATAGCACATTTTCCAAAACCGCAAATATAACTTTGTCATTCATACCAACACTGTGAAAAACAAAGTTATTTTTACAGACGAAAAATTATAGGTGGTATTAAATATGGTATGGTATAAGGTAACTACGGAACCCTATGGCGCGTGGCCCGACACGCACTTGGCCGGTTTTTTTTTTTACTATAAACAAGCAAGATTATGGGTGAAACTGACTAAAAATCGCGCTGCGCGGCCGCTTTTTAACTAACAGGCAAAATTGAAAATCTTGGAATCGCAGATAGGGGGCGCCCCGTAGAAATGTCGCCCAGGGCGCTGGTAGTGCTAAAACCGGCACTGCTTTTTAGTAGACTATTATTTATTATTATTTAGGTAATAATACTAGTATAGTATTATATTATCTGTGGTAATAATAACCAACCCGACCTGTGAAGCGGTTTTGGGTGTGCGATGATTAGTCAGTCTCCTCTCATCTCAATCACTAGGGTTGTCACCTTTTTTCAGATTATTTTTTAATTTAGGTAACTAGCACAAAAATAAAGAACGCAGCACAATAAAAGAGTAGGTATCTACCTACATAATTAATTTTATACTTATTTATCCTGAAAAACATATTTTGTGTTACTTTTCGCAACTTTTAACAATTATTTGTCTTTCACAAGAGTTAAGTAAATAGAGTACTTATTTTAGGACAATACTCTATTTTGGAGTAGGTACGGGTTGCAAGTTGCAACCTTAGTCAGGAGTGTCAGGACATGTTATTCAGTTTGAAGTCTAATAGGGAGGAGGCAAAACAATATGCCCTCCTCTTTCTATTAGTAGGTATAGTCACGAGCAATAAGAAGTACATGCCATAGAACTTTGTCACATTACGTTTTGAATAACCTAGGTATAACAATATCACACTGAGATATAATGTTTGAAATTGAATGTGACATAGTTCTAAAGTGTAAATATTAATGCTCGTGACTGTACCTACGTACTTGTTTTTTTCTCAGAAACCGCTCAAATGCAACCTTTCCAATTTACAGAAAAAACTCTCAATAATAAGTGAATAAGTTAAATATAAACAAGTCGGTCGTATGGTTTACTTACGTAGGCAAGAAGGTTTTAATGAAAGTATTTTTCGTTTGTAATTTTTTGTTTTAATCTAAGGTGCCTGCCTAGGTACGTAGCTTTATTAAGATTTGACAGATTGGTTTCAAATAAATGGGAACGAAGCACTGACATGAAATTTTTTTTTTTATTTAACTGGACTGGCTGTCTGTATGATTTGATAGCTAAGTTTTTGTGCCTATTTGAAACGCCACTAGCGTGCGTCTAAAGAACTAATTTTGACGTACACAATATGAAAATAGTTGCCGTGATGGTCTCTCCAGACTTCAAACTTTAGTACCATGTCCCGCACGCTATGCTCACGCTACGTCCTACAGCGCCAAAATGGCGGAAATCAAATAGGCACAAAAACAGTTTGACATAAGCCTGTCCAGTGTAAATATATGCAGGTCAGTGGAACGAAGCCTATCTTATTCTCCATTACTAACAGTAAACAAAGCAAACTTAAAACGCAGCGGGGTAGTATTGCGTCAGACAGATTTCATAATAGGTCTGAAGCAAAATCAATATGTCTGGAGTCCGATTCTTTAACGAGACTAGCTTTCGCCTGCGACTTCTAAATAACAAGTATCCTAAACTATCTGTGTTGTGTACCAATCCAAATCAGTTCAGCCGTTTTTACGTGATTGAATAACCAACATGTAACTAAACTTCCAAACTTTCACATGAATCCTTACTAATATTATAAATGCGTCCGTTTCTTTGTTCGTTTGTTACGCCTTCAACCGATCATTATGAAATTTTACATACACGTTGTCAGGGGTACAGAAAAGGACATAGGGTTCATCCCGAAAGAAGGAACTTTTCCCGAGGGATCGACAAAATACTATCCACGCAGACGAAGTCACGGGCGCAAAATAATATTAGTAGGATATCCATATTTCGTTCCTGTTCGTCCCCTTTCCCGTCCTGCTCCCGTTCTCATTCCTGTATTCGTTCAAGTTCCCGTTCTCGTATTATTCTTCCATACATGGACCTCAATTTTGGGCCCCTTAGGGGTTGGATCATGTTCATCATCCTATAAAACCTCAATAACGACATTTTAATATTTTTTTTCGGTTTATTTACCACGAACACCACGAAATACCTACATGAATGCTTATTTAGTTTTAGGGTTCCGTATCAAAATGGTAAAAAGGAACCCTTATGGTGTGACTCAGTCTGTCTGTCTGTTACAGCTGGATATCTCGAGAACTAGTAATGGTATCAACTTGAAATTTGGAATAGTTTAAGATGACGTTTGCCCAACTATTTTGCAAATAAGAAAGAAATAAAAAAAAATTTTTTTTTACAACAGTGACTGAAAAGGGGTTTTAAAAATTTGAAGTGGGGCGGCTAGAGCATGTGGGGTATCATATGAAAGAGCGCTATTTGCACATTTTAAATCATTTATTCCTTTTTTTGTAAGCCGTATAGTTTTCGACTTATGATAAAAAATCGGCCAAGTGCGTGTCGGGCCACGCGCCGTAGGGTTCCGTAGTTACCTTATACCATACCATATTTAATACCACCTATAATTTTTCGTCTGTAAAAATAACTTTGTTTTTCACAGTGTTGGTATGAATGACAAAGTTATATTTGCGGTTTTGGAAAATGTGCTATATCTCAAAAACTAATTACTATATTTCGTTCAAACCAATTTTGGTTGAAAGTGTTTATTAAGGTCTACAGTATATATTTTTTTTAGATTTTTCACTCTCTTATTTCAAAAGTTAAAGGGGGGGGGACACACATTTTACCACTTTGGCGGTGAATATCTTTCAAACGGTTGACTTTGAGAAAAAGTTGTCTTAGGAACTTTAATGTCATTTTTAAAGACGTATCTATAGACACCCAACACGTGTTGGTTTGAAGAAAAAAAATTTTTTCAGTTTCAGTTCCATGTATGGAGAGCCCCCCCTTAATCTTTTATTTTTCTTATTTTTGTATTAAATTCGTTAAGCGGTTAACAGAATACATCTACGTACCAAGTTTCAATTATGTAGTCCTAATACTTTCGGAATAAAGTGGCTGTGACATACGGACAGACAGACAGACAGACAGACAGACAGACAGACAGACAGACGGACAGACAGACAGACAGACAGACATGACGAATCTATAAGGGTTCCGTTTTTTGCCATTTTGGCTACGGAACCCTAAAAATGTAAAAAAAATACCGTTTCCCCCCTTATCACAGCCTTATCTCCGAAGTTTGCAAAGAGAAAAATCTGAAATAATTCTATTTGATAGTAGTTTATGTAAAGATTACAGGAAAAATAAAACGATGTCTCAATATAACACACTTTTTTAGAAATTCAAAAAACAAACAAAAAATTCATTAGTCCCACTACCAGTCAACAGATGGCACTGACCTAAGAAGAATTAAATTGGTTTACTATCGGTCAAGAGATGGCGCTGACCTAAGAAAAAAAATAGTTCCACTATCGGTCAAGAGATGGCGTTGACCTAATACTGCAAAAATAATTTTATTATTCTACTCTGCAGTGTATTTAGTATGATAGTACGATGGTACGGAAACCCTCAGTGCGCGAGTCCAACTCGCTCTTGACCTTTTTTTTTAGAAGTAAGTACTCCCATAAAGTTTCTAGTCGAAATGTTTATTTAATATTTTTCCATATAAAATATGAACCTATTATATCACCCCTTTAGGAATTGAATCATTTCTACCGAGTTGGACTTCATAATAAATACCATTTTCGCAATCAACGTACAGTAAAACCTCAATACCGACATATATATCGTTTTTTTGCCCATTTAATCCATTTATCACCTATAGATAGGGTTGAGTTTCAGAAAACCACGAAGTACCTACGTGTTTGATTAGTACTCCTACGAAGTATCAAGTCGAAATGTCTATTTTTATTTTTGTCCATACAAACTTTGAACCCCTCTTCACCCCTTTAGGAGTTGAATTTCAAAAAATCCTTCCTTATTGCTTAGTATTTATGTCGTAGGATATTCGTACAAATCGAATCACACAAAAATCCTTGTAAGATTGCAAAATAACGGATAATTAGAATCTGAGATAGAATTTTGAAATCGTCCGAGTAATGTTTAGGATTTTTACAAAAATTCAGAGTATCTTAAGTAAATCGTAAATGACAGATTTTAGTTCGTTGGCAAATGACCATCACTTTGCACGCGCTGATTGGCTGAAGTCAACGTTATGGACTGAGGAATTCTCTAATTAGCTAACGGCTACCTATAGTTCTATAAGAGAAGAGCTGTGTCCTGCCTGACTTGACTAATCAGTTTGAAGATGTTATAATAGATGCAACTGTACTATAATGAGGGGTATTAAAAGTGTGATACTATTATCACATCGTGTTTTAATACTTATTTAATTATTAAATAGTTGTATAAAATACTTTATCTACACCCATGATCTGTATCCTTTATAAAGGGTTTTGACTTTGACCTTGACTTTGACCTTGGCCTTGACCTTGACTTTTCTCCTCCTCCTTCGTTATTATATCATCCCAACGAGTTTTATAATGTTGTACTGAATTTCATAATGTAACTCGTCGGTCGTGGGCGTGAATAGCGCGAACTTGCTTTCGCTCGGATATTGTGGTTGCTATGACACTCTTTGTTGTATAATGATGGCAGTAAGCTAACTTTTTCAGAATGTTTTAGATAAAGTTTTTAACATAATTATAAAACTCCCAAGCATGGGAAGGTTTTCAATTTTCCTGCATTGAAAGTAGGCGAACAATAAAAGGAAATTTAAATTTTCTGCAACTAATTTAAAAATTGTTTCTTTGAGGTTTCCAGAAGCTTATGGAATGTTCGAGAATTTTATTGTTTCGAATATTTACTGCGGGCTCGGCGAAATGCTTTCATTTCAGTTCAGTTTCAGTTCGCATTTGGCTTTCGTGCGGTATGGACATTTAATATAAATCTTAAAAGTTTTGTCAATAATTTTCTGATTGAATTATTAGTGTATGTATCGTAACGTATAGTTTTTTATCACACACATTATTAAAGTAGAAGCCGTGACTTCGTTGCAGGAATTACCATCTGGTGAGAATTATTCATGTTTTAAATCGGAAATCAAAGAATTTGGTTTTATGATTCAAATAAATCTTGATGTGGAACTTGAATCCTTACTAATATTATAAATGCGAAAGTCCGTTTGTTTGTTTGTTACGCCTTCACGTCCTAACTTCTGAACCGATCATCATGAAATTTTGCATACACGTTGTCAGGGGTACAGAGAAGGACATAGGGTACCTTTCATCCCAAAAAAAGTATAGTTCCCGAGGGATAGTGCAAAAATTTTCCACGCAGACGAAGTCGCGGGCGGAAGCTAGTGTCTAATATTCCTGCAAATACTAAAATACTTATTATAAGTGAAAAAGTAAATATGTGTGTCTGTTTGTCTTTTTTGCCTTAACCGCTGAAACGATTTTAATAAATCTTAGTATAGAAATAAATCGAACGGAACATAGGCAAATATTATATCCGAATTTTCCACAGGAATCTAAATTCCACGAGAACAAAGTCACGGGAAAAATTTCTTTTCTTATACTTAAGTAAGAACATGAAACAGTTTTCCTTATTTAAGCAGGGCTTTTGCTATTTCTAGTCTTTTACTAGATACTAAATACGTGCAGAATTTGTATTGGCTGCTTGGATAGGTTGTTAATTCAGTAATAACTGGCTTTGCTTTGAACTCTGATAAGCACAATGTGAAAAATTGTTATGCTTTATTGCATACTCAGGTACATGTTTTGACTTCATTGTTTTTTACTGATAGTCTGATACTTATTAATGCTTTTATTAATTAATAGGTAGGTGCTTATAGTTAATAGTACTTTTATGAATTAATATAATAATTAATAATACTTTAACTCATTTTTAGGGTTCCGTACCCAAAGGGTTAAAACGGGACCCTATTACTAAGCCTCCGCTGTCCGTTTGTCTGTCTGTCTGTCACCAGGCTGTATCTCATGAACCGTGATAGCTAGATAGCTGAAATTTTCACAGTTGATGTATTGCTGATGCCGCTACAACAACAAATATTTAGTATTTGTTGTAACAGAAAAAAATGAATATTTAAGGGAGGCTCCCATACAAAAAACGTGATTTTTAGGGTTCCGTACCCAAAGGGTAAAAACGGGACCCTATTACTAAGACTCCGCTGTCCGTCTGTCTGTCTGTCACCTGGCTGTATCTCATGAACCGTGATAGCTAGAAAGTTGAAATTTTCACACATGATGTATTTCTGTTGCCGCTATAACAACAAATACTAAAGAATAAAATTAATATTTAAGGAGGGGCTTCCATATAACAAACGTGATTTTTTTTGCTGTTTTTTGCTCGATATTAATAACAATAACAGTTAGACAGTTGAAATTTTAACAGATGATGTATTTTTGTTGCCGCTACAACAACAAATACTAAAAACAGAATAAAAATAATATTTAAGGGGGCTCCCATACAACAAACATAATTTTTTTTGCCGTTTTTTGGTACGGAACCCTTCGTGCGCGAGTCCTACTCGCACTTGGCCGGTTTTTTTTTGACGTTTTTTGCTCGCTATTAATAACGACTGCAGGTAGACAGTTGAAATTTTCACAGATGATGTATTTCTAATGCTGCTATAACTATAAATACTAAAAACAGAAAAAAAAATTAAGGGGGCTCCCACACAACAAACGTGATTTTATGCTGTTTTTGGTACGGAACCCTTCGTGCGCGAGTCCGACTCGCACTTGGCCGGTTTTTTATGTTGTTGTCGTAGTAATATTCTCTTTGTATTATTATGATTGTAAAGCGTGTCTCCAGGCTGTTTGGTAATAAGCCTTATAAAGCCGACGAGTACCAAGCTTACAACCCCGAAAAATTCTTATAAACCCTGAAAACCGCCATACACATGGCTGAAAAATTTTGGTTTTTTATCTGTATGCAAAATGCACAATGACAACCCTAGATGCAAATCTTAAACCTTTAATCGAACAATTCTTGTATCTTATACCTTTAAACGAGCAATTCTTGTATTTTTATTTATTTATAAATTTATTTCTGTGATCTCGGAAACGGCTCTAACGATTTCGCTGAAATTTGGTATATGGGGGTTTTCTGGGGTAAACAATCGATCTAGATTAGTCTTATGTTTGGGAAAATGCGTGTTTTCGAGTTTTCATGCGATTTTCTTTCGACGCAGAATATGGTCGCTAATTTTGCCATGCCGGCCGCTGTCCGTCTGGTCTAGCGGGTTTAGTGTTACGGGTTCGAATCCCGTTCGGTGACTTACTTTTTTTTATATGTTCAAATTTATATGATAATTGTTAAATTTTTATTGTTTTTAGACAAGTTTAAAAAAAATGTAGTCAAACATTGAGATAACAATGTAAACAAACACGTGTTTGCTTATTTGTTTTTAGAAGTACTCCTTCGGAGTTTCAAGTTAAAAAATCTTTTTTTTTAAATTTCCATACATTATATTTGTACCCCCATTTCAACCCTTTAGGGGTGGAATTTCCAAAAATCCCTTCTTAGGGGGTGTTTAAACTGTATAAAATATCGATGTACAAAATTTTAAGTCTCTAGGTTCAGTGGTTTGGGCTGGGCAATTGTCTGTCAGTCACCCCTTTACTTTTATATAAGAGATAATTTTTCGGGGTTGTATTCATGGTACCCTTTTTTTATCTACCATATTCGTCTTTATAAGGCTAATACCAAACACCATGTTTAACCACCTAACATAAACAAGTTCACATAAATAATAGTTATTTGTTATACAAGAGAGCAAAGTCATTTTTTGCTGCGAGTGCTGACTTTTAAATCACGAACTAGCGAAGTAGTCTAGAATTGAATCACGAGCGTAGCGAGTGATTCTAATATAGACTACTGAGCATAGTGAGTGATTTAAAGGCACGAGACATCAAAAAATTTGTTCTCGTGTTAAACATACAACTTTTCACCTCTACCAGCGAGAAAAGGTGTTAGAAATTAAAAAAGCACTTTGCCTCACGCTCGCAGCAAAAGTCGATTTTGCTGCGAGTTTTTGGTAGAAAAGCACTTTGCCTCACGCTCGCAGCAAAAGTCGATTTTGCTGCGAGTTTTTACGCGCCAAAAGCACCCTTTTCGTGCTGGAGAGGTGAAAAATTAATTAAACGTGTTTGCATGGCAGGTAATTTACCCCTGCCGCCTGCTACCAGTGTTGTTCTCAGTTTTCTGTGCGACTTTAATTTCATTTGGCTTCACTCTTATTGTAGCGAAAAATTAACTTTGCTAAAAGTTTGGGTTGTTTTATGGAAGCTTCTAGAACCGAGAACCACACTAAGTTTAGTTGTATAACTTACTGTTGCACTATTACGTAGTAATTATTTGCTGTAAGCGTTATGGAATGTAAAGCTAATATTATAGGTGTGGTAAACCATGTTAGTTAACACGGGTTTTAAACTAGCTAGATAATCCTTCATTATAATTTTTTCATCACATTTTTCTGTGTTAACTTCCTAAAAACTGTTTCGAATAATAGCAAATTGGAAAAAAACTAAACTTTAATATCGACTAGGCTAGATAGAATACTATAATATTTGATCTAATTAATTCAGGGACACAAGACACAAATACAGGGTGTTTGGTAATAGGCTTATAAATCTGAATATGGTAGATAGGTTACAGTCGAGTACAAAGAGATGTATACCCCCTAGAGTTACAACTACATGTACCCATTGAGATAAGTGTACATAGTTCGTTACAAATTATTGTGCACATGATGTATGACGGATATATGTATTCACTTGATATGCCAATTTCATTTATACAGCAAGATAGACGCAGTAATGTGTACGCTCTGAGACAAATTAAGGTATTCAGACTTTGTTACAAAAATATGTATACAAGCCGTCATTCTAATTTCAAATCAATGAAACCGGTCAAGAGCGAGTCGGACTCGCGCACCGAGGGTTCCGTACCATCATATTTGCACCATTAAACCACACTGCAGAATAGAATAATAAAATTAGTATTGCAGTTTTAGGTCAGCGCCCATCTTTTGACTGATTGTGCAACTAATGGTAACTTTTTTAGAATTTTGGTGATTTCTAAAAAAGTGTGCTATATTGAGACATCGTTTTATTTTTCCTGTAATCTTTATATAAACTGCTATCACATAGAATTATTTCAGATTTTTCGCTTTGCAAACTTCGGAGATAAGGGGGGGAACGGTATTTTTTTTACATTTTTCATCACAAGTCGAAAACTATGCGGCCTAAAGAAAAAAACCGGTCAAGAGTGAGTCGGACTCGCGCACCGAGAGTTCCGTACCATCATATTTGCACCATTAAACCACACTGGAGAGTAGAATAATAAAATTAGTATTGCAGGTTTAGGTCAGCGCCATCTCTAGACCGACAGTGGAACTAATGTTAACTTTTTTAGAAATTTGATGTTTTCAAAAAAGTGTGCTATATTGAGACATCGTTTTATTTTTCCTGTAATTTTTATATAAACTGCTATCACATAGAATTATTTCAGATTTACCTCTTTGCAAACTTCGGAGATAAGTGGGGGGGGGGGAACGGTAATTTTTTACATTTTTCATCATAAGTCGAAAACTATGCGGCCTAAAGAAAAAAGAAAAAATGATTAAAAACGTGCAATCAGAGCTCTTTTATATGATACCCCACATGCCCTAGTAGCCCCACTTCAAAATTTTAAGACCCCTTTTCAGTCCCTGTTGTAAAAAATATATTGTTTTTTTTTTATTTATTTCTTATTTGCAAAATAGTTGGGCAAATGTCATCTTAAACCATTCCAAATTTCAAGTTGATACCATTAGTAGTTCTCGAGATATCCAGCTGTGACAGACAGACAGACTGAGTCACACCATAAGGGTTCCTTTTTTACCATTTTGGTACGGAATCCTAAAAATGATTGAAAACGTGCAAACGGCGCTCTTTTATATGATACCTCACATGCCCTAGTAGCCCCACTTCAAATTTTTAAGACCCCTTTTCAGTCCCTTTTGTAAAAAATATATATTATTTTTTTATTTATTTTTTATTTGCAAAATAGTTGGGCAAATGTCATCTTAAACCATTCCAAATTTCAAGTTATACCATTAGTAGCTCCCGAGATATCCAGCTGTGACAGACAGACAGACAGACTGAGTCACACCATAAGGGTTCCTTTTTTACCATTTTGGTACGGAACCCTAAAACTGATTGAAAACGTGGAAACGGCGCTCTTTTATATGATACCTTACATGCCCTAGTAGCCCCACTTCAAATTTTTAAGACCCCTTATCGGTCCCTTTTGTAAAAAATATTTTTTTTTATTTATTTCTTATTTGCAAAATAGTTGGGCAAATGTCATCTTAAACCATTCCAAATTTCAAGTTAATACCATTAGTAGTTCTCGAGATATCCAGCTGTGACAGACAGACAGACTGGGTCACACCATAAGGGTTCCTTTTTTACCATTTTGGTACGGAACCCTAACAAGGGAAGAGGAAAAGAGTAAAACACAACTCAAAAGTATTTACACACCCGGCCTGATGGCCAGTTCGTAACAATCCTATTACATAATTTTTCTTCCTTTTATGTTGCCACGGTTACGAACGAGGGCAGTTTGATATATCCGTGACTTTAAGGTTGAATACAGTCTTAATTTAGAACTCTTTGCTGAGCTTATGCTGTTGCATTTTTTAAATTGGCGCGAAATTAAAAAAAAATGGAAGGATTTATGCAAGTGAGGTCGGGATATTCTTTTATAACGGAGAAAAACGAATTTTGCGTATTGTTAAAATACTACTTTTTACGTGGTAAAACCATTAAGCAGACGGAGGATAAACTGAAAAAATATTATGGGGACTCTGCTCCATCTCATGGAATGGTTCATAAGTGGTTTACTGAATTTCGTTGTGGTCGTACCACCACAACTGTCGCCGACGGCCCAGGAAGGCCGATTGAGGTCACCACTGAAGATATTGTTAGCAAATCCACGACATTGTTATGGCAGACCGTCAAGTGAAGATACGCGAGATAGCTGATGCTATTCACATCTCTACCGAACGAATTTTTCATATTTTGCTCGATATTCTCGGCATGAAAAACCTTTTTGCAAGATGGGTGCCGCGTTTGCTGACAGTCGGTCAAAAACGAACTCGTGTAACAACTTCTAAACAATGCTAGGTTTGTATAACCGCAATCCAAGTGATTTTTTTCGCCGGTACTTAACACTTGACAAAACGTGGGTCCACCATTTACGCCAAAGACGAAGCAACAGTCAAAACAGTGGACTTCTACCGGTGAACGTGCCACGGAGAAGGCAAAAACTGTTTGTTCGGCTGGTAAAGAGACGGCCACTGTCTTTTAGGACAGCAAAAGTGTTATTTACATCGATTTTTTGGAGAAAGGCAAGACAATTACCGGAGCTTACCGTGTTGCTTTGTTGGATAGATTCAATATAGAGCTGCTGAAGAAAAGACCGCATCTAGCAAAGAAAAAAGTTTTATTTCATCACGACAATGCTCCGGCCTACTCGTCGGCAACCGCAACATCAAAACTTGTGGAATTGCGATACGACCTATTGCCACACCCCCCGTTTTCACCAGATTTGGCCCCGTGTGACTTTTTCCTCTTCCCAAACATGAAGAAATGGCTTGGTGGATAAAGATTTTCATCCAATGAAGAAGTGATAGCTAAAACAGGAGCCTATTTTTCAGGGTTTGATAAAAACTATTTTTTGGATGGGTTGAAGAAGTTGGAACATCGTTGGTCGAAGTGTATAGAGCTGAAAGGAGATTATGTAGAAAAATAAAACAAAATATTCTTTAAAAAATTTTTTCTTCTTCACAAAGTCACGGACTTATCAAACCACCCTCGTATGAGTCTACTCGCGTGAAATCTCTTTTTTCAAAGTGAAACTTTTCGGGATTTTTACGGTTTTTTGTAGTGGGGGTGATCATCACAGCTCGTGATGCTGGGCGGAAGCGTGCTGTGGTTCCGGCACGGGCTGCGGCTGCACGACAACCCGTCGCTGCTGAGCGCCCTCGACGACCGCCGGGTGCCATTCTTCCCCATTTTCATATTCGATGGGGAAACGGCAGGTGAGAGCTTTCTTATTTGGCCAGAGTGAAAGTTTTTAAACCTTTGTTCTTTTGTAATTTTTCCCTGCTTGGCCCCAATCACGTACATAAATAAGTAAGAGTGGAACTTTATCAGTCGCGTAAAATAGGTCGCGTAATTACTGCTACATTCGGTTTCATACATATGCCCTGTTTTGCCACACGGCGACACGCAAAATTAGTTGGGTTTTGTATGAAACCGAAATTTAACCGCCTCTGTGGTCTAGTGGTTCGCCCACCCGTGTGAGACGCAGGGGTCCCGGGTTCTTATTTTTATTAAAAATAAGATAGGTATTGGAATAAGGTTGATATGACGCCAAAACAACAATTTCAAAATTTTGTGTTCCGGCTGTTAGAGGTAAGATAGCCAGTTCTTCAGTGATGAGGATTCCGGTTGTAGTGCGCTTCCATCTTTGGGCCTTATTGTCACTTAACATCAGGTGAGATGAAGGCCAAGCACTTCCCAGTTGTGCATAAAAAAAAATACACGACTAACACCAACTCACAAAATTACGCCCTAGCCTCACCCAAAAGCCGCGACGAGTCTTTTGTGGAATCAGCTTCTATCTGATTGACATCTTTCACAGTGATTAGCATGATTAAACCCCTACGATGGGTCTACTGCCCTAGGTAGACCACATTTAATTAATTTTCATACCTTGATGACAAAAATGTAATCGTGCTTGCGCAGGTATGAAAGTGGTGGGCTACAACCGCATGCGGTACCTGCTGGAAGCGCTGGCCGACCTGGACAGCCAGTTCAAGAAGTTCGGGGGGCGCCTCATCATGCTCAAGGGGAAGCCTAACGTCGTCTTCAGGAGGCTTTGGGAAGAATTCGGTTAGTAATTGAAATTCTTTCCTGGAGGGGAGGAGTTCCTTTATATTGTTTTAAAGGTCATTGGGCATTTTGTTTGAACGTTTGACCTACGGCGTACATGAACGAAATAAATAAAAATAAATAATAAAAGACATTTATTTTATCACACACAATTAACAACATAACAACATAAACATCATAAACTGCTTTGTGTGATCTGGAGCACTAAGGCGACCCTGTATTTCAGGTCTCCAGGTCCTCACCCGCGGATAACCTAAGTATATTTAATTAATAATAGTACTTATAGCTAGTCTTAATAATAATAAAGATTTTTAGCAGCCAATTTAGAATAACAGCATTAAACATGTACTCACACACATAATGTAAAACAACTTTTTTCTGTCGGTCGTTACATAACAAAATAATACATATTATGAAAAGTGGGATTATATTCTTTAATTTCAAACTGGTTTGGTTTCTGCACGCGAACTTTCATCAAGTAGGCCAAACATGCTCAATGACCTTTCTATGGTTATTGACGTTATTAGAATAAAATAAAGTTTCTTTATTAATAACATATCAATATTAACGTGTAATTTTAATACTTAACTAAACAGATTAATCTACCGTCAGCGTCGGAGCTAGGGTCATGAGCGCCCCTGGCAAAGATTTGAATTTTGCGCCCCAAGATTTATAGTCTTATTTTCTAGCTACGGGTCAGCAAAGTGCGCCCCCCTAAGGGTTGTGCCCCTGGCAGCCTCTAGCTACGAGCTACGACGCTGTCTACTGTTCCCATTTTGTACTCTTAGGATACTCCCCAAATAGATGACGCCGTTCTTTTGCATTTATTTTTTGACACTTGTCTAGGAATTCGTAAGCTCTGCTTCGAGCAAGACTGCGAGCCGGTGTGGCGGGCGCGTGACGATAGCGTGAAGAACGAGTGCCGCGAGATCGGCGTGACGTGCGTCGAGCACGTGTCACACACGTTGTGGGAGCCGGACACCGTGATCCGTGCCAATGGCGGGATTCCGCCACTCACCTACCAGATGTTTCTGGTCAGTATCTGTCAAATGTTGCGTGACGACAGCGTGAAGAACGAGTGCCACAAGATCGGCGTGACGTGCGTCTTTTTCTTCATTACAATAAGGGCGGTTTCCGCAACTCGACGTATACTGCTCCTATTTTGCGTCTGGGGGGTTATTCACGATTGTCGGAAGCCAACTTCCCGAATCGAATCGGAAAGTCTAGTCTTCGATCTTATTTTCTACCTTATGCTACCAAACTTTGTAAATGCATTGCGCTTTCCCGTCGGAAAGTGAATTGAATGCCAGTCGAATGTATTTGTGAATAGCTATATTTTTGTAATATCGGAGGATACAGATTCGAATCGAATGCTTTCGAGTAGATTTCCGACAATCGTGAATAACCCTACTGGGGCTGTACCGGCTAACGCATCGAACTTCGATACGGCTGCCGGGTTTCAAATTACAACAGATAAATCGAGCCCCAATTGGGCCAAAATGGTGAACCCCAATTCATGATATCACACGAACATCGATATCTTCCAAATAACTTCAACAAATAGTACAATACGAAATTCCTTACTTTGATTTCTCTGTTCTAAGTTGAAGCTCGACAGACTCGCCGAAGTTTGAAAAGTTAGCCGGTACGGCCCCTGGGGGGTGCTATGTCGGATCGGATCACTCTAGCCAGCCCAGCTCAGCCAGAAACGCTCCAAGCGCTTTCACGATCGCTTCCTGGACGCTGCCCTTGAGCCGAAAACCCTCGCCTGGTAGGTGGCGACCCCACTGCATTCCAGCAGTGGGCGGTTGTTTCTTGCTCCTCTATGCAGCCTTTGCGTTATTCTGTGCCTCTGAATAGGGGACTGTCCGTGACACCTAGAAAAGATGTCTGTTAAATTGTCCATGGCCGATAATAGCGCATTCCGGCAGTGGGCGGCTGTTTGTTCCTTCTCTATGCAGGCTCTGCATAGGGGACTGTCCGAGACGCCTAGATTATAAAGATGTCTGTTAAAATTGTCCATGGCGATAATAGCGCATTCCAACGTTTTTGTCATGTTGACGGCACTGTTCTACGTAATTATAGTGCGACTATATTTAATTGATAGATATTACAGTCGCACTAAAACCACAGAATAACTAATAGTACAAGTACAGAAGCAGCACTCCGCAAAGTCATTTAAATAAATAGCGACTTTTGCTCGGACACAATAAAAAGCAATTCAGGTCGCGGAGCTCTAATGATCTACAGTTATATTCACCTAGTAGCTACCTCTCTTTCTATCGCGTGTTCTTATCTTTTCTGACGACGCAACGTTAGGGTTGTCTTCTTTTAAATGAACTGCGTAGCATATATCATAATTTAATGTGAAAAACGACAATTGTTTATTGGTTTTTTGTTTTTGACATCCGTACACGGCACAGTAATGTCGATTTGACATTGTAACTATTATAAAGAGACAATACTACGCAGGCAGTAAGATGCCGCGCGACTACACAGGCGGGCGTGTGGCGGCCCTCTGCTCACTTGTGCCTTCGAAAGCACGCACAGCGGTAGGTGCTTATGCTTATCGCGCGACCTTGAGCGAGTGATGGAGGCCTGCTAAAACGTTACAGTGCCGTCAACATGTCAAAAACGGTAATCAAGCACAAATCCCATGTTGGTTCTTTTTCCGAACAGACTCTAACAGGGCTCTGAGTCTGGATAGACGGGCGTCCACGCGCGGTAGTGCGAGATTCGCCTGTCTGCACGTATCCCGTGACATGCGTCAAGATTTTTATTGGAAAAACTTAGAAGTTTTGTTGTAAAATGTGCCTTTACTGCAGCATACCGTGGACACGATCGGTGACCCGCCGCGGCCGGTGGTGGACGCTGACTTGCAGAGCATCAACTTCGGGGTGCTGCCCGAGAGCTTCTACCAGGAGTTCACCGTCTTTGACAAGGTAAGGGTCACGGTAAGGGTTTAAGGGCGTCCGCTGCGTTAAGCGGGTGCACGGCGCGGGAATATAGTTTGCTGGTTTTCTGACGGACATATGCTTGCAGTGCATGAGTAAGCTCTAATCTATGTCGACCCGCGCGCGTGTCCCGCTTAAGAGTGCATAATAGGAAAACATTGGTTTGCGCGGGCTATATTTTTATAAAGAAAATGTAAAGTTGTAGCCACAAAAAAAAACATACGACAAGCTAAAGAGATTGTCTAGTAGCTACAAGTATTAAATTGCGTATAAACCTCACAGATGATTGTAAAAAAAAAATCAGAATATCATCAAAAGCGCTTGTCGCGGGTCATATTTTTGGCGTAAATAATAACGGAAACGTATTGAATTTTTTGCATCAAAATACACTTCAACGTACTGTGTATTTGCTCCAATAATTTTTTTCCAAGAAAGATAATTGTGCTAAAGATAATAATGAAACGAAAAACATCGCAAAAGTGCAGTAGTGGGGTTATTTTCCATACTCTTTATACGTAAAGAAAAAGACAGATACAAGTGATTCTGCATAACGGAGCCTTAACGCAGCGGACGCCCTTACTGACATGACACTGATGTTACCTAATTTAACCATGGATGAACTAATTTTCTGAAAAAAAGAAACAAGAAAGTAAGGGGTATCATCATCATCATCATCATATCAGCCGCACGACACCCACTGCTGGGTATAGGCCTCCCCTAAGGATCTCCACGACGATCGGTCCTGCGCTGCCCGCATCCAGTGGCTTCCCGCGACCTTCCCCCTCACGTCGGTCCACCTTGTCGGGGGCCTACCCACGGAGCGTCGTCCGGTGCGCGGTCGCCATTCCAGAACCTTTCCGCCCCAACGGCCATCAGTTCTTCTCGCTATGTGTCCTGCCCATTGCCACTTCAGCTGAGCAATCCTTCGAGCGATGTCGGTTACTTTAGTTCTCCTGCGGATCTCCTCGTTTCTGATTCGATCACGCAGGGAAACGCCGAGCATGGCTCTCTCCATTGCACGCTGGCTGACCTTGAGCCTCCTTATGAGACCCATAGTTAGCGACCACGTTTCACTGCCGTAAGTCATCACTGGCAACACACACTGTTCATAGACTTTCGTCTTGAGACACTGAGGTAAGTCGGACGCGAAGATTTTTCGAAGCTTCCCGAATGCTGCCCACCCGAGTTGGATTCGACGAGAGATCTCTTTCTCAAAGTTGGACTTACCTAACTGGACTGCCTGTCCTAGGTGTAGTAAGGGGTAGTGTTGTCTAAAATAACTATCATTTATACTACTATCTAAATTCTAAATTATGGTCACACGACTTTCAACTCGGACTGTATTTCCTTCATTCAATAGCATCTCCCATGTGTTAATACTTGTCACTTGCACAGCACCGCTATATGTAATCGCAACTATTGAAATTTTAATAGGGAATTTGTTCAACAAGGCATTACCGATCTGGAGCACAGGCCTTCCTTATGGGTGAATAAGGAGTACGGGCCATAATCCACCACGCGGGCCCAATGCGGATTGGGTGTTAACGACTGCAAATGCATCCGAGACCAACGGCTTTACGTGCCTTCCGAATAACGGAGGAGCTCAAGATAATAAATTTTTGGTCACCCATCCTATGACCGACCCTTGCGAAAGTTGCTTAACCTTCGCAATCGCTGGACCAGGCGCTATACCACTGCGCCACCGAGCTCCTGATCCTTATCATAAAGATTTGGTTTAAATTCTTAGTGTGCGTACTAATTAATGTGTACTTACACATACTCATTTCTCCTCATAATATACAGGGTTATTTGTAAAACACCAACAACCTCGCAGGAGTAGATTACTAACATCATAAACAACAACGTTTCTTCAACCACTTTTCCAAAAACAGACAAAATAAAACCGGTCAAGAGCGAGTCGGACTCGCGCACCGAGGGTTCCGTACAATCATAAATATATGTGGGTATGTTACTTTAGTAAAGTTTTTAAAAAAGTAGGATAAACGGCGAACATTGGACAGGTGGAAGGGCGAACAGGCGGACAGTTAATTTACAAATTATAACCACAGCTGCTTACGGTGACTGAAAAACGTTTCAGCCACTCTATATCGCAAACTGTTTATATTACTAAGTAAAAACTTATTCTTCGTTTATTCATACGGCAAATAGTAGTTAATAGGGAACATGCATCAATTTTTTTTTGTATCAAAATCAAAAGTATAATGCGTGAGAAAATCAACTGTAATATTAAAACTTTTCTCTTGTGTTTTTTTCTCGTGATATAGTTACTTGAAGTTGGCACGCAGCAGCACCCGCCGAAAACGCTCTATACAAAAAGGACAACATTTGTGACGTCACTCATGTCACGTTTCAGTGCATTAGTATGGAGTTAGCCAAGAATTTTCAAATATCTCCCTAAATATTGCGTTTAAGTACATATGTGTCATACAAAATATTATTTCTTATTTGATGTTCTATCCGACTGTTAAGTGCATTATATCCGAAAACGAAAAAAAAATATCGTTATTTTCCCTTATGTGATAAAACTAAAGTAATACATTTTATTTTTTATTTTTCTGTTCCATCATGTTTTTATACGTGTCCGCAGCGATCAAGCTCAAATTTATCAAAATCGGTGACTTATGCATGTTCCCTATTATATTAGAACCAGCCACCAATTATTATAGTCGCGCCATCTCTTGACTGATAGTGGAACAAATTTGATCAGCGCCATCTGTTGACCGGTAGTGGTACTAATAATTTTTTGTTTGTTTGAATTTATAAAAAACCGGCCAAGTGCGTGTCGGGCCACGCGCAGTAGGGTTCCGTAGGTACATTATACCATACCATATTTTAATACCGCTATCATTTTTCGTCTGAAAAAATAACTTTGTTTTTCACAGTGTTTGTATGAATGACAAAGTTATATTGGCGGTTTTGGAAAATGTACTATATCTCGAAAACTAATTACTGTATCTCGTTCAAAACAATTTTCATTGAAAGTGTTTATTAAGATCTATAGTTTATATTTTTTTTAGATTTTTCACCCTCTTACTTTAAAAGTTAAAGGGGGGGGGGACACACATTTTACCACTTTGGCGGCATATATTTTTCAAACGGTTGACTTTAAAAAAAATAGTCTTAGAAACCTCAATGTCATTTTTAAAGACCTACCTATAGACACCCCACAAGTATTGGTTTGATGAAAAAAAATATTTTCAGTTTCAGTTCCATGTATGGGGAGCCCCCCCTTAATCTTTTATTTTTTTTATTTTTGTATAAAAATCGTAAAGCGGTTCACAGAATACACCTGCCTACTAAGTTTCAACTATGTAGTCTTAATACTTTTGGAATAAAGTGGCTGTGACATACGGACGGATAGACAGACAGACAGACAAACAGACAGACAGACAGACATGACGAATCTATAAGGGTTCCGTTTTTTGCCATTTTGGCTACGGAACCCTAAAAAGTGTGTTATATTGAGACATCGTTTTATTTTTCCTGTAATCTTTACATAAACTACTATCACATAGAATTATTTCAGATTTTTCTCTTTGCAAACTTCGGAGATAGGGGGGGGGGGGGGGACGGTATTTTTTTTACATTTTTCATCATAAGTCGAAAACTATGCGGCCTAAAACAAAAATAAAAAATGATTAAAAACGTGCAAACGGCGCTCTTTCATATGATACCCCACATGCCCTAGTAGCCACTTAAAATTTTTAAGACCCCTTTTCAGTCCCTGTTGTAAAAAAGATATTTATTTTTTTATTTATTTCTTATTTGCAAAATAGTTGGGCAAATGTCATCTTAAACTATTCCAAATTTCAAGTTGATACCATTAGTATGTGAGAGAAAATAAAAGAAAGGATGGCAAAGTGAGATATTTATTAATTTATTTCAATATCGTGGTTATGACTAAGTTACCGAATAAGTTATTGATTCTAAATTTATCACATGTCTTAGATTTATTAGCTTTAACATTACATTAAATATTGTAATTTTATTACACTATTATTACTGTCATAAAAGGAGTAATACTTAACTACATTACCAGATAGTTCAGAGCACCGATCCGACAGAGTGCCGTGTCTGACAGTTGAACAACGTCTGAGCTATCGACACTTTTTTTTTTTTTTTTTTTTTTTTTTTTTTTTTTTTTTTTTTTTTTTTTTTTTTTTTTTGGGGCTCTCCACCTTAGGGGCTTTGAGCCACCCTCCCCCACGGGGGGGAAGGAGGCGGGAAATCCTCATTGGATACCACCTAGCCGGTTGCTACCGGACTAATCTGGTTATGTCAGACTCGTACTGACTAAAAACCGCCTTAATCTGGTTACGTGACCGGAAAGTCAACGAACCTTCATCCGGAAGCGACTGCCCTCCCTCAGGGGAGAGGACAGCGCAGGGCTATCGACACCTGCGCAAGCCGCTTTTATACACGTGCGCAAACAAGCTCGGTGGCGTGATGTGGCGTGATGGCGCAGTGGGGAGGCGCACGTGCACACAGTTGTTTTACGAGTCGTTTAGTGACTTTTATTTATAAATTACATTGAATAAACTAATTATTTGTAACAATTATATTAATTGTAATAAAAATCTACTATTTGCATTGTTTTTTATTTATTTACTAAGAAAAGACGTGCATTCTCCCACACGGCCATTCTGACGAGCAGCCACTTGGCTCGCGAACAAAACAATTTACACTTTATTTTTCACAAATCACCAATCATTAAAATGTTTATTCGAAACTACATTATGTTTAGTAACTATATTTCCAATTTGTGGAATAGCAATAAAGCACCAAATTGAATTGAAACTTCCAGTATAGGAAATGTAACGTTTCGTCAACGGATGAATAATTAAATTCACTGCCTCAATTTATCAGTCTACTCGCTTCAAGTAATATGAATCTGCATTTATATAAATATTCTAATATTGCATTGTTTTTATTGAATTTATTGGATTAAAATTGTTTTAACTACTGAATCTACCAGCAGTTTGCAGAGGAGGCCTCTCGAGAAAGAACTGCCGAAAGAAAACTCTGAGAGGTTATGCCGACCTCCAATGACAATGTTAAATAGATCAATCAAACAATATTATGTAAATTTTTTTTTCAAACATAAATAAAAATATAATTGATTAACTCTCAATTAACAAACATGGATATTTGTTATCTGAAAAATAAATCATTATTATCGAATCACACAACGTCATCATCATCAAATCGCCAAATTACATGACTCTAACGCTAATTAATTTAGCAACTAATCATGGTCAAATTACATGACCGTAAAGCTAAATAACATAGCAACTAACTATGGTCAAATCACATGACCGTAAAGCTAAATCACATAGCAACCAACTATGGTCAAATCACATGACCGTCAAGCTAAATCACATAGCTTCTAATTATGGTCAAATCACATGACCACCAAGCTAAATCACATAGCTTCTAATTATGGTCAAATCACATGACCCAATTCACTTTTATCACAGTGAAACCTTCAATGGGAGATAACCCTTTTTTTATAAAAAAAAAAACTACATAACAATAATCTCCATTGGTAAACAAAACAACAAATTTTAAAAACCTTAAATGTATAGTAAGGACTTATTACAAATCACTCGTATTTATAATAAGAATCTTTGTAATCGTAGATGTTACACTGCACTGGTGCAGACCAGTGTCCGAGACACGCAAACGCTTACAATTCAGGATCATCAGAGCCCCAGGTGTACGTCATCTGGATAATCATGGACATCAATCAGCAGACACTGTAACAATTGAACATTTTAAGTCTTCTAGAAACATAAACTTTTTATTTTTCAAATAGTGAATTACGAAGGCAGCAGCCGTAGGACTTAAAAAAAACCGAAATTAAATTTAAACAATTTATTAAAAGAAATTACAATTATTTAATTATAGCTAATTAGAAACGAAATTGACCCGATCGATGTTTGATTCGAAGTGTGGGCGATGACGTTCCGGTGCTTGGCCTCGGCGGTGGTCACGCGGCAGCAGCGGGCACGTTCCGCAGAATCGGCATTTAAAGCGCATTCACTTAGATAGTGTCGCCCTTTTATCGCGCCGCCTTTGCACGTGCCGCTTCTTGTCAAAGGATGCCGCCGCATAAACAAAGGATACCGCGTGCGGCGTACACCCGTAAGTCAATTTGGATTTTGGCAGTTTACATCGAAGCGCCGCCGTAGTGAAAGCTTGTATTTGTTGACTCTGCTACGTATACCGAAAATATTTTTTCATCCATGGAAGGACAGTTAAGTGCCTCAAGATGAAACTTTTAGTGAACCAACAAAAAAATACGGGTGTTTTGTAAAACATGTTAACAACTTATAATCAACTAGCGGCCGCCCGCGACTTCGTCCGCGTGGAAATGTTTTTTTGCTATCCCTCGGGAACAATACTTTTTTTCGGGATGAACAACAACGTGACAACGTGTATGCAAAATTTCATGATGATCGGTTCAGTAGTTAGGACGTGAAGGCGTAACAAACAAACAAACAAACGGACTTTCGCATTTATAATATTAGTAAGGATGTCTATCGGCATTGCGTTGTAATCAGTATGTCTGCACCTATCACAGATACTTCAAAAATAGTGGGGATACCAAGAACTAGCGTCGGAATAATATTGAAAATAGGCCCATTAACACTAAAAAACGTAAAAACGGAAGAATCCCACTATCGAAAACGGACGACTTTGAATGTGATGTAGTACGTCCGAACAGTATACAGATTTTATGCTAATAAAAAAACTTCCGACACTAGACACGATTCTGGAAGATTTACAAGCTAATAATACGGACTTTCCGTATAAACGTACGACTGTGAAATGTCAATACATTTCTAAAACTTGGATTTAAGTATAAAACACAATAAGCTAAAACTATTGCTAGAATCATCGCTATTTTTTACTAGTTATTTGTATAACGTTACCAAAAACTTACCGGTATCCTGTCTCTGAACACAAGTGCTTGCGGGTGTACCGACACTATCTAAATGAATGGACTATACTTAATGTTGCAATATTTAGGCATAGCCTACTTGCAAGGGCGGCGTCAGCAATCCTCGTAGTGCCAATGTACGTAATTTCTCCCCCCTCAGATCAGCAACTATTTGAGAACTTTGAGAGCAAATGTTGCTGGTGTGTCGCGATCAGATTTTCCAGGGTTTCTTGGTTCTGGGGGTTCTGGCTTTGCGTAGTGATGGTAGCTTGAGGTGGCTGGCTCTTTGGTTTCATTTTTCTTAAGGCTTCGTAGTCTGTAGCGTCGTAGCATGACTACGAGTGTTAGTGCAGTTGCACCGAATAGTGCGCCGTAAAAAGGTATCGTAGTATGATATAGTGTTGCAATCGCCGGTTCGTCAATTTTGATGGGAGGCTGGAGCGATATCTTGTCTTGGATGCTGTGGAGGCTTCTCAGGTCGATCGAATGAAGATTGATGTGGGTAGCGTCGACATCTCGCATGTCCAAGTCGGGAATATTCATTATCTTGAGCGGTTGGCCTTTTAGTTCGTCGTTTTCGTTAGTAATGGTGAATTCAGGGGTGCGTAAGATGCATTTTAGTGGGATGGTGACTAAGTAGATTCCGCGCAGCTGAGTGTAATCTTCTCTTCCACAGGATAGCTGTACCTTCGTTTCTTGCGGCAGGGATATTGTATAGTGTTGGTCGTCTAGTTTCTCCATCGCTTCCTTGAGTAGGGTGACGGATGTTAGTTTACAGGTTGTCTTAAGAGATTGCTTCGAGATGAGATGCTGGATGCAGTCAGGTACGGTACGAATTTGATGGTTTACTCCTTCCTCACAGAGATAGCCGTTACTTAACTTCGGGCATTCAGCCTCTATGTACACGAATGCAGACTCACTAGTTGCCATGAAGGGATAGGAAGGGATAATGGTTTGGTTATTCCTATTTGGTACTACTGCTAACTTATAGAGATTATAATTTTCTTCCGTAACGATCGGGGTCCTAAAAACTAACGTTATATCTTTATTTATGTAATAAAAAGCAGGTTTTATAATATCATAAAATTCTCTTAACTCTATATCCAAAATGTTTTCAGGATTATATAATTTTCTTAACCTATCTATCATATTACGTAAAATATCTAATTTAAGCATGGCATTATGCGTACTTGACGCACGAATGAATGCTAATATATTTTCTATGTTAATTAACTCATTGCAAGTGTCCTCTACATTTTCACTAATTATATTTAGTAATTGAGCGAACTTTGCATATTTTATAAGTCTAGAATTACGAAGATAATCTTTATCTAATAATAAATGTAACGTATTATTTATAAGGCTCTGATTTTCTATTATCTGAGAGATGATACCAAAATGCTTAGACATCCATTCTTTACTGTAACTAATATGATTATTTAATTCAAATGCTAATTTTTCTTCATTACTATGTAGGGTCTTTATCGCGTTATCATACTTTAATGCGTCATCATAAACTAAGTTACCGGTTATGCTCTTTATTACAGATCCAAATGTATTAACTAGACCTCGTTTAGCACGGCTCGGTTCTAAACTAGCTAGCTGTTGAAAGGCTTTTTCTATTTTACTATTAAGATAATCAATTTGGAACTCGTATAGTTGGTAAGTATCGTTATAAAGTCTAGTCTTAAAAGTCTGTATTTGTGTCTGTAACCTAGAGATTTTATCTTCGATGTCACTTAGTTGAATTCGCTGTAGGAAAGTATGGTAATGGGTAATAAGTTTAGTCGGCCCTAACTTGAAAGGTAAAAGTCCTGGTCCATCGTCGAGCGTCTCAAGTCTTATCTCCTGTGGGCTTGCCATCTGGACGAGAAGCATCAGAATCCTGCAACAATTTAACATTTTTGGGCACATGTTTCAGTCTGGATTTAGCCACGGGGCCACGTTTCTTAGACGTATATATGTGGATAGGTAAGTCGGCTAGAACGGTGTCCTGGGTATACCTAGGGGCGACTTTTTGTCTGGAAGCCATGGGATTTTTTATGAAAATCTGTTGCTGAGGGGTGTACTCTATTTCAGGTTCTCGAGACTTATTCCTGTTTTCTATTAAAGCTGTACGATTTTCTAAGGATGTACTATTAATAAGTTCATAAACTGTATTCATTTGAGCTTTATGATTTTGTAAGTATTGTTGTAACAAATGTGGAACGGGGTCAATATCTATGGGGTCTCTAGGGTCAAAGTGACCCGTTATCAAGTCAAAAGGTTTACATTTACTAAAACTATGTATAGATGAATTATAAGCAATGATTGCGTAAGGCATCAAGTTCACGATAGGTTCGTCCTTATGCTGTAACTTTAGTATGCGAAGGTGTTCGAGTAAAGTCGAGTGAAATCGCTCGATATTGCCGTTATCGTTCGGCGCGTGAGCTAAAGTTCTATGATGGTTAATTTTATGAAGTCTCACGAACTCAGAGAATAGTTGATTCGTAAACTCGGTTCCGTTGTCAGTCACTATAGTGTAAGGGATGCCATGGTGTGTAGTAAACTGTAATAGTCCTTGTAAAATACTAACTGCGGTGCCGTCTCTTAATAGGTAAGCTTGACCATATTTAGAGAAGACGTCTATGAAAGTCAAGTATTTCTCGTTTTGGGCAGTAAATAAGTCCATGTGTATAGTCTCAAAGGGTCTGGTTGCCGGAGGTACTATATTAAACTGCTGTCTTACTGGGTTCCTATCATATTTTCCTTGACCACATATTGTACATTCACCTATAAATTTAGCTACTTGTTCCTTCATTTTTGGCCAAAAGTATTTTTTTGAAAGAGCTAAATAACACTCGTTAATACCGCGGTGGTTAGTTTTACCATCGTGGTAATTACGAATTATTTCTTGCTGTCTAAGGTATTCCTTAACGTTCTCTATTTCGGACTTTGTTAATACGAGATTCATAGATGAACTCTTAAATTTTTCTTGAATTATAGGGATGATACTATACATAGCAAGGGGTGGATTTATAAGCATGGCCGTTTTAACTTTCGGACTTACATACTCTTTGATAGCAGTTACTACGTCATTTTCTAAGTTGCACTCGCTTACTTGTATTGCGATACGAGTATGCGTGTCGAATGGTTTCGTCATCACGGCCCTACGTTTTACGTCTGGGACAATAGTGATGTGCAACTGTCGATGGAATTTATTTAGTGGCTCGTCAGTTATCGGAACTTCTAAAATAGGGTTCTCGTGACTAGTGTGCACGGTTTCCGTTTCCGAATTAGATAATAAAGATGGTGGCTTTTCTGAACAATTCGCGACAACTGAACTAATCTCTTCGTTATGTATTTCAATTCTAGAGAGGGCATCGGCGTTGGTGTTATTTTTGCCTTTTTTATATACTACGGTAAAATCATACTCGCTTAACTTTAGTCTCCATCTAGTTAGTCTTGAATTAGGTTCTTTCAGACTCATCATCCATTGCAATGGTTTATGGTCTGTAAGAATTTTAAATTTGCGACCGAATAAATATGGCCTAAAGTACTTGGTAGCCCAAACTATGGCCAAGAGTTCCTTCTCTTTCGTGCTGTAATTTACTTCGCTATCATTGAGTGTTCTAGACGCGAAAGAAACAGGCTTATCTGATCCTATGGGTCCCTGAGATAGTATGGCTCCTATGGCAACATTGGATGCGTCCGTCGTCAGTAAAAACTCACGGTTAAAGTCGGGATACTGTAGGATAGGGTCATTTGTCAGGAGGGTCTTACATTTTTCAAATGCGTTCACATAGTCAGAGTCTAAAGTTATTTTTTTACCCTTTTTTAAGCAGTTGGTTATCGGTTTGGTTATACGGGCAAAATCGGGAATAAACTTACGATAATATCCGATCAAACCTAAAAATTGCTTAATCTGTTTAATAGTTTCCGGGATTGGATATTTTTCAATAGCAGAAATTTTATCCGGGTTAGGTTTTATACCTTCCCTTGTTATAATGTGTCCTAGATAGTTAGTTTCTAACTTGAGAAATTCCGATTTATCCATTTGGATTTTAAAATTGGACTCTCGTAATCTTTGTAGTACTTTTTCTAAATTATTAATAGCTTCCTGTAAGGATGTTCCAAGGACTACTATGTCATCTAAATATACTATGCAAATCTCGTTCTGGAGACCTCGAAGGACGTCGTCCATTACTCTCTGGAATGTAGATGGACTGTTCTTCAGACCCATCGGCATTCTCAAGAATTCGTAGTGGCCGTGCTCTACGTTAAACGCAGTTTTTGGAATATCGGCCTCATTCATCTCAACCTGATGGAAACCCGATGCCAGGTCCAAGGTTGTAAAATACATACATTTACCTAACTTGTCAAGGATGTCAGTTATGTTAGGCATGGGGTACTTGTCGTCAATAGTCTTTTCGTTCAATTTACGAAAGTCAACCACTATACGCCACTTTTGCTTTCCCGATGCGTCAGTTTTCTTGGGCACGACCCATATGGGTGAGCTCCATGCAGAGGTAGAAGGTCTAATTATACCTTGCTCTAACATCTTGGCTATTTGATCGCGAACTTCATTACGGTGTATAAAAGGATAGCGATAGCTTTTCGTATAAATTGGAACTTCGTCAGTAGTATTAATACGATGCTTTATTTTATTCGTAAAAGTTAGTTGTTCGCCTTCTAGATAAAATACGTCGGCGTAACGCGAGCATAAAGCCTCTATATTAGCCTTTTCCTCAGCGTTCATATGATCCGTCCTAAGGCGCGATAAAACGTCGCGTGCGCGTGACGTAGCCATCGGCGGCTCGGTGCGCGTGCACTCGATATTCAATACCTCCGCTTGCGCCGGTCTGTCTAATGAAAATATTACGTCGTTGTCGGTCATGTTGTAAATCTCTAGTATTCCGCGGCTATTCTTAACAGATGTAACGCATTCCTGAATAAAACAGTTACAGATAACTTGCTCTTCTACTAACACATCGCCATCCGGGGCGTTAATTGGGATACGAACCATTTTAGACGAGTGGGCAGGTATTATATCCTCGTAAAGATTTACGTTACAAGAGTTATATAATTTAATAGGGTTGACCGCGTATTGAGTAGTTAACGTCTGATGTTTTAAGTCTATTTTCGCTTCCCATTTCGTAAGTAAATCTAAACCTATAAGGCCGTCGAAATAGTCATGAAACCGGTATACGAATAATTTCATAAGATCTTGATTATTAAATTCCGAAAAACACGGGAGTGTGATAGAATACTTATTACGACTAGTCCCATGAACATTAGTGACCTCGAAGGGATCATAATTTAGAGAAAAATCAAAGAAATATTTATCTACACATTCTGGGCTAATAAACGACTGATTAGCGCCCGTGTCTATTAATAGCTTTAAAGGTGGATTCGCTATCTGAATGTAGGGCAACTGTCTTTGCGTTTGCAAATTGAGCTCTAACTTAATTTGTCTGACGGGCCAGGTTTCCGAAAATCCGGCTCTGTATTAGAATATGACGCTTGCGACTCGTCATTTGACTCTACGTTCGTGGTGGGCTCGTAAAATTGAACTCTGTCGTCATAGTCATACGTCGCGTCATAGTAATTATTGTCACTTACGTCATTGTAATAGTCTGTGTCGTAATAATTGTCCTGATAGTATGAATCGTCATAAGTACATTGATTTAAGTTTAATTCACGCGATTTAAAGTAGTTGTTCCCGAATCTACGCCAATCGTGTCCCGATAATGTAGGGGGTAAAGCTTTCGGGGTGAAATGCTGTACTCCGCTCATAGGTCGAGGGCTCGAAGATTGGGGTTGATTCCTAGGTGGCAATCTAAAATTATTACTCTGGGGATTATAACGTGGTGGTGGTGCGCCGAACATCTGCTGTGTGCGAGATGGCATTCGCTGCTGAAAATTATTATTAGCCGTATTAAATCTAAAAGGTTGCGATTGCGGCTGCACAGGGTAGCGACTCGCTGGGGGCGGCGGCGTAAACCGCTGCATCGGCTGATTCGCTAAACTATTCATAGGCACATTAAAATTTAAAGGTTTAGGTGAGAAACCTATAGGCACGGCAGGTTGTGGGCGTAACCCCACTTGTAGTCTTGGTAAGTTATCAGTACGTTGCTGTTGGTAAAGAATATTTAATTCTTCCTGCACGTACTCCAGAGCTTTCTCTATAGTCTCGGGCCTCATGCATCTAATACGGGATCCAAGTGGTTCCTTTAGACCTCGTACAAATGCTTGCATAGTCAATTTCTTATACAACGTTCGTTTGGCTTCGATAGTGGTTCCTATTGTCTCATGGAGAGTGACATAGGTCATTATCGTGCTAAACAGCGTCTGACATTGGTCATAAAATTCCTGGGGACTACTGTTACCTTGCCTAGCTAAAGAAAGGTCATTACACAAAGCGGTTTCGTCTCTTTGATCCGCGAAATTATTAACTAACGTATTTCTAATGCCAATCCAATTTTCAGGAATTCCATTTGAATTTATAATAGTGGCGGCAGGACCGGTAATTTTATTAAGGATTCCATTTAACAAATATAAATTATTTAATTGATTAGCGGGATCATCACTCAGAAATTCCCTACACAACTGATCACAAATTCTTATAAACCTAGTTAAAACGTTCGCGTTTCCATCGAAATCGGGAACGAGGCGTAAAGCCTTATGAATAACGTCCGGGTTTCTTTCCATCTTTTCTGGAATACTATCTAACTTAGGCCTAAATCTATCTACTAATTCTCTCCTGCGAGACTGCTGATGTGAAGCAGAAACGCTGGATTTAATTTTTCGAGGGTGAAAAATGGTGATTAAAATTAAAAGGACTTAGGAATACAGGAGGCAACACGAGAACGATTCAAGTGTACTCACATGAACATTTCGGCTCTCTGGCGTATCGATGTCTGGATACTTGTCCCTGCTGGCTGCTCCTTCGGGTTCGGATTTTCGAAGCGCGACTTGATAGCCACTCGGGCGGCTCGTGCGATACGGAAATCTTCCAGGATGTAGCGCGAAACCGACCGCGAAAATCCTACCGACTGCGCCAATTACGAAGGCAGCAGCCGTAGGACTTAAAAAAAACCGAAATTAAATTTAAACAATTTATTAAAAGAAATTACAATTATTTAATTATAGCTAATTAGAAACGAAATTGACCCGATCGATGTTTGATTCGAAGTGTGGGCGATGACGTTCCGGTGCTTGGCCTCGGCGGTGGTCACGCGGCAGCAGCGGGCACGTTCCGCAGAATCGGCATTTACTTAATGTTGCAATATTTAGGCATAGCCTACTTGCAAGGGCGGCGTCAGCAATCCTCGTAGTGCCAATGTACGTAATTAGTGTGTGTAGGGGTGTGTTGTTGTATGTGAGTAAGTGCATGTGTCGTGTGGGTATTATAATATAAAATAGTAACAGAGCTTTGGTCAGACTACTACCACGAGAGCATGGAGAACTTTCGATCCAATGTTCTATATTGCTCAGATAGTAGTAATTGCTTCGGTAAAAATAAGTCACGAAGGCACGGCAAACTTGCAATATTATTCATTACTCGTAAATTATATAGTACTACCTTAGTAATAACATAAGCCACATGGGCACGGCGAACTTAAAAGTATTATTTATTTTTTACTTAGTAGTACCTAGGTAAAAAAAAAACATTGTAAAGTTCATATGGCACGGCATTCATTAGAATCTCGCGACCTCTGTAAAAATCGCCTCAATAGCACGCACGTCCAACTGGTAATACTCTTTATTGCTCAGTATACAGTGAACATCTGGCCAGGAGTCAGTGTATAAAAAGAAATAAGATAACCAGATTAAGGAGATCAGTCTGTCTCCAACGATTTTGTCACCTCGCCTTCTATTACAGGGGAGTGACCTAAAATTATCACGAACCACAGTTCGCAACACATCCGACACATCCGATTATTATTATACGTTATAGTTTATTCATAAAAATAAATATCATAATGGTCTTTGAAGAGTGACGAAACATCAATATAGTCAAAAACACTACTGCCACGAATGGGCATCATTCTCAAAACATTACAACATCTAAAACTCGTAGAAGTAAGTGAAGACTAAGTTTGAGTAATTCGCAAACTAAAACATTCGACAACCCTCATCTGATTGTAACCTGCATCTTTGTGTCAAATAATGACAAAACGGGTTCAGAAAAAGATAATCAAGAATACCACTACCAATTTCATCTTGTATGAATGTAAAACACCTTTTTGTACAGCATAAAAACAACTAGTATTAATTTTAATTTTATCTTGTTTACGAAAAACTTAAACATCAACGTTAAACTTAAATTATTCACGAAATCTTTAAGTATCAACATCACTTAGAAAATCATACTCCCTTTTCTTTTTAATTAGAATCACTAGCTATTTGGTAAGATTTGCTGCCACAATAGTACAGCAAAGTACAATTGCACAGTAAAAGTACAGTAAAGCACAGTAAAATATTTAAATCTTAATAATTTACGACTATGTATAATGAGAAGCGATTACGAATGTTGAGGGTTTTTTTTCACTTTAGTCTACCCACACTCTGTATTAACACCAGAAACAAAATTTAGGATATGCATGTACTAAATTGAGGGAATGAATCGAATTTCTATTCAAAACTCATGTATGTATCATAATAATAATTCATAATGTAAATTAACTTTCTCTTGAATATTAAAAATAAACATAGGAAGACTTTGTTACAAGTTTTTGTAATTTTCAACTGTATATTGTATGTACACAGTCCTCTGCAACAATGCTTTATTGCAGAAATTCTATTGAAAAACATCCCTATTAAAATTGTTTATATCCACCAGGGATCAAAACAAATACAGTGCAGTAGGTAAGGCATCAACTAGTGATGAACTGAAACAATTGCTTAAAAGATCCAATAAGATCCAGGGATTGGAAGCGATCCTACCCTTGTTTGGATTTATTTAAGCACAGAATAATGCACCACAGCAGTCCCGATAAGAATAATTGCTGCACAAGAAGAGAACCTTTGTTTCCAAAGACCAAAAGAGTTCCTGTTTTGACGAGGAAAACTATTTCAATTAAAAGTGCCTATAAAAAGATTTTTCTTACTTAATCTACATAATGTTTAAGGCACAATTGACATAGCTGCAATAACTGCATGCACAAAAATTGTTTGAATGTTCAATCTATAGGTAACAACAACGTCAAGTTATCTCTGTTGTAAATGAATAATAAATATCAGTTGGTTCTGTACACACGATTTTAACCAGAAAAGAAAGATTTATTCCCACTAGTTCTACTGGACAGTTCTACCAATGAAGTAATAAGACTTTTTCTCATTAGTGCTATGATTTGATACGAAGAATTAAATTGTAAACTGTAAAGGGCACAGCTTAATTCACATTAGAATATCTCTCAGCATATAAAATCATCTTTGAAACTTAAATAATTCACTGACGTTACAGTTTGGCTTTAGCACTTACTGTGTTACATTTTCAATTTACAATGCTACTAGGTTGTGATGTCACAATATGTACATAATATCATAAAATTGTCCTTTCACTGATCAAAAAGGAAGGGAAAGGTCTCATTGGCTTATTTACTATATTTTAAGACCAAATTCAAGTTGAGCATTTTTCTACGAAAAGCTAAAATTCTTTCTTATATCAGTAATGTTATGATTAATGCTACGTTTTGAATCTCACTATTAAATACCATACTTCGAACATCAGCCAGCAGATATTTCATATAAGTAAGTAGTCACAGCTGTATAATCACGGCCACTTGGTGGCACACTCGTGCAAGGCACATGAAAAATTATATATTCTATTCTAGACAATTCACACCAATCATTTAGTTCCAGTTCCAAACTAAGCAAAGCTTGTACTGTGGATACCAAGTAACGGGTAAAAATATAGAAAGATTTAACAAGAATTAAAAAATCTGTGACTAACTACTATACGCATAACAAAATTATGTATACCAGGATTCGAACCCGGGATCTTTGTATTAATCAACCTCCACTAATTTTACGAAACATATAGCACTCTTTACGCAGCATTTGCGTTATCATTGTCTACGCCAAATTCTACTAGATTTTTTTATAATATCACAAGGAACGTCATTCTTTTTGACTTTGAAAATTATAGTTGTGGATTGACCATACATACATAAACTCGCGCCTGTTTCCCATGGGGGTAGGCAGAGACTATGGATTGCCACCTTCTACGATCCTTGCACACTTGGATTGACCAAATGATAATAATTTAGTAAAATCTACGGGTATCTTACAAAAATGTAAAATCTATGGGTACTTATCAGCAATTCGTCGATCAAACGGGAACTGTCGCACTTTTTCATGCTTCATTCCACTGTTCAGATATTTGCAACCACGCAGGATTGATGACTCAGATCTACAATTGGTTACGCGACTTGATCTTCAACACAAAGTCGTCAACGTGGCGGATTCTACAGCAAGCATTTTGATATATTCCTGGAACATAAAAATTCGTAGGCGTAGTATATGTAATCCAACTAGGTTAGATCCCACTTCTGATGTGAGAGAAAATAAAAGAAAGGATGGCAATGTGAGATATTTATTAATTTATTTCAATATCGTGGTTATGACTAAGTTACCGAATAAGTTATTGATTCTAAATTTATCACATGTCTTAGATTTATTAGCTTTAACATTACATTAAATATTGTAATTTTATTACACTATTATTACTGTCATAAAAGGAGTAATACTTAACTACATTACCAGATAGTTCAGAGCACCGATCCGACAGAGTGCCGTGTCTGACAGTTGAACAACGTCTGAGCTATCGACACCTGCGCAAGCCGCTTTTATACACGTGCGCAAACAAGCTCGGTGGCGTGATGTGGCGTGATGGCGCAGTGGGGAGGCGCACGTGCACACAGTTGTTTTACGAGTCGTTTAGTGACTTTTATTTATAAATTACATTGAATAAACTAATTATTTGTAACAATTATATTAATTGTAATAAAAATCTACTATTTGCATTGTTTTTTATTTATTTACTAAGAAAAGACGTGCATTCTCCCACAAGTAGTTCTCGAGATATTTAGCTGTGACAGACAGACAGACAGACAGACTGAGTCACACCATAAGGGTTCCTTTTTACCATTTTGGTACGGAACCCTAAAAACTGACTTTTTATACAAAACTCGTTCAGCTGTTCGGACATTTGTATGGAAAGTTGAATTATTTTCGTCTGTTTTTGGAAAAGTGGTTGAACAAACGTTGTTTATGATGTTGGTAATCTACTCTTGCGAGGTTGTTTGTGTTTTATAAATAACCCTGTATAAGCGCATGCAGCGCAGCAATAAACGAGTAATGGGGTTGGCAACGCAAAGCTAATTGTAGATGTCGCTGCGTACGCTTGTTCCTAAGACAGTAGACGTTCAGATCAAATCTATGGGAAAATAGGTATTTATATTGTGGTATTTTTTTACCAAAAAAGACCCATTGACCCAAAATGGATATAAAAGACTATTCTACAATGCAAATGCCGGTATTGAAAGCCAAATTAAGACGTTTTTATTCCTACAGAATTTATACATTTTTTCTATATCCGGATTTTTCGGAAATTTGAAAGTGCCAACATTTTTAAAGCCTATTACACAGAATTTAATCATTTTAAAGCTAAAAACACGATTTTTTAAAGTAAAAGTCCATTGTTTTCATAGCTCTCGTGGAACAAGCGTACGCAGCGCCATTTTGACAGATGCCTTCCCCATTGATCGCAGTCACTTAGTTTTGTTTAATCTCTCCTTACATGGCGACCCTGCCAGGGGCCGTACCGGCTAACGCATCGATTATCGAGAAGTGCCCGGTTTCAAATTAAAACAGATAAATCGAGCCCCAATTGGGCCAAAATGGCGAACCTCAATTCATGATGTCACACGAACATCGATATCTTTCAAATTACGTCAACAGAAAGTACAAGACGAAAATCCTTACTTAGATTTTTCTGTTTTAAGTTGAAACTCGGCAGACTTTTCGATTAATCGATGCGTTAGCCGGTGCGGCCCCAGGATTCGAACCTAGCATGCTTCCTTGCAATTCAATGCAAATAATGTGATTTAGACGCCGAAGCCTGAAGATTTCGGGGTATACCTGGAGACGCTGGATATCCGCATGATCCGGTGGGTGGGCGGCGAGACCACCGCGCTCAAGCAGATGCAGCAGCGGCTCAATGTGGAGTACGAGACGTTCTGCAGGTGAGGAATGTACCAAACTTGGTACTGTGCCAAACTTGTACTATACTAAACTTGATGCTGTACCAAAGCTTGTACTGTACCAAACTTGATACTGTACCAAACTTGTGCTGTACCAAACCTGGAACTGTACCAGACTTGGTACTGTACCGGACTTGATACTGTACCAAACTTGGTACTATACTAAACTTGGTAGATTAATGACAAGAGGCCATCCGCTTAAAGTACCAAACTTGGTAATTAGTGATCCTAACGTTAAAACTATTTTTGACTAATTTTGAGTTATACATTTTTTGACGACGACTATCACAAAGTCGAACTGGATGAAACAGAAACATATAGATAGTGTTGATTTCAGGGGCTCATACTTGCCTACACACGGCAACCCGGATCTTCTCGGCCCTCCAATATCGCTGAGCCCCGCGCTGCGATTCGGGTGCCTCTCTGTGAGAAGGTCTGTCGACATTCTTATTATTATTATCATATTTATATACGCTTAAGAATTCACGGGTCAAAAGTGACCCGGTCCAAGGCTTGCGTGGGGATATGGATCCAACAAGTAGAGGCCATTTTTAGCGATTTTAATATAATTTGCATGTGGTACACCTGCTGGATCTAATCTCTGACCACATCAGTTTAATATACTCGGAGACTATCCCCAGCAAATGTACAGGAACTATGGTATCTGCTGGTAAATGACAGTGGGCTATTGGGTTGGGATTTGGATGGACTAGGATTTGGGCTATGGAAAGAAACCTACCGGACACCTGCCTTATTATGGTCTCCGGACTGAAAAATTGGCACACCGCCTGCCAATTTTTCACTAGCCAAGGACTAAGTGGGCCCTCCAAAATAGCCGCGATGGCAAGAGAGCAACATCGGTGTCCTCGGCTGCAGGGTGTAGAGAGGTGTGTACCGCTTTCTACCCACTTAGATTAGGAGGCCATAACAAATTTGGTAACGATCGCGTAAGTGGCTGACTCTGGGTTTACAGGATGGAGAGGCATTCTCTGATGCTAAATATGTCAGTCTGTTTGGGTGAAGTGGTTGCGTTCTTTTTATATGCAGGCTGAAAAAAGGCTATATATTTTTTGAAAATAATTTATAGCCCATATTACTCGCTGATAGTGTAGCTTTCTATAAGTGAAAAAATTTTCAAAATCGGATCAGTACTTTTTCAGTTTATACATTACAAACAAACAAAAAAATAATCGCTTATACCTACGAAACGCAACCGAATTTTGGTTAGTCCTTTTACAGTTCACGTGAGTACAACTAGTACTTACTTGCTGTACTATTGTTAACCTTGTCGTTTTTTTTTCTGGTAACGATAACACATTTTTCACCCTGCATATAAAAAGAACGCAACCACTTCACGCAAACAGACTGACATATTTAGCATCAGAGAGTGCCTCTCCATCCTGTGAACCCAGAGTCAGCCACTTACGCGATCGTTACCAAATTTGTTATGACCTCCTAATATAACTGTACAAGCGACAGTGTGCCAACTCGCGTCTTACGCATATTTCACTTCCACCCTGCGAGCGTATAGCTCTAACGACTCCACCTTGGACGGTCGTTGAAGGCCAGCCAGCACCCCTGCTGCGGGGAGCCAGGGATTGAAATACCGTTAAAAAAATAACGTTATAAAAAAATAACGTTAAAAATACCGTTAAAACATTTTATCGGTAAATTTACCGGTAAAAATAACGTTAAAAATATTTTACCGGTAAAATTAACGTTAAAAATAACGTTAAATTTAGTACCGGTAAAATTGTCGGTAAAAAATTAATGTTATTAATTGGAATAACGTTAATTTTAATGTAGCGGTAAAAGAAAGGAAGAAATAACGTTAAAATTAACGTTCTTTCAGTAAATAACGTTAAATTTAACGTTATTTCTCAAATTAACGTTAAAATTAACGTTATAATTAATGTTAAACTTCACGGTAAAAAAAGTAAGAAATAACGTTATATTCAAAAATAACGTTAACATTCTCTGGCGGGGACGAGGGCCTGGGGCCGTACCGGCTAACGAATCGATTATCGAAAAATCTGAATCGGTTTCAACTTAGAACTGAAAAATCAAAGTAAGGAATTTCGTCTTGTACTTTTTGTTGACGTAATTTGGAAGTTAACGATGTTCGTGTGACATCATGAAATGGGGTTCGCCATTTTCGCCCAATTGGGGCTCGATTTATCTATTTTAATTTGAAACCCGGCAGACTTTTCGAAGCTTGATTCGTTAGCCGGTACGGCCCCTGGATCGACTCCCGGGAGCACTCGGGTCCGTGGTGTCGCTACTCACCAACAGCTCGCCACAAGCTGCCCTGCGGGTTCATATTTATTATTATTATTACGTAGTTATAGAATAATTTTTTCCTGTAATTTTTGATCCCCATTGAAAACCGGGGTGCTTGTTCTAAGTTTGTGTGTTAATCTTTGATTTTGAGTGTGACCGATTTTGAGTTAGCTTTTTAATCTAATTTTAAATGACAAAATAATAAAAAAAAACTATTGTTTTAATATCTCTCTTTAACTGTATGAATACCCTACAAAATGCTCACAACAAAAATGTTTTCAGATTTTACTGGTCAGTTCAAGATCTGTTCCGTAAAGTACACCAGGGTCGGCTGTCTGCTACCCATTTTATAACTGGTAAGTAAAATTTTAACTTAAGAGGTTTAAATAAAATTATCAAATATTTAATATATTTTTTTTAATAAATAAAACGCATTCATGAACGATTAAGTTTCTAATCACTCTCAATAATTGGCTAATAATAAAAGGCTCAGACTCCAAGGTAATTTAGAGAGCAAGTTAGGAGTCATTTTGTCTCCTCTTCCCGCGACTAATATTATTTGTAAGTTTATATTTATCCATACCATGGAATTATTTATTTATCCTTTCGTATTTTTGTATATTCATATTTTGTCTTCTAAAGTGCACCTATTCCCCTATTATCTTATTTTTATTTCGCCCAAGGTTGCCTGGGAGAAATTGCTATTTAGCAATAAGGCCGCCTATTGTATGTTTTCTTGTATTTTTTCTCTGATTGTATCGTTTTTTTCTGTCCTGTGCAATAAAGTCTTATATTATTATTATTATATTATATTATAATTGTATATTGTCTTTGATTCTTGACGCCATATTTGTTTACCAAAATAATGGACTCTTTATGTGAGTTTCTTGGCCAAAGATGAATATTATCATAATATACACTATGTACGAAAACAGCGTGACCGGAAAATTCTAATGAAAACCTTGGAAATATCAAACTGTTTATTTATAATCAATTTGGTCTTTTATTGCTGTTGCATGCTTTAATATCAATGCGGCGCCCAATCTCCATTATTGTACATAATCGCTTGGCAACTTTGCGGCAAACTTTCCGTCAATTTTTCAGTAAAGACGTCCACGCGGATTTCAGTTCATGAGTAATGTTAGCGACAGTTACTGCATTTGTTGCTCTTAGTTTAGGCTTCACCCACGCCCAAACATTTTCAATTGGATTGGCATCAATGGCCTGTGAGGGCCAATCCAGCACATCAATACCACGTCCCGCTTTCCAAGAAGTGCAGAGCCGATTACGGTATTTAGGGTCATTATCCTCTTGCAGAATCCAGAAATCATGGGAAAACTTAATGTTTTCTTACAAAGCATTTTAGGAAAATGATTGTTCTATTCAGCCTAATATTTATTTTCATAAGCTGCATACTAAAATTCAAAAATATGCCGGTCACGTTCTTGTCGAACACACTGTAATTGACATTATTACACAAACACACAAAACATACAAAATTATCAATTTTATAAAATGTGTAGGGCAGCTGATATGGCGCGAGTACTTCTACACGATGAGTGTGAACAACCCTAACTATGGGCAGATGGCTGGCAACCCTATCTGCCTGGACATCCCGTGGAAGAACCCTGAAGGTGACGAGCTGCAGAGGTAAGTCATCTTTATAACGGGTGTAACAAGACACTTAACGAAGCCGAAGTCCACGAATTCCGCACATCATCAGGATCATTTTTGTCTTTTAGACTATACCTGGGAAACCAATAGCTACAAAGTTATTGAGGTCAAAGTAAAAAAATAATTCAATATTTTTATGAAGTCTTATTTTATTATTTATTTCCAAATTTTTGTCCAAAGAAACATTATCAAAATTTTAAGTATTTCTTAACAAACAATGGCTGCAAAACGTCATCACTCAATGTATCTCATGAGCACGCACATAAACGCTGCCTTTCAACTCGGCCGCACGCAGCTGTGTAGCATACACTCGCAGGCGCGGTCTGTTGTACGTGTTACATTGCGTAATGTACGCAGTGCTTTTTTAACACAAAAAATTAAAATCGTTTCCCAGCAATAATTTTGAACAAAAATGGTCCTGAGGATGGGTAGAGTACGTAGACCTCGGCTTCGTTAAGAGTCTTGTTACACCCGGTATGTAAGTGGAGTAGGAAGGGTTATAGGAAACCACTCAAGAAAGGTCAAATGGAAGATCTTATTTTTATGCACAACGATGCTGATGTTTAGTGATGATAAGGCCGAAGCTGGAAGTGCACTACACACGGAATCCTCATCACTGAGGGACTGGCTATCTTACCTCTACTGCCGGAACACAACAATTTTTAAATTGTTATGGCGTCAGACTTAGGTAAGATGGTGGTAGCTAACCAGGCGGACTTGAAATAAGCCATATCACCAACCAAACCGAGTACAAATTTTACCCCCCCTGGGAATCGAATCCGGGATCCCTGCGTCTTATACGGGTGGGCGAACCACTAGACCACAGAAGCGGTTATCTTCCTATATATCTTCCTCCAGGCTGGATGTTGTTAGCCCGAAGACCGCGGTCCAACCGATGTTGGTTGGAAGCTGTATACAGGGTGTCCCAAAACTGCCACACGAAAGGAAATTACCATAATAAATATTGAAGATAGGTTACTGAAAGAAGATTTTATTTTATTTTCAAAACAATTGGAAGGATGTTTGGCAATGTTTGAGAAACCCTGTATATCTGAGATCGCTGAGAAAACTCCGTTGCTTTAGCGCGATGTTTATTTCCACCATCCGCCATACTCTAGCGCCATCTAGTAACATGGTGATGAATCGTTGTACCTTGCGTGTATTTTGATATGTGCATCATATGTTAGATGCCGCCGCAGTAGCTTTAAGATTATTTTGGACCGTAACAATTTTCGGAAGTACACTGTAGCCACAACAAATTAGACAAAGAACAGAAAATAAGTCAAGCTCAGTATTACGCAAATTCGAGCAACGCTCACACACAGACAGCACCCACCACCGACCGACACGACACTGCGTCACGCACTTAAGGCTCGGATATGCAAAATCATTTGTCTCTGTCTTTTTCTTTACGTGTAAAGATTATGGAAAATAACCTCACTACTGAACTTTTTCGATTTTTTTGGTTGTTTTTTCATCATTACCTTCATCACAATTATCTTTCTTGAAAAAAAAATATTGGAGCAACTGCACAGTACGTTAAATTATATTATGATGTAGAATGTAATCCGTTTCCGCTATTATTTACGCCAAAAATATGGCCCGCGACAAGCGCTTTTGAATTTGACGATATTCTGTTTTTTTTACAATCATCTGTGAGGTTTATACGCAAATTAATACTTGTAGCAACTAGATAATCTCTTTAGCTTGTAGCATGTTTTTTTTATCCTATTATGGACCCTATGTCCATGATTGGAAAACATGGTTTGCACGAGCCATTTTTTTATATAGAAAACGTTGTAGCTACAAAAAAATACGACAAGCTAAAGAAATTATCTAGTAACTACAAGTATTAAATTGCTGATTGTAAAAAAATCTGAATATCATCAAAAGCGTCATATTTTTGGCGTAAATGATAGCGGAAACTTATTGAATTCTACATCAAAATACACTTTATTTAACGTACTGTGAAGTTGCTCCAATAACTTTATTTCAAGAAAGATAATTTGTGCTAAAGATAATGATGAAAAAACAACGAAAAACATCGAAAAAGTGCAGAAGTGAGGTTATTTTCCATACTCTTTATACGTAATGAAAAAGACAGACAAATGTTTCCGCATAACCGAGTCTTAACTCGTTTGAGATTCTTTGAGATTCTGATTCTTATTCCGTGTCAGTGTCAGTGAGAGGGTGTCTTATGTGTGCGTTGTTCGAGCGCACGTAGTATTTAGGTACTAAGCTTCTTCTGTCCTCTCTCTATTTTGTGCGGTAGCCTTCTAGCGGCGAAAAGGCATTCCGGTGGGCGTGATTGCTATATCAATCAAAGATGAATATTTGATTTTGACAAAAAGATTTACTTGTTTTTCAAGAGAACAATAACTGAACTCTGTTCGACGACTTACGACAAGTATACGAATTTATATGGGGAGTTGTTGGCGCTATTTTGTCGAGTTCGGTTCGGTGACTATTTTCTATTTGCAAATTTATTCATAGATAGTGGATATTGTGTCTTAAAATTGGTGCAGTTTTATGGTACAAGTGTCTACGTAACTGAACAATACGTGGGATAATTGAAATAGGCGCGATCTTGGTTGTGTTAAGCTGAGACTTTTAGTGCAGTGGGGGCTACCTAAGGAGATCTTACCGAGTAAACTGTTTTGATACACTTGGTGCCAAATGCTCCAAGCAGCATTGGAATGCGATGCAACCGCATTCTAATGTAAACTGAAACAATACAGCTAGCTACCTACCACTGATCTATTCAACACTTGACACTGGCAAAAATTACTCCCTAAAAGAGTTAATTGCCAAACTAAAAATAAGAAGAAGAAGACTTTATATGGAGACTAAAAATATTAAAAAACTTGACTCGTCGGCTTTTTCTGAAAAATGAATAGAGTATTTTGTGTTTAAAATTGTTCTATGAATAAATTAACGTGATTTACTATAAGAATAGGACGTTTTTTAGTTTTCGCGATTATAACTTAGTTACCTTCCAAAAGATGGAAGGAGGGTCGCACCGGGTTTCCGTTCGTGGACGCGGCGATGCGGCAGCTGCGCACTGAGGGCTGGCTGCACCACGCCGTGCGCAACACTGTGGCGTCCTTCCTGACGCGCGGCACGCTGTGGCTGTCCTGGGAGCACGGCCTCGACCACTTCCTCAAGTACCTGCTGGATGCCGACTGGTGAGTGGCTGCACCACGCCGTGCGCAACACTGTGGCGTCCTTCCTGACGCGCGGCACGCTGTGGCTGTCCTGGGAGCACGGCCTCGACCACTTCCTCAAGTACCTGCTGGATGCCGACTGGTGAGTGGCTGCACCACGCCGTGCGCAACACTGTGGCGTCCTTCCTGACGCGCGGCACGCTGTGGCTGTCCTGGGAGCACGGCCTCGACCACTTAATCAAGTACCTGCTGGATGCCGACTGGTGAGTGGCTGCACCACGCCGTGCGCAACACTGTGGCGTCCTTCCTGACGCGCGGCACGCTGTGGCTGTCCTGGGAGCACGGCCTCGACCACTTCCTCAAGTACCTGCTGGATGCCGACTGGTGAGTGGCTGCACCACGCCGTGCGCAACACTGTGGCGTCCTTCCTGACGCGCGGCACGCTGTGGCTGTCCTGGGAGCACGGCCTCGACCACTTCCTCAAGTACCTGCTGGATGCCGACTGGTGAGTGGCTGCACCACGCCGTGCGCAACACTGTGGCGTCCTTCCTGACGCGCGGCACGCTGTGGCTGTCCTGGGAGCACGGCCTCGACCACTTAATCAAGTACCTGCTGGATGCCGACTGGTGAGTGGCTGCACCACGCCGTGCGCAACACTGTGGCGTCCTTCCTGACGCGCGGCACGCTGTGGCTGTCCTGGGAGCACGGCCTCGACCACTTAATCAAGTACCTGCTGGACGCCAACTGGTGAGTGGCGCAACACTGTGGCGTACTGGTGAGTGTCGCAACATTCACGCGCCACTAGTGAGTGTGGTAAAACTTTGGAGTCATCAAAATCATCATACGTACTTGATAATTGGCTAGTATTTGACGCTAATTGATTGCTTCCTTTCACAATAAATATGCCATAACAATCGCGCTGAACTTTTGTGGGTATAACATAAGCGCGTCACTGATATACTTATGTACGATTCAAACCGACCGGCGCGGCGCAAGCGGGCCGCATCGCAGCGGATGCGCACGTATGCGTCAGCATGCACGTGCATCTGTCGGCATGTGTCCGCATCCGTCGGCACGCGCGCGCATCCATCACTGGGTGCGACCGGCTGCCGATGCGGGCCGACGGAGCCGACCGGCTTCCAAACTGCGTAAATTCAAACATACTACCTGTATACAGGGTTAATTGTAAAACACCAACAACCTCGCAGAAGTAGATTGACAACATTTGTTCTACGACTTTTGATAATTCGTTAGATTTTACTTTTATAGAAAAAAAAAATCAATTTAATTTACCGTTCGTATGTTCATAACTCTACGCGCGGCGCGCGGACACTGACATGAAATTATTTTTTTCTTATTAACTGGACTAGTTGTCTGTATGATTTGACAGCAAAGTTCTTGTGCCTATTTGAAACGCCACTAGCGTGAGTCTAAAGAACTAATTTTGACGTGTACAATGAAAATGATTGCCGTGATGGTCTCTCCAGACTTTAGACTTTAGTACCATGTTCCTCACGCTATGCTCACGCTACATCCTACAGCGCCAAAATGGCGGAAATCAAGAGCAGTTTGACAGCAGCCAGTCTAGGGATGCGCGATCCGGGTCCTTCGATCCGATTTTTCGGATCGTAATGCCACGATCCGATCCACGGATCGGATCGCATGCCGTCGATCCGATCTTTAGGAAATCGATCCGGATCAGATGCAAATAAGTAAAACACAATTAATTTTAGATCTTTGTTACGTAAACCTATGTAAAACTTGTAAACAAGTACCTTGAAGATTTAAAAGAAAAACAACGTGAAATAGTTATGATAAAATTGTACTCAGAGTACTTAAGAAAATACTTACTATATATTTATCAAAAGTTTAGACTTCGAAGACTGGGATGGCGGGCACCTAACGCCTAATTACTAACAGTTAAGTACAATTTTTATAGGTGGCAGTCTTCGAAGTCTAAACTTTTGAGAAATAGTAATTTTGACAGACGGCATAGATCCAGTCTGTTGCGACTTTCATACGAAGTTAAATTAGCCGATGATATTATGATTTGTTTATTTATAATATAATGTATAAGATTAATGGATCCACCCGCAAAGGATGCCGCCAAGTTTAAAATGTAAACTAAGATAAAGTTTGCAACAAATAAACCTAAGTAAGTGCCCATTTTTTTGTAAACAAATCGCGTTTTAATTCATTCGATCCAAGCGATCCGATCTTTCAAGTTTTGTATCGATCCAGCAAAAAATCGTATGGCCTCGATCCGATCCGAAAATCGCCGGATCGTATGCCCTCCGATCCGATCTTTCAAAAGATCGGATCGGATTGGCGCATCCCTAAGCCAGTCCAGTGTAATAATATAGAGGTCAATGCGCGCGGAGCATCTGGTGCGCGCGTCCCGCCGGCCTCGCCGCCATCCATCGACGTAAAAAGTGTCGAACAGTACAATAAAAACTGAAAATTCATTTTTGGTGAATGTCGATTGATAAAAATCGTAGAACAAACTTTGTTGTTTATGAAGTTAGTAATCTACTCTTGTGAGGTTGTTGGTGTTTTACAAATAACTCTGTATAGACTCTTCAATTTCCTGCAGCAAATTGTAAAATCGCTCCGGCGCGGCCGGACTCGCGCCGGTCAGTGTGAGAATCGTACAAAGATGTGATGTGTGAGAGTATATTGTGCTGATTGATTTTTTTACACGACTGCCCAAAAAGGAGTGTATATGTGTTCAGGGTTCATGTATGTTTGTGGGTATGTGAGTTTCTTTATTCCACCATAACTTTTTAATGGCTCAACGGATTTGGATATATAGGGTATTGTTAGAATCCTTACATCATTCCAAATGACACTGGCTATATTTTTTTTTGAAAACAGTTAACATGGCGACTGTACGACGCCATTTTCAAATGTGAAAAAAATATTTTTTTTCTTCAATTATTACAATATGGGCATCAAATGAAAGGCCTAGATGAGCACATTATAAAACTATATAATTTGTCACTAAAATGTTTGAAATAAAACAATTAAATTACAATAATATTAAAAACACGACTGCCCTGCCAAAACGAATTAAAAAGTTAAATAACAAGTGTCATTGCAGTCGGGGGATCTCTTTGATTAAATATCGTTCCACAAAACGGTCCCTCGACTGCAATGACACTTGTTATTTAACTTTTTAGTTCGTTTTGGCAGGGCAGTCGTGTTTTTAATATTATTGTAATTTAATTCTTTTATTTCAAACATTTTAGTGACAAATTATATAGTTTTATAATGTGCTCATCTAGGCCTTTCATTTGATGCCCATATTGTAATAATTGAAGAAAAAAAATATTTTTTTCACATTTGAAAATGGCGTCGTACAGTCGCCATGTTAACTGTTTTCAAAAAAATATAGCCAGTGTCATTTGGAATGATGTAAGGATTCTAACAATACCCTATATATCCAAATCCGTTGAGCCATTAAAAAGTTATGGTGGAATAAAGAAACTCACATACCCAACAAACATACATGAACCCTGAACACATATACAGGGCAGTCGTGTAAAAAAATCAATCAGCACAATATACTCTCGTGTTTTTAATATTATTATAAAAAATATATATTGTTATATTGCCAGACTGAGAGGTCGATTCCCTACTAATGTTCGATGAACCCTTTGCACTGATTCCATGAATATTTTCAGGTCGGTATGCGCCGGCAACTGGATGTGGGTGTCGTCGAGCGCGTTCGAGGTGCTGCTGGACTCGGGCGAGTGCGCGTGCCCCGTGCGCCTCGGGCAGCGCCTCGACCCCAGCGGCGAGTACGTGCGCCGGTACGTGCCCGAGTTGGACCGAGTGCCAGAGTTGTATATGTGAGTATACAGGGTTTGTATATTAGACGCGCTCGAGGCGCTGCTGGACTCGGGCGAGTGCGCGTGCCCCGTGCGCCTCGGGCAGCGCCTCGACCCCAGCGGCGAGTACGTGCGCCGGTACGTGCCCGAGTTGGACCGAGTGCCAGAGTTGTATATGTGAGTATACAGGGTTTGTATATTAGACGCGCTCGAGGCGCTGCTGGACTCGGGCGAGTGCGCGTGCCCCGTGCGCCTCGGGCAGCGCCTCGACCCCAGCGGCGAGTACGTGCGCCGGTACGTGCCCGAGTTGGACCGAGTGCCAGAGTTGTATATGTGAGTATACAGGGTTTGTATATTAGACGCGCTCGAGGCGCTGCTGGACTCGGGCGAGTGCGCGTGCCCCGTGCGCCTCGGGCAGCGCCTCGACCCCAGCGGCGAGTACGTGCGCCGGTACGTGCCCGAGTTGGACCGAGTGCCAGAGTTGTATATGTGAGTATACAGGGTTTGTATATTAGACGCGCTCGAGGCGCTGCTGGACTCGGGCGAGTGCGCGTGCCCCGTGCGCCTCGGGCAGCGCCTCGACCCCAGCGGCGAGTACGTGCGCCGGTACGTGCCCGAGTTGGACCGAGTGCCAGAGTTGTATATGTGAGTATACAGGGTTTGTATATTAGACGCGCTCGAGGCGCTGCTGGACTCGGGCGAGTGCGCGTGCCCCGTGCGCCTCGGGCAGCGCCTCGACCCCAGCGGCGAGTACGTGCGCCGGTACGTGCCCGAGTTGGACCGAGTGCCAGAGTTGTATATGTGAGTATACAGGGTTTGTATATTAGACGCGCTCGAGGCGCTGCTGGACTCGGGCGAGTGCGCGTGCCCCGTGCGCCTCGGGCAGCGCCTCGACCCCAGCGGCGAGTACGTGCGCCGGTACGTGCCCGAGTTGGACCGAGTGCCAGAGTTGTATATGTGAGTATACAGGGTTTGTATATTAGACGCGCTCGAGGCGCTGCTGGACTCGGGCGAGTGCGCGTGCCCCGTGCGCCTCGGGCAGCGCCTCGACCCCAGCGGCGAGTACGTGCGCCGGTACGTGCCCGAGTTGGACCGAGTGCCAGAGTTGTATATGTGAGTATACAGAAGTAATAGCCGAATATGGTAGATAGGGACCATCAAACTGAACAACCGATCAAGAATATCCTAGATAACGCTTCATATACATAAACGGCACGCGAATATGGCACCGACTTACAAAATCAAGTAAATAAAAAAAACGACCTCGAGCGTTTACCACTTTAAACTAACTTATGCCTTTGCTGCTAACCAAAATAGTATGATGACCCAAAGAAATCGACAGCTTACCACGACATGTCAAAATTTCCTCCATCGATTTCGATTTTAACGTCTAACAAGTGAAGGGTAAATATTACTCGGGGAAATTTATCTGTTTTATATAACCTGACGTGACAATTTCTCCACAGCTACGAGCCTTGGAAGGCTCCCCTCGAGGTGCAGGAGCACGCCAACTGCATCATCGGGCGCGACTACCCCGCGCCCGTCGTCAACCACGTGACCGCCGCGCACCGCAACCGCCGAGCCATGAAGGTAATCACTACATCTAGCGGCCGGAGGGAGCGACTGCATCATCGGGCGCGACTACCCCGCGCCCGTCGTCAACCACGTGACCGCCGCGCACCGCAACCGCCGAGCCATGAAGGTAATCACTACATCTAGCGGCCGGAGGGAGCGACTGCATCATCGGGCGCGACTACCCCGCGCCCGTCGTCAACCACGTGACCGCCGCGCACCGCAACCGCCGAGCCATGAAGGTAATCACTACATCTAGCGGCCGGAGGGAGCGACTGCATCATCGGGCGCGACTACCCCGCGCCCGTCGTCAACCACGTGACCGCCGCGCACCGCAACCGCCGAGCCATGAAGGTAATCACTACATCTAGCGGCCGGAGGGAGCGACTGCATCATCGGGCGCGACTACCCCGCGCCCGTCGTCAACCACGTGACCGCCGCGCACCGCAACCGCCGAGCCATGAAGGTAATCACTACATCTAGCGGCCGGAGGGAGCGACTGCATCATCGGGCGCGACTACCCCGCGCCCGTCGTCAACCACGTGACCGCCGCGCACCGCAACCGCCGAGCCATGAAGGTAATCACTACATCTAGCGGCCGGAGGGAGCGACTGCATCATCGGGCGCGACTACCCCGCGCCCGTCGTCAACCACGTGACCGCCGCGCACCGCAACCGCCGAGCCATGAAGGTAATCACTACATCTAGCGGCCGGAGGGAGCGACTGCATCATCGGGCGCGACTACCCCGCGCCCGTCGTCAACCACGTGACCGCCGCGCACCGCAACCGCCGAGCCATGAAGGTAATCACTACATCTAGCGGCCGGAGGGAGCGACTGCATCATCGGGCGCGACTACCCCGCGCCCGTCGTCAACCACGTGACCGCCGCGCACCGCAACCGCCGAGCCATGAAGGTAATCACTACATCTAGCGGCCGGAGGGAGCGACTGCATCATCGGGCGCGACTACCCCGCGCCCGTCGTCAACCACGTGACCGCCGCGCACCGCAACCGCCGAGCCATGAAGGTAATCAGTACATCTAGCGGCCGGAGGGAACATTTCTGTGATAGCATGCTTTTGAATGTGGCTTAAGCTGGAAACATATCCAACGCGGTTGACAGCCGCGACTGATCTGTGAACAGCAGTGATCGGAGTAGGTAGATTTATTTTACGTACTTGCATTATGAATACTGAATAGTCATAGAAATCATAACATGGATAAACTTTTTTTCCGGAATTACGTTTCGGTACTTACGGGATTGAATCAAATATTGTGAATGTAAGGATTTTTGAACTACTACTCGTTGCTCGAACCTCAGTAACTATTATTAATGGAATCCCACTTTACGTTTGCTACGTTTTTACTTAAGTTTAGCCATGCCATAGTTTTTTTACTATAGAAGGCCGTACTTATACCGTTAAAGAGACGGCGAAGGGGTTAAAAAATCATGATATAGGTATTCTTCATTTTACACATAAAATTATAAATTTAGGAAAAAATATTAATAATTTAAAAATTTCGGAATTCCGGAGTCATATCCATATTCATATATACGTGTCAGTTTGTTGCTTCCAAATCAATCTACCTACTCCGATCAATAACGAACAGTGACATCCAGCGCACGTCCATCCAGGGGGTCAAGTCTGCTAATGTTTTCGTCAAAATCGTAGTTCAATGGTGTTCTAATGATAATGCTTTTTGACAGTTCTAGTTTCTATCAACAGTATATTTATAGTAGTTAAAATCAACCAAATACTATTTTATACTCTAATAAATGCTTTTATGTCAGTGTGTGTCTGTTTAATTGTGATAATTATAACGAATATATTACATTAACAATGTAGAAAAATATATGTATTTAAATACCTATATATTTGACTATGTTTATTTCAACTATGTTACTTACTTTGAGAAATGAATACAGAGTAGTTATCTCGTTTATGTAATTAATATAAGTAAAAGCAATAAATATAGTATATTCTATGTATTTTATTTTTCTGTAAACATCTCGATTCCGGTACCTCTCTAAAGTAGTCATTTACAGAGTCGATCTTATCGAACGTGTTGAATAGTGATTTTCTCACTTTTTTGCCATGAGTTAGTTTATGCTCAAAGAAGCAATAAAAAAAACTGACCAATAAAGATTCCCCAGTTTTTTGCAATCAATTTGTCACTCCTTTTGATATTTTATCCTGGTAGAAAGATTATCAGAATCGAGATTATTCTAAAAACGCACTAATTATTTAATTATCGATGTACGAAGTCCTTAGCATCCAATCTTAACACAACACAATTCGCTAATTGAGACAGCTAAGCATGGTCCAAGAAAACAACGTCCGGTTGCGCTAATTTATAGTAACAAGCAAAGAATGAAAGATTTTTTTTCTGTCACACTCATTACAAAATTATTATTAGTTCAGGCAAAAAAAGCTCAGAAAAAATTTATAGAGGGAAATGCTTGAAACACAATTTTTGACTTCGTAGCTTTGTGTTCCGCGCCCGTAGCCCCTATGCCGGGGGGAGGGGGGTTTGAAAGACCCATTTTTCGGTTTTCACATATATCTCAGAAACTATGCTATCTAGCGAGATGAACAATTATACAAAATGAAAGCAGATTTTTGCTACAACTTTTATTCAGGCAAGTTTTTCGATATTTTGTATAGTTTTCGAGTGTCTGTCAAAATGCTTAAGGTGATGGGCTGAAGTCCCTTAAGCAGAAAGTAATGCGGACATTCTGATTGTGGATACGGCTGTGGATTTCCACAGCCGTGTCCACAATCAGAATGTCCGCATTGCGGAAACAACAGCTGTCGCCATTGTGGCTGAAGATGTCGACCTCAACCTCTTGATGGCTAAAGCTGATGCGCATAAGGACATTATTTTCATCAAGCCTGGTCTCGGGAAATCAAGGGATTCATTATTCTCGTCCCAAGAACTTCAGCAACAAGGTTTCAAAGACGTGCTGTTTTTGCACGCTTTTACTGGATGCGTGCGACGACACAACATCTTCTGTCAGACCCTTCCTCCACCACCGCCCAAGTACAACAGACGGGTGAAACCTGCATCCTGAGGTGATACTCCAGCGAAAGAGATCTCCCTCAATGCCTACAGTTACAAGTCATAGGTATAAACTTATTCTTCGTTTATTTGACGGCAGGAATAATACGCAAGATGTTGTGTCGCATCCAGTAAATGCATGCAAAAACAGCACGCCCTTGAAACCTTGTTGCTAAGCTCTTGGGACAAGAATAAGGAATCCCTTGTCTGCCCAAGACCAGGCTTGTTGAAAATAATGTCCTTATGCGCATCAGCTTGAGCTGATGAGGTCGACATCTTTAGCCACTAGCCAACAGCTGTTGTTTTCGACATTTCCACAGCCGTATCCACAATCATAATGTCCGCATCACTTTCTGTTTGAAGGGTCCTAATCCCATTGTCCTTAAGCTTCACCTTAAGTATGTTGACAGACATTCAGGAGCGGATATCTCGAAAACTATACAAAATATAGAAAAACTTGTAGCAAATTTAATCAGCTTTCATTTTGTAAAGTCTTATGTCGCTAGAATGCATAGTTTTAGAGATATATGTGAAAAACCAAAAAATGGGACCTTCAAACCCCCCCTTCCCCCCGGCATAGGGGCTACGGGCGAGGACTTTTGATATGTTCACCTCCTAACTGGTCCAAACAAAGTTACGAAGTCAAAAATTGTGTTCCAAGCATTTCCCACTATACCTACCTTTTCGTTAACTGGGCTATATAGGGTATTTTAATAGTGATTTGTTCCTCTTAGCAAACGAAACGAAGTTAAAGATGAAATAACGTAATTTTTTATACCGATAGCGTAAGCCTTTTTTTTTTGACCCGGGGAAAATGCCTTCGCCTAACACCCCCGCGGGTAACACGAGGGAGATGACGAAGTAAGCCTGAGTTACCCACGTGTCTTCCTCCTGTCTCGGAGTGTGGCGCAGTTTTATTGTACCATGCAGCTAAGTATTGAAATAAAGTATAATATAGCTTTAGAACCTTATTGTCTGCACAAAGAGTTCATTATTACAAAATTGATTTTGAGTGCACTTTTTGTTTTGATTTACAAAATTTAAGTAAATTAAATGTAACATGATTTTGAACCTTACTGTCTGCGCTAAAAGTTTATTCTTGTAAAAGCATTTGAGTGCACTTTTGTTTGTGTTTCGAGCGATATATTGTGTTAGGCTAGGATGGCTAGACGCGTCAGTATGCCCACGAGTCTGTGCTCTTCCTCAGACGTTGAGGCGCGCGCTGACGGGCCGCGGCCGCATCGACAGGGCGCAGTGGTTGAAGGTAGTCGGGGTTCGTACGAAACGCTTTTGTTGTGCACACACGCAGATACTTGTTATAGAACTTCATTAATATTTTTTTTGAAGTGTGGATAATGCAGACTTAGAATTTTTATTTATTATACACTCTGTATTTTTTGATATCTCATATCCCATAACTCTGAGGATACATTCTATAGGTCAAATTAATAAAACTTCTAGAACATGTGGTCCAAAAATGCATAATTTTGGGGATATAATCAATCTTAATTAAATTACTTCAAAAGATATTAGCGTTATTCTGTGGCATTTTTTTGATTGAATCAGGCGTCACTTGGCGGAAGTCCCAAACCATTTTGAAAAAAGAAATATATGTAGCTTACTTCCGCAAACAATATATGCAAGATGCACCGCCCGCCCGCCCGCAAAAATATGCACATTCACACCACAAAATATCAGTGCACAAACCTGCATTTAGCATGACAGCAACACACCTTGCACCTTCACCAATTAGGCTACTCGAGTAGCCTGTGCATATTTTTGCGGGCGGGCGGGCGGTGCATCTTGCATATATTGTTTGCGGAAGTAAGCTACATATATTTCTTTTTTCAAAATTATTCTGTGGCATTATGACGATTTTAGGGTTCCGTACCAAAATGGTAAAAAAGGAACCCTTATGGTGTGACTCAGTCTGTCTGTCTGTCTGTTACAGCTGGATATCTCGAGAACTACTAATAGTATCAACTTGAAATTTGGAATAGTTTAAGATGACATTTGCCCAACTATTTTGCAAATAAGAAAGAAATAAAAAATAAATACCTTTTTGACAACAGGGACTGAAAAGGGGTCTTAAAAATTTGATGTGGGGCTACTAGAGCATGTGGGGTATCATATGAAAGAGCGTCATTTGCACGTCTTCAATAATTTTTTTCTTTTTTTTTTGTAAGCCGCATAGTTTTCGACTTATGATGAAAAATGTAAAAAAAATACCATTCCCCCCCTTATCTCCGAAGTTTGCAAAGAGAAAAATCCGAAATAATTCTATGTGATAGCAGTTTATATAAAGATTACAGGAAAAATAAAACGATGTCTCAATATAGCACACTTTTTTAGAAATTATCAAATTTCTAAAAAGGTTAACATTGGTTCCACTATCGGTCAAGAGATGGCGCTAACCTAAATCTGCAATAATAATTTTATTATTCTACTCCGCAGTGTATTTATTATGATGGTACGGAACTCTCGGTGCGCGAGTCCGACTCGCTCTTGACCGGCTTTTTATTTTATTTTTGCATACACATACTTTTTTTTGCTATTATCAATGATCACTAAACGTAAAGATGACGTTTAGCTTTCATTGACAATGATAACTTAATTAATATTTAGAAGTACGGAAATGCGACGTTGCTTTTTTTCACATAAAGGTGTTTTACATAGTAGTCTTAACTTTATTGAATTATCTGTGAGCACGGTAGTGCTCCCGCCAAGATGAGCAAGCGAAGCGCAAGGGCACTACCTACCTTTTCTCGAAGCGCTTCGTCGTTTTTTTGAACCCTCATATCTTGAGTTTAGAGTATTGGTATACTCTAAACTCAAGATATGAGAATTTTGTTTATCTGGTATAAACAAAATTCTCGGAATGTAATGTCACTAGTAGACTTATTAAATTTATAAAGTTTCAATTGCATAGCTTTTATAATATAGATTTTATTGATATCTGAAAAGCCCCGATTTCGTCACTGACTCACTCATGATCATCAAAATTAATAGGGTACTTCCAGAAGTCCTAGAAAGATGAAATTTGGTATGTAAGCTAGTATTAAGACACACTCCACAAAACAAATATAAAATTGGACTTTAACCCTCCAACCGCTTAACCCTCATAACTTGGGTTAGGATAACACCAGAAAAACAAAACTTTCGAAATATGTTGTCAATAGTAGACTTATTAAACATATAAAGTTTCAATTGCATGGCTCTTAAACTTTGGATTTTATTGAGATCTCAAAAACCCCGATTTCGTCAAAACTTACTGATAATCATCAAAATACTTAGGGTACTTCCTAAAGTCCTAGAAAGCTGATATTTGGTATGTAAGCTAGTTTTAGTACACAAACAACAAAAAAATTATAAAACTTGGAATTTTTTACTCCCTAATCCCTTAAACTAGGGGATGGAAGTTTGTATGAGACTTCGGCAAATTTTGATGCTAAAGGTCTGAAAAAATGTTACATATATGTATCTGAAAAATCTTTATATATTTAGTTATTAGTTTTAAAACTTAGTAAATCACTGTAAAAGCAACGGAAAAAAAATCATAAAAAAAGAAATTGTGTTCATTTCAAAACTACTTCTTTCATGGCGCAAACCTCACGCAGACCCTATTTTGCTCTTTGCACTGTCACATTCTACGTCAAAGAGTAAAATACTATCACAGCATAAATGAATTAGTTCTACCACAGAATAAAATAAATAATAGTACCTACAAGTACCTACGCTGGTTGATGTTGATCGAATTTTACACGATTTTAGACCACTATTCTGACCCCACCTTGCTTTTCCGGTTTATGGAAAGACTTACAAAAAGTAATGAAATCCCACCAAAAACATTTTCATGTATAGTGGTGCCAAGACTTCCATATGGCTTGCACTGTCAAAAAGTTATCAGACCTCATGTAGAGCCAAGCTCCTAACTCTACGCGCCCTAACTCTACAAGCTCTAACTTCAAAAACTCTTCACCTTAGTCAAAATATGTGGCTTGGCCATTTCGCTATATGAAAAAATGTATTCACGGTTCAACAATAGTTCTTGTAGTAACGAAATGGCCAAGCCACATATTTTGACTAAGGTGAAGAGTTTTTGAAGTTAGGGCTTGTAGAGTTAGGAGCTTGGCTCTACATGAGGTCTGATAACTTTTTGACAGTGCAAGCCATATGGAAGTCTTGGCACCACTATACATGAAAATGTTTTTGGTGGGATTTTAATATTCCTTATGGCATAGCATAGAGCTTATGCTATTCAATACTATTTCATGGTAGAGTTATGGGATATCAAAAAAAAACACGTTATATAAGTCACTTAAAACTAAAACCTATAAAAATAAAAAAGGACCTCAAACATTCATAACTGGAATGAACTGAATATGTTGCACTATAACTTGTATAAATCGGTAAAATTGCGTATACGGTCTCTTAATGAGATCAAGATTATTTAATTTTTTTTCATAGTTATCTGCGTCTGGGTACAATTAGGGACATTATTTTAATATATCGCTTTTAATGAAAACTGGCCTAGAAATGAATTATAGAACCAAACATTTTTACAGAATTAGAAACATTACCATTAGATGTTTAAATTATTCTAGCCTAGTTTACAAATTACTCTTGCTGTGCTAGTAACCAGTACCCGTAGCACGAACAGCTATCGAAAAAAATAACGCGCGTAAAATCATTCGATAGTGCAATATTGTATTGGAAATTTGTACAACGCCATCTACCGCCGAATAGCGAAATTAAAATTTCCATAGATAATTCTGTATCGAGTAATTTTACGCGCGTTTTTTTTCTCGATAGCTGTTCGTGCTAAGGGTACAGTTCTAAGCCCTAATTGGAATCCCGATTTTCTTTTTAACCACAATAAGAAAATTGCATGTATGTGCCCGTGTATTGTCAGTGATACCACTGGACGACACCACTGGGGTATAGTTTAAATTTTTGGCAACCACACCACTGCCGATTAGTAATGTGTAACATACCTATATAGGTATTCGTGATCTCACGAATGATAAATAATTGATATATTATGCAAGTTTAGTATTAGAAATTCACTATAGTGGTGTGGGTAAAAAAATATATATTGTAAACAACACCTCTGTCCATGGTGTGTCGTACAGTGGTGTCATACTGTCATCCTACTAATATTATAAATGTGGAAGTTTGGATGTTTAGATGTTTGGTTGTTTGTTACTCAATCACGCTAAAATGACTGAACGGATTTGGATGAAATTTGACGCACAGATAATCTATAGCCTGGAAAACATATGATACTTTTTATCTCGGTCAAAGGTTCCCTAGGGATATTCCGAATGTCCCCGCGGGCGAAGTCGCGGGCGGAAGTCAGTAGAAATATAATGATGGCACTTACACTCCTTGCATGACCACCGAAACGCGATATTATTATAATATAGCGATTTATCACTTTTAACCAAAAAGCAGTAGATTTTGACAGTTCAGTGTCTATAAATAGCTAAAATCACGCGATATATTAAATCGTGTTTCGACTTCCGGTGGCCTTGCTACGGGGCGGGGGCTAGCAGCATACCTGTGACAAACGTCATATTTCTCCAATTTTTTTATTTTAATTTTATATCTTACGAATCTGCTAATTAGTTTTCAAATCACTATACCGATTCTGGAACAGCCCCCGTATTACAACCTCCTAAACCTTGCCAGTTATCTGAACGGCTATCATTGGGCCTCTTTTATTCGCTATACAGCGAGAAAGAGATGTAACTATAGCAATTTATAAACCTGGCAAGTTTTAAGGGGTTGTAATACCCCCCCAGAGGCCGTATTACGAGCTCTTAAATCCTGCCAGGTTTATAAATTGCTGTAGTGACATTTCTTTCTCGCTGTATAGCAAATAAAAGAGATAGATTGATAGCCAATCAGAAAACTGACTGGAAATAAGAGGTCATAATACAGCCCCAGGTCTATAAACTAAGTGGTCTGACTAGAATAGAACTAGATGGATGGTCGCTTACCAAAAGGCCAACTAACTGCATTTACCTACTTTTATTTCTTTACTCCAGAATCGGTACTTCCCTCCTTATTACGCTACGCTTTGGGCATTGTGTTTTACACTGATTTGATCAGCATACGAAGCCACTCCGAGACGACCGAATCTATCGATTGATTCTAAACTCTATGATTCGCACATAAAGTTGAAAATCAGCCGAGGCAAATATAATTTGTAGTCATTTTCATGCAATTTTAGATATTTTTAATCGACTTAAAACATAAACTAGGAGGTAATCAGTTCGGTTGTATGTTTTTTGGCCGTAAGGGTCCCGGAACAATCTCACACAGAAAGAATCCGCGTAAAACAAAAGCGCCCTTAAAGTCCTAACACACGTATCCTATCACTTTCTCTAATGAGCCTACCACATGCACAAACTTCACCACGGTTTTGTTTGCACAAGCTTCTCCTTTGAAAAGACTGACCACGTCGTGTCTTACCACTTGTCGAAATCGACGTCATGGAAACAATGTTTCCCAATGAAGAATTATTTCTTCTGCTAGTATTTTTCAAGTGTTTGCTATTGAAAAAAAGATAATGCAAAAGTCAAAACGTAAACGATCAAAGTGGACAAATAAATGTGTGTTGATTAAAAAAATTTAATACACATATAAACCTACTTAATGGTTTAAGAGATGATCCAAACGATTTTCGAAATTGTATGCGGATAATGGATATATGAAAAAAATATAATCAAATTAACCTGGGGCCGTACCGGCTAACGAATCGAACTTCGAAAAGTGTGCCGGGTTTCAAATTAAAACAGATAAATCGAGCCCCAATTGGGCCAAAATGGTGAACCCTAATTCATGAGGTCACACAAACATCAATATCTTCCAAATAACTTCAACAAATAGTACAATACGAAATTCCTTACTTCAATTTATCTTTTTTAATTTGAAACTCGGCAAATTTTCCGAAGCTCGATTCATTAGCCGGTACGGCCCCTGGACTGCGGCGTGAACACTGAACGCCCAACCACACGCACAGGCAAGTACGAAGTACGAGGCCAGGCTTGCGCAGGCAAAATTGTGGTGAAGCTTGTGCATGTGGTAGGCCCTTAAACAACATAATTGCATAATATATTGATTATGTGCTATATTATGTAGGAGCTACGTGACATGCTGCAAAAGGCGCCTCCTCATTGCTGCCCATCGTCTGAGGACGAGATCCGCCAGTTCATGTGGCTGAACGAAGAGAACCAGGCACCAGCCACCGTCAGCGTTTCTACTTAAACAAATCAATTATTTTTGGAGCAAGATCTTTCTTTTACATAGTAGTTATCATTATGTTTTTTATGTTTCATAAACATAAACGGCATTATTACAAAAGATTTTTAAACAACTTAGACACTTTTTAAATGTGATATTGTCACTTTTTTGACGGGTATGTATTACAATGCCGAAATTCATAACACACAGAAGACATAACACATGTCAGTTTATAAATCTTTTGTTATAACACCGAAATAGTTTTTATTTTGTAGCTGAAGAGCGCAGGAAGTGGAAGTGCTTCCTTTTTTTAGTTAACACTGTAAAAAAATATTGAAACCAAAGTACATTACTTACCAGCAATGGTGGCCAGGCCGAAATAAATTATATTGTATACCAAATCTGGGGTATATTCATAAATATTATCACTGTTTTGTTAAGAAAACTAATTTATTATTCAATGTAACGAATTTATGTGAATTTAAAATGTGCTGTGTAATAAATGAACTTATTATTTAAGTACTTAAAAATGTGATACTGAAAAATTTCACGCGGGTTTTGAGGCGATTTTGTAATTCATGTTAGAAATGTTGTATTGTCCTAGTAATGTGTTATGTGTCTAGTGTTAGTTTTCATTATGTTTTTTTGTCTCATAAACGGTGGTATTACAAAATATTTTTAAACACCAGTTTAACTTAGACACCGTTTGAATGTGATGCTGTCACTTTTTTGACGGGTATGTATTACAATGGCGAAAATTCATAACACACATCAAATTATAAATCTTTTGTAATAACACCGAAATAGCTTTTATTTTGTAACTGAAGAGCGCTGAAAATGCTTCTTTTTCAAAAGCTTTTTTTTAGTTAAGTAAGACTATAAAAAAATATTGAAACCAAAGTACATTACTTACCAGCAATTAATTTATTGTTGGCCGAAATTAATTATGTTGTACCAAAAATGTATATCTGGGGTATTGATTCTCATAGTTCATAAATATTATCACGGTTTTGTAATTTTATTTTAAGTGGATAGTTTTAAGAAAACGAATTTATTATTCAATGTAACGAGTTTATGTGAATTTAAAATGTGCTGTGTAATAAATGGACTTACTATTTAAGTACTTAAAAAATGTGATACTGAAAGATTTCACGCGGGTTTTGAGGCGATTTTGTAATTTAATTTAGAAATGTCGTATTGTATTTACTTACTAGTAATATTAATGTTTCATGTCTAATGTTATTTGGGGACTAGATAATTGATGTTAATTGTGTTTATGTTATTCATAGGGGAGTTGTGCTTATGATGACATAGTCAGATAAGATGACACACCAACAATATTGATTTAAATATACGCGCTAAAAGTGAACCAATAACGCTTTAGAGAGTGCCTGTAGATGTCGCTAATGTTGACATTCAGTATGGCGGAAAGCGAACGCGGATTGCAAAGTTGTGCGTGTTTTTGTGATTTGATGTGAGAAAAAGTTTTGATTACGCTTTTCTTTGGTGGTAAAAATATTCGCAAGGTAAGGAGCTTCTTGTAAAACTAATTTGATATATCTATTAGAACTTATATTACACAAATATTGATAAATACGCATTCTGACCTCAAAGTTTTTGTCACAACAATTAAAATAAAGTTTGCATTATCTATTGGGTAAGATGACATACACCCAAAAGAACAGTGTGTGAAGTGCCAACTGTGTTCCAACTGGTGTCATACACTATGCGCAGGTGTCCATCGTTCTGGCAGCGCCACGGTCTCCGATTTGCGTGAAAAAAATTCACCATGTAGGCCGATTTTTTGCCAGTCGGGAAAAAATAGGTTTGATTTTTTCCCTCCACTGGATCCGAAGATATACGAGGTTTATTGTGGCGCTGCCAGAACGACGTCGTCCTGGCAGCGCCACGGCTATATCTCATTAATTACAAAAGCTAGAATAAATCTAATTACACACAGATTTTTGGCTTTTTTTTCCATTTCACACAAGCTAACATCCGTCCGTGAACGTCAACAGATTCAGGAGTAATCGTGGATCATTCGTGGCGCTGCCAGAACGACGTCGTTCTGGCAGCGCCACGGCTGAATCTCAGCAATTTGATTTTTTTCCTGGAAACGGTGTGGGTATATATTTAATACCTTCGTCTTAAGGCACGGAAAAAAAAGAGTTTCTACATTTTATCGTGGATTAAGGATTTTATAGGCATCGAGAAATTATAACCTCAAAAAAAATTTTTTTCGCTGTAACGCCTTTAATTGATGTATTAAATAACATTCGCGCATTCCCTTATCTTCCTATAAAGGGAAAAAAATAAACCACCATCGCAGCATTAGCCGTTCCAGAGAAATCATAGGTTTTGATTTGGTTCATACATTAGGCATCGTTCTGGCAGCGCCACACCCAGTGCAGCATGATCCAGAGCACCTGTCGCCAAACTGAGTATGCCAATATTTAGTACCACCATAGCGAACACGGAAAAAAATCTGATAACGTGTAAAACACAGCTACTTTCCGAGAAATAAGCCTTTGATTCAATATGCCATACAATTGGTACATTCGAGTAGAAAAGTTTTAAATTGCTTTTTATTTTAGCATTTTAAGTATCCGATCCGGTGCCCAAAAGCAGTTTTTACTATACAGGGTGTTTAGTAATAGCCTCATAAAGCCGAATATGGTAGATAGGGACCATTATAGGGATATTTTGTTTATTAATTTTTGTATGAAACAGCTGGTTTTTTTTTCGCAATTTCAGAGTTAGTTCCATAGTAAAAAGTTGTTCAGTTTGATGGTCTCTATATCTACAATATGCGGCTTTATAAGGCTACCAAATACCAACAAATATGAAAAGTAAAAAATAAAAATAAAAATGCATTTGTGATGAAAGCGGCAGGCATGCTTGAAAGCGGGCTACAGCTGGCTAGTCAAGCGGGAAAGTGTGAATGAGGCGTTAACTTAGTAAGCTGTGAAGCTGTCAATTAAATGTCATACATAAGTCACTCACGTCTGATGCTGTTTGCGCTACCTCACGACCGAAATTGCGACTAGTTTTTCGTATTTTGCGATAGTCTCAATTGGGCGACTTCGAAAATTTTTGCGCGTTTTTTGGGCTACTTCACTTCGCTGGCTTCAACTAAAAAAATCAACTTTATCATACAATTTTTATTTTTCTTAATTGGATGTTGCCATTGCCAGCGAAGTGAAGTAGCCCAAATATTGCGCAATGAAGTCGCTCAATTTGAGACTGTCTCAAAATACGAAAAACTAGTCGTAATTTCGGTCGTGAGGTAAACCAAACAGCATCAGGGGCCCTATTTTTGAATCGCTCGACTTCAGTCGAGCGCTCGTTTCTACTGTTTTTCGTTCGACATCTCTTGTTTTGAGTCATATGTCGAACGAAAATCAGTCGAAAAGAGAGCTCGACGCCTGCCGAGCGATTCAAAAATAGGGCCCCAGACGTGCGTGACTTATGTATGACATTTAATTGACAGCTTCACAGCTTACTAAGTTAACGCCTCATTCACACTTTCCCGCTTGACTAGCCAGCTGTAGCCCGCTTTCAAGCATGCCTGCCGCTTTCATCACAAATGCATTTTTATTTTTATTTTTTACTTTTCATATTTGTTGGTATTTGGTAGCCTTATAAAGCCGCATATTGTAGATATAGAGACCATCAAACTGAACAACTTTTTACTATGGAACTAACTCTGAAATTGCGAAAAAAAACCAGCTGTTTCATACAAAAACTAATAAACAAAATATCCCTATAATGGTCCCTATCTACCATATTCGGCTTTATGAGGCTATTACTAAACACCCTGTATAGTAAAAACTGCTTTTGGGCACCGGATCGGATACTTAAAATGCTAAAATAAAAAGCAATTTAAAACTTTTCTACTCGAATGTACCAATTGTATGGCATATTGAATCAAAGGCTTATTTCTCGGAAAGTAGCTGTGTTTTACACGTTATCAGATTTTTTTCCGTGTTCGCTATGGTGGTACTAAATATTGGCATACTCAGTTTGGCGACAGGTGCTCTGGATCATGCTGCACTGGGTGTGGCGCTGCCAGAACGATGCCTAATGTATGAACCAAATCAAAACCTATGATTTATCTGGAACGGCTAATGCTGCGATGGTGGTTTATTTTTTTCCCTTTATAGGAAGATAAGGGAATGCGCGAATGTTATTTAATACATCAATTAAAGGCGTTACAGCGAAAAAAAATTTTTTTGAGGTTATAATTTCTCGATGCCTATAAAATCCTTAATCCACGATAAAATGTAGAAACTCTTTTTTTTCCGTGCCTTAAGACGAAGGTATTAAATATATACCCACACCGTTTCCAGGAAAAAAATCAAATTGCTGAGATTCAGCCGTGGCGCTGCCAGAACGACGTCGTTCTGGCAGCGCCACGAATGATCCACGATTACTCCTGAATCTGTTGACGTTCACGGACGGATGTTAGCTTGTGTGAAATGGAAAAAAAAGCCAAAAATCTGTGTGTAATTAGATTTATTCTAGCTTTTGTAATTAATGAGATATAGCCGTGGCGCTGCCAGGACGACGTCGTTCTGGCAGCGCCACAATAAACCTCGTATATCTTCGGATCCAGTGGAGGGAAAAAATCAAACCTATTTTTTCCCGACTGGCAAAAAATCGGCCTACATGGTGAATTTTTTTCACGCAAATCGGAGACCGTGGCGCTGCCAGAACGATGGACACTATGCGCAGGCATACCTGCAAGAAAGAAACATTTTATTCGCGAACTATGCTTGTAAGATTAATAGTGTATAAAACGACATACCTTAAAGTCTAAGATGACTTACTATATCATTTTACCCTATAGATATGTCGTCTTACACACGTCGGCCGAAGTGCGTTTTATGTTATTTTTTTTATTTTATGTTACGTTGATTGTTCTAAAACTTTAATAATTTTGTTGATACGCAAGATCTCCCATGACTTCAATTATTTCAAATATTTGTGTTGAAAGAAAAAGTGTGTCATCTTAAGCACAACTCCCCTACCCCTGGGCGCTAAGCTTTTCGTTGTCGTGTTGTACAATTAGAAACTTCGAATCAAGGGATTAAAGTTTAATTTCACTTGAAAGGAAATAAATTAAAGAGATTTTATAAAAAAAAACTTTAATCCCTCGACTCATAGTTAGTCGAATTAGTCAAATTGAGTATTATATCGTGTGCCCAATTATGATGTTGTTTAAAAGGAATTGGCGATGATCCGATCTTGGCAAATCCTACTTACACAGGGTGTTTGGTAATAGCCTTATTAAGCCGAATATGGTAGTTAGGGACTATCAAACTGAACAACTTTTACTATGGGACCAACTCTGAAATCGCGAAAAAAAAATACTGCAGTTTCATACATTTTGATATTTTCGTCAATATTTTTTATATGAAACTCAATTTAAGAATTGGTCCCATAGTAAAAGTTGTTCAGTTTGATGGTCCCTGCCTACCATATTCGGCTTTATAAGGCCAAACCAAACACCTTGTATTATCCAGTAATATCCGACTTTCATATTATTATAAATGCAAAAGTAACTCTGCCTGTCCGTCTGTTACTGAAATCTGAAATTTGGTACGGATATAGATGGGACCTTGAGGAAGGACATAGGCTACTTTTATCCCACTGCTGGTCACGGGTTTCCGCCCGCGCGATATAAGCCAGCCATACTCAACCTGCTTTGTGATTGGCCTACTTGGAATTTCAAAACTTTGACTAAGTTTTAAAATTTCGCAAAATTTGGTCTACATTGCATGACGCTTCATCATAACTAATATAAAAAAGGTAACAAAATCATGTATGTATAGTTGGCTTTATTGTGACCACCTTTTCTTTTTTCAATCTACACATCGCCAATTTTGAATTATGTTTTTTATACAATTAAATATTTTGCGGCCCGCGCTTCAAGATTGAAACGTGTTTGTGGCCCCATAAAAAAAAGGTTGAGTATGGCTGATATAACCTGTACCGTAAACACCTGTACCTGTAAAACAGGATGTTTTTTTTTATACCGGTCAATGGTACCTAATGGATTTTCCGAATTTCCACGCGCACGAAGTTCTCTCGCTATTAAGGGCGGCGGCATATTGTAAGAAATGTCTGACTGAAAAATTCAAACTCTCGCCGGACGCACCACGCATACTATCAGACTATCAATCCGGCAACTTTTGAGCCATGTGTTAGAATTTTTCTGCCAGTGTGCGGGATCTAATACAAAATATATGCACCGAGTGCCTTCCGGCGACCGTCAGAATTATTCTGACAGAAATTTCTTACAATATGCGGTCGCCCTAAGATGCACAGGATTGACATTTCGATGGCGAAGTTTGTTTTTGGTTTTACAATTTTACGGTGACGCAGACTAATTGTTTTTTTTAATTGTAATTGTGAGGAAGGTAACGCAGACGGGCGCGATCATTGCATGACCGGGGGCCCTACCACCTAACTCAAAGCGATAGCCAAAGCGATGGCTATACTCTATCCGTCCTTGTCATATCATAATACGATAGCAAGGACGGACAGTGCACTGACGTCATAAACTTTAGCAATTTGAAAGCTTATTTAGTGAGGCGGTAGGCCTGCGGGCCAGTAATTGCCAAAGATTTTCTCCAGAGGCCAAGTAAAAACTTCTCTCTGGCTAGACGGCCTAGCATAACGGTTTAGTCGACAAATGCCAACTTCTACAAATGCCCACCTAGTTTAAAACGCCAAATTCTACAAATGTCCAATTCTACAAATGCCAATTTCTACAAATCCCAACATTTAGTTGTAATATTTTCAATCACTTTTTGATAATATATTTTTGCGTTTGCATATATTTTTATATTTATTTATTTACTTTCTCAATATTTATGTGATCAATTTTTGAATCGTTCGGCTGGCGTCAAGCGATTGGTTTCTACTGATTTTCGTTCGACATTTGACTTTCCATATTTTTGAATCGCTCGACCGCAACGACTGGGTGAGGGCACAGGGGGCCCTATTTTTGAATCGCTCGACCGCTGTCGAGCGCTCTTTTCGACTGATTTTCGTTCGACATCTCATTGTTTTGAGTCATATGTCGAACGAAAATCACTCGAAAAGAGCGCTCGACGCTAGGCGAGCGATTCAAAAATAGGGCCCCTGGCGTTTTAAACTAAGTTGGCATTTGTCAACTAAACCGGCTAATGGCTATGGTTTGTTGATGCCGTATAAATTGTATGCTCGCGATGTTTGTCCCCATTCATCATTGCATTATTGTACCATGATCAATACGGTGTGAGCAGAACAGACATGGCATTGCCAATGTTGCTTGTGCGCTGCAGCTCGGCTGGTAATTTCTTATGACGACGGACAACGCCTAATAATGATACAATGCGCCTAATGGTTAAACACCAGTAATGGGAGTTACAATATGTGTTGTTGTTAATGTGATTAGGATGTGATTAATGTTTTATTCCTTTTAAAGAGATCTTTTTTGACATCTAGTTACACTTATTTTACTGTAGTTAAATAAATGTTAGTGTAGGTGCAATATATTAATGTCTATATTATACAATAAGGAAGGTATTTCTATCGTATTTTGCCAATCTGTAATCCATATTTTATAAATTATATATTTGTAATAGTATAAAATGAAATTGGACCAAATTTTTGTACTTACTTATACAAATTGGAAAACAGCTTAGGTATTTTAAAATCAAATATATATTATTATAAATTGTGTTTATTATTTCAGAACCTATAGTTTATAACATTTTCTCTTATTTAAAAACTCTGTAGGAATTAATAATAGTTAACAAAGATTTTTTTTATTATATTATAGGTGACAACACAAGGCAAATAACCTATTTCCACTGGAATGAAAAGTTATTTCACTATAACTTTCAAATAATAATAATTAGGTACATACAACATTGTTCCCTTACACTAAATAAAAAATTATGAACATCAGTTATCCACATTTAAAATGCTTTTCTATTATCATTTCATATCTCCATTAGGTGAGGATTCAGTCAGCTGGTTGACTAACTCGCTGAACACGTGACTGGTTCTTGAGTCGGGTATCTCTTTGACTGCTGCTTTGCCCTCCCCTGCCAGCTTCCCCACTCTAGGGTCTATGGGTATACTGCCTAAATATGGTATCTTTGCATACTCTGCTAGTGATTTACCCCCACCAGTTGAGAATATGTTGGTGCATTCGCTGCATGTGGGGCATTCAAAGCTGAAATCAACAAAATTTGGTAATTTATATATTAACTTTTAAAATTATAGGTCTAGAGATGAGACAAAAGATGCACAGCAGCTACAAACACTAAACTCAGTGCATCTTTTGTCTCATCTTTGTCTTGCCAAGTTATATGCTAGCACCTTGAGGCAAACACCTTGAAATCGGGTGGGGATTGTGCAGAACATGTATTTTGGGTATGTGTAGTGATGAGGTACCTACGCCGGCAGCGGGAGAGGGGCGCGTGCTATTAGTTGCTCACAAGTGCACATGCCTGAACTTATTCCCACTCCGTCAAAAAGTGTCAAGATGATTGCCTCGTACTCTAATTGATTTTTTTTAATCTGAGGTATATGAATAGCTAGGCAGTAAAATAAAACATAACTAGGTGGAGAGGGAGATTACTTGCTTATATTAATGTGAAAGTTTGGATGTTTGTTAGTCAATCACACAAAAACTGCTGAACTGATTATAGTAAAATTTGCAACACAGATGGTTCATAGCCTGGAAAAGTCCCTTTCAAATGTTCCCTAGGGATTTTCAGAATTTCTGCGGGGACGAAGTTACAGGTGGGAGCTAGTTTGCTTATAATTTGAGCTTTTCTAAATTAATAGGGTTAATAATGACCGACTTACCCACTCATGTTCTCAATGATACCATGTATTGGTATGCCTGTCTTCCTGCAAAATGTTATTTCCTTCCTCACATCCTCGATAGCCACTTCTTGTGGAGTCGTAACTAAAATAGCCGAACACTGCGGCACTTGGCGTAGGTTCTCCATCACTGTTATGTGTTCATCTGATGTACCTAAAATAAAGGTATTTGTAGTATTAGCACAGAATATACTATAATAGTACTAACGTACAGAACCCCATCTGTGTAAGAACAGTCAAATAACAAGCTACTCTCGCTGCACCGAATAAAGTACAATTTCAAATTGCACAGCCTTGCGTGCCTAATACTATAAGCACCTATGAAGCGTCTCTCTCTGTCACATAGCTCTGTCTCAAAGGACACGTACCGATATCTTAGAAAACATTTGTTATGCCGATGAATATACAATGAAATAACTAATATAAAATAAATCTACCTACTAAGTGAGCTGAGAATGTGTATTTTTAGGTAGTTAAGTAAGTACTTAGTTACTTGTGTGAAGAGGATATTATTTGGGAGTAATGTTAGGTGATGTATAAAGTTCGGGATGATTTACATAAAAAGTAGTAAAGAATTAAGAACTGACTCATTCGCACACTCGTAGCTCGCAGACAGCGCAGATGTGAGTATGGTGATATCCTTTGACCATGGCTCGACTGAGTGACCCACGAGCAGTAGACTAATATACAAGTTTTAATGCGGAGTGATACCCCCTGGTATTAGTTTCTATTGAAATCACAATAGAATGTCAATCAAGTCTTAGCTTTTATATGTTTTGTACAGTTCAGATATAAGTAATAGTTATGTGAACATAACATAAATACCTGGAGGAGTATCAATTATTAGAAAATCCAAATCCTGCCAGCAAACATCTTCCAGAAACTGTTTAATCATTGAAGTTTTCTTAGGACCTCTCCAAACAACCGCTTCGTTACGAGAACTGAGTAGGAAGCCGATAGACATAACTCCTAACCTCTGCTCTTTATCCATGTATACTGGTATCCAACCATCTGGGCCTTGATGAACACTTTGGTTTTCTAAATTCAACAAGTACGGGACGCTGGGCCCGCATAAATCGACATCTAACAGTCCAACCTACAATCAAATGCAAATAAATAAAAACTAATCACTAAACTCAGTTAAAATAAGTTCATTCATCCTTTAAGATAACCTCACCTTGAATCCTTTTTCTTTCAGTGTTAAAGCTAATTGAGTGCTGACTGTGGATTTCCCTACGCCGCCTTTTCCTGAAAGCACTAATATAACACGTTTAACGTCGTCTAACATTATTAAATCTTATAATTTAAAATTTTCAGTAGTATTTACGAAGAATACTTGAAACAAAATGTCAAAATCATTCCATCAGGCTAACTGCTGAGTCATCGATCGCCATAGAATACATTTTAACCTTACATTCATACCTATTTAATAAACGTGACAATTTGTCAACTGACATGACAATTTTATATCCATTGCGTCAACTAGTTTGAAAATAGAACAAACTATTCATAGCTACACCGCAATGTAAATCTAATTGTCATAACAATAGACAGATTGTCACGTTATTAAATAGGGCCCGTCTCTTCTTTTGAGGCGCGTGCAGCTTGACCACAAAGAGTTGACAAAGATTGAGGGCGCCACTTTGTATGTAAACAGGTCAAAATCACGAATAATTTGTCAACACTTACTATATTTTATACTGAAAAATTTTAGTTCCATTTTATTTAATTTCAACTTTTTATGGCTGTCCTCACCATGGTTAAAAATGTACACTGTGGTGATCGATGACTTAGGGATTAGTCTGCTGGACTGCACCCTACGTCCAAATGTGTCATGGCAGTGAACTGTCAGAATTTTTTTTAATTTGCAAACTTGGACACAGGTAAACACGTTCCGTTTCATGCTATGCTTGCGTTGCGTGACATGACAGAGCGCTTGCGCTGAGAGGTGGCGCCCTCGCTTGACGCTTCAATTAAGCAACATTTGCAGTTTTGTAAAGATTTTTCCGGTGGAGGTTGTGTGGAATAATTATTCGACTTTATTTGTATGAGGGAAATGCTAAAGAAAGACCCTTTTCTTTCGAACCCTTGGACGTTTTGTGAATAATTTGTTCGTGATTATAATTTCTGTGTTAGTTTATCCTTAGAATTCTAGTGAAACATTTGTTTCAGTGTGATTTTTTTGCGTAGAATTTTAGTTCAGTGGTTGTGCAAGGATTTGCTCCTCGGGCTTCACATAGAAACTGCATTATTTTCTACGTTGAATCAAGAATTTAAGGTAATTTACAACACTACTTATATTTTCTGAATATTATTCACACACAAACATGATGTTGTCGTCTAGGTTAAGTAAAAAATCTTATTTATTGGTAATAAGTAATAACTCATGCGATGCGGGTTCTTTCTTGATTCGATAGGGGTTAATGACTGGTTATTTCTTGAAATAGAAATAACAGCTGTGTTAACTATAAATTGATATAACCAACCTATAAGCTAGAATAAATGTAGAAAGTATCATGCTATCACTTGCATTAAAAATCAATAACAATCAATAGTAATTAGAAAACCAAAAAGTAAGTGGTTCAAATATGTAGGTAATTTATTTACTATTGTTTAACTCCATGATTAATATAAATTGCACCAACATCACACTGTTTTTAAGCTTCTCTCCTCAAAATAATATGAAGATGTTATCAGGCAGCTCTTCAACTTGCTTTAAGATTTTTAAAAATACCAGAGAATTTGTTTTGGTGTTAGTTATCAATCAAACTATTAGCTAAATGCTTAATAACTTAGGGTTCGGATGACTATTTTCTTCTTGTCAGCTAAAAGATGGACAGCTTGAATGGGTAAATGGAGAAAATATATGATTAAAAAGTTGGTAATTAATTTGAAAATCTACTTTAAATGGAGACCCATTTAACCCATCAAGCCAGACAAAATGAGACACAATAATAGATTTTCCATTGTCATCCATGCGACTGTCTCGCGTTTAATGAATTAATTTCATCTACCTAGGTTATCTTCTGGTGCTACAGATGTATGTTTAACAATTTAAATGATATTGACCTGTGCAGTGAATAATAAATATTTACTACTTATATTTACTATTTAGTTTGTTCTAATTTTAGCAAAAATGTGATGTCAGCAATGACATTTATGAGTAACATTCAAGGTTACACAAAATCTTAAGTTGACTCTTGACATTAGCATTTAAACATACTACTGCCACTTGTTTGTTGTATGTGTTTGCTTTACAATTTGCAGTCACACTTACTCATTTGTGTGTAGATTATTTAACTTTTTGTACAAGATAATTGTTACTTCTAGATCTAACCGAAAGAACATTTGTAAACAAAACTTTGCCCATTTTTTGTAATTATTTCACAAATATGTTAAGTTTCTAACACCATAACTACAACTTGAAAATATACCAAGGTAAGCCATCAATGATATTCATATATTTATAAAACATGTAATTAAAAACTACTTTTGAGGTGTATGGGAGGTTTGTTTGTAAACATTCTTTCCATAAGTTGGTTGAAACTGCACCTCTTGATAAAGACCATTTAGAAAAATCTACACATTTATTATGATTGACAATAAAATTCATTTACCTACACATCAACAAAGAATGAGTATGACGGGTATCAAACCCCTCGGACCACTGTCTTCTTCACTTCTCAAGCTTACGCGCTCACTAGACATGAAATAAAACACTTTTTAACGGATACTAGCGCGGTTTTATTGAATGTACTTTGGTATTTAGTTGGTATTTGGTTTGATTTTTGGTTTTTCCCGACGTTTCGGCACCTTTGCAGCTGCCGTGGTCACGGGGGACTGAAGCTACCCGTGAGCCTACCCTCAAGCGATGAATTTTTTATACGTTCAGAAATTAAAATTTAACAAAATTTTTAATTATTTTATGTTGATTTATAATTTAATTTTATGAATTATTTAATGCTAAAAAGAGAGAGAAATCTACTGAAACTACCACCATTTCATAAAATTGGGAGGCCCCTCCAAGAAAGAAATGGCGAAAGAAAACTTGGAGAGGGAGCCGACCTCCGTCTTTTGTATTAATTTATTTATTTGCAAAAGGAACTAACCGTATCATTAGATCTTACAGTGTGTGTGTGGGGCTTTAGCTTGTGAATGATGGGGTCCCAAGCTGGTGGAATTTTCCAACCATCATCTCTATTGAAATTAGGATATTTATTTATTTCGATAGCCTCGCGGAGCATTCTAGGGATAAATCTACGTTCCCTAGCAAGGATTTGGGGTTTGTCAAATCTAATATAATGGTTGGGCCCCTCAAAGGCGTGTTCACTCACTGCAGACTTGTTATCGCGCCTATGTTTCATGTCAGCTACATGCTCTTTGACGCGGGTCCCTATGCTTCTCTTTGTTTGCCCGATGTAGGAGAGTCCACAGTCACAATCTAGTTTGTAGACGCCTGCAGCTTGAAGGGGGATATTACACTTGACAGGTCGTAAGAATTGGTTGATCTTCTTCGGCGGCTTGAAGTAAGTTTTGATTGACGCTCGCTTCAGAATGTTTCCAATCTTGTCAGTGACACCCTTCAAGTATGGTAGGATGGCAGGTTGACGCTCTACTGTGGCTGGTTTGGCGCGTTTTCTGTGATTGAGGTGTGGTACTTGCAACTTGTTGTTACGCAGTACTTGTTGGACGTGCTGAAGCTCAGCAGTCAGGTGTTGTTTGTCACAGATTCCGCGGGCTCTCTGAAACAAAGATTTCCCTACGGTAGCTAACTGTATAGGATGATGGTGAGAGTCACCATTAAGGTATCTGTCTGTATGGGTTGCTTTACGATACACTGTGTGGCTCAAGGTTTGGTTCGGATTCCTGATAATGAGAATGTCTAGGAAAGCTAGTTTATTGTCTGCCTCTAACTCCATAGTAAATTGTATGTTGGGGTTTATGGAGTTAAGATGGTTAAGAAATGCAGGGACACTGTCTCTAGGTAGTATTGTGAAAGTGTCATCTACGTACCGTTTGTAGAACCGGGGAGTCACTGGTGCTGTGGCTAGTGCTTTCTCCTCAAAATCCTCCATGAAAATGTCAGCAACAATGGGGGATACAGGAGAGCCCATTGCTACGCCGTCCACTTGCACGTAGAACTCCTCGTTCCATAACAGATAGCCAGATGTTAGGCATAATTCTAGTAGTTCTGCATATTCAATTGGCATGTTGTTGTCAACTAGCTTTTTCCTGATGATATCAATGCAGTCCTGTACTGGTAAGCATGTGAATAAGGACTGAACATCAAAACTAACCATAGTTTCATCATCAGCGAGATGTAGATGTTGTATCTCACTGACAAACTGGTAGGAATCCTTTACAAAGGCTGATGTGTTACCTCTCAGTGGTGTAAGTGTTTTTGCTACGTGTTTAGCCAATTTATAAGTTGGTGAGTCAATTTGGCTTACAATCGGACGCAGCGGAGCATTGTCTTTGTGTATTTTCGGTAACCCATACAGTTTCGGCGGTGTAGGGCAGGATGGAATAAGATAATTGACATCAAGATCTAACTGTTCTGAATATTTTTTGATGAGTTCACTCGTTTTCTTAAGGATCTTGGCGGTTTGATCACAATTCACATGTTTATACGTTTTCTCATCACTTAAGTGATCACTTTCACAATTCACATGTTTATACGTTTTCTCATCACTTAAGTGATCACTTAAGTGATGAGAAAACGTATAAACATGTGAATTGTGATCAAACCGCCAAGATCCTTAAGAAAACGAGTGAACTCATCAAAAAATATTCAGAACAGTTAGATCTTGATGTCAATTATCTTATTCCATCCTGCCCTACACCGCCGAAACTGTATGGGTTACCGAAAATACACAAAGACAATGCTCCGCTGCGTCCGATTGTAAGCCAAATTGACTCACCAACTTATAAATTGGCTAAACACGTAGCAAAAACACTTACACCACTGAGAGGTAACACATCAGCCTTTGTAAAGGATTCCTACCAGTTTGTCAGTGAGATACAACATCTACATCTCGCTGATGATGAAACTATGGTTAGTTTTGATGTTCAGTCCTTATTCACATGCTTACCAGTACAGGACTGCATTGATATCATCAGGAAAAAGCTAGTTGACAACAACATGCCAATTGAATATGCAGAACTACTAGAATTATGCCTAACATCTGGCTATCTGTTATGGAACGAGGAGTTCTACGTGCAAGTGGACGGCGTAGCAATGGGCTCTCCTGTATCCCCCATTGTTGCTGACATTTTCATGGAGGATTTTGAGGAGAAAGCACTAGCCACAGCACCAGTGACTCCCCGGTTCTACAAACGGTACGTAGATGACACTTTCACAATACTACCTAGAGACAGTGTCCCTGCATTTCTTAACCATCTTAACTCCATAAACCCCAACATACAATTTACTATGGAGTTAGAGGCAGACAATAAACTAGCTTTCCTAGACATTCTCATTATCAGGAATCCGAACCAAACCTTGAGCCACACAGTGTATCGTAAAGCAACCCATACAGACAGATACCTTAATGGTGACTCTCACCATCATCCTATACAGTTAGCTACCGTAGGGAAATCTTTGTTTCAGAGAGCCCGCGGAATCTGTGACAAACAACACCTGACTGCTGAGCTTCAGCACGTCCAACAAGTACTGCGTAACAACAAGTTGCAAGTACCACACCTCAATCACAGAAAACGCGCCAAACCAGCCACAGTAGAGCGTCAACCTGCCATCCTACCATACTTGAAGGGTGTCACTGACAAGATTGGAAACATTCTGAAGCGAGCGTCAATCAAAACTTACTTCAAGCCGCCGAAGAAGATCAACCAATTCTTACGACCTGTCAAGTGTAATATCCCCCTTCAAGCTGCAGGCGTCTACAAACTAGATTGTGACTGTGGACTCTCCTACATCGGGCAAACAAAGAGAAGCATAGGGACCCGCGTCAAAGAGCATGTAGCTGACATGAAACATAGGCGCGATAACAAGTCTGCAGTGAGTGAACACGCCTTTGAGGGGCCCAACCATTATATTAGATTTGACAAACCCCAAATCCTTGCTAGGGAACGTAGATTTATCCCTAGAATGCTCCGCGAGGCTATCGAAATAAATAAATATCCTAATTTCAATAGAGATGATGGTTGGAAAATTCCACCAGCTTGGGACCCCATCATTCACAAGCTAAAGCCCCTCACACACACTGTAAGATCTAATGATACGGTTAGTTCCTTTTGCAAATAAATAAATTAATACAAAAGACGGAGGTCGGCTCCCTCTCCAAGTTTTCTTTCGCCATTTCTTTCTTGGAGGGGCCTCCCAATTTTATGAAATGGTGGTAGTTTCAGTAGATTTCTCTCTCTTTTTAGCATTAAATAATTCATAAAATTAAATTATAAATCAACATAAAATAATTAAAAATTTTGTTAAATTTTAATTTCTGAACGTATAAAAAATTCATCGCTTGAGGGTAGGCTCACGGGTAGCTTCAGTCCCCCGTGACCACGGCAGCTGCAAAGGTGCCGAAACGTCGGGAAAAACCAAAAATCAAACCAAATACCAACTAAATACCAAAGTACATTCAATAAAACCGCGCTAGTATCCGTTAAAAAGTGTTTTATTCCACTGTCTTCTTGTTTATTATTAAAAATAGTTTATTCTATCTACGGAAATTATGCTAATGTAGTTGGTTGCAGTCAAAGAATTAAAATATTGAATAATACCAATTCATTAATTAATTTCGTTTGTTAGTTCTGATTTAATATTATATGATCAATGTATAATAACATGAACTGGCAAACCAGTTTGAATGTGGTTACTGATGTAAGTCACCTTAATAATGTGATATAAACTAAAGTCTGTCCATCCTTACTTGTCTTATATGGTAAACAATCTTCACCCAACTCTTTATTGAAATAATCATTTATTAAACAAAACAAATGGTTTTCCACACATAGATTACGAAATAAATTGTTAATAAATTAACAATAATTTCATAAACTTACTAACATATTTTTAAATAACGATTTAAGTTTAAAAGACATATGACAACTGTCAAAAACTGTTTACTAAATAAGACAAGTACGGATGAACAGACTTTATATAGCTATTTTATCTTAATCAATTGACTGGCATCTTTAAAGATGTTGCATTCGAATGTCGAAGGTAATTCTTCACATTGATGAGATAACGCTGGCTTACAGCGAAAACGTAAGAAATACTAGAAAATTTCCCTACTCCCAGTAGCGATTCGGTAGCATAATTGGTCAGTGCATGTTTTTAAAAATGTGAATGCCTAAAATCTACAATTCAATATTTTTCCAATGTTTTACCATCTGGCAGTTATGTTACTCATATATTATTTTTCCAGAAGTAAGTAATTACTACATCACATTTATTTCAGTAAAATTAATCTACTTTTTGAGTACTCCAAACTGTAGTGTAGGTAGGCTTTGTTTGTCCACCATTTATTTATCTTGCCTTTAATTAAATTGAATTTTTTTTTAAAGGTGCATATTGTGCTCACTATTCTCAATGTTGCGTTATTGTAACACTAAACTGTAGGTAGGTAGGTAGGTACCATTTTGCTGCACAGCAGCAGTAAGCTTTAGCTACCTTTAGCCACAGTTGAATAATTCCGAATTGCATTAGGGACGTCAAAAATAACAGAGCCATTTCGAAACCCAATTCTGGTTTAATTAGGAGGGTGCAAGGCCGCGTGTACCCCAATGCTGGGGCGTTGGGGTGAACTATTGCCCCTGGCCGTCGTGAGTCACGCGGTGCGGGGGCGGACGGTTTTACGTCTCATATTTATATGCTAATGTCACGGGCATTATTTCGCCTGCATATTAAAATTGTGGCTATTCATTGTGAACTGAATACCATCGGTTAGTGCGCTATTGCTGACGGAATGTTTTAATTACTTACTTTGAACTGCTGACGATCAATCAGTCGTCGGAGAGTTCAATTTAGTGTCGAAATTAGCCCTTACTATGAATTCTTGTGCTATGCCTGCATGACTGTGAGCACATCTTGCGCTGCGCGTGCGTGACTGTGAGCCCATGAATTCTTGTGCTACGCGTGCGTGTCTGTGAGCCCATGAATTCTTGTGCTACGCGTGCGTGTCTGTGAGCCCATGAATTCATGTGCTACGCGTGCGTGACTGTGAGCCCATGAATTCTTATGCAGCGCGTGCCTGACTGTGAGCCCATGAATTCTTTTGCAGCGCGTGCGTGTTGTGAGCCCATGAATTCTTTTGCTGCACGTGCGTGATTGTGAGCCCATGAATTCTTTTGCAGCGCATGCGTGAGTGTGAGCCCATGAATTCTTAAGCAGCGCGTGCGTGACTGTGAGCCTATGAATTCTTTTGCAGCGCATGCGTGACTGTGGGCCCATTAATTCTTGTGCTTCGCGTGCGTGACTGTGAGCTCAAGAATTCTTTTGCAGCGCGTCCGTGACTGTGAGCCCATGAATTCTTGTACTGAGCGTGCGTGACTGTGAGCCCAAGAATTCTTGTGCTGCCTGATTCGTGCCAGACAGTCGCCACACAAATGCTTTGTTACTGTGTGAAGATCAGGGGCCCTATTTTTGAATCGCTCGTATGACATAGTTTAGTCCCATGCGACTTAAGTCACACTTGTCTTCCAAGTCGCATGACGCCGATTAATTTTCCGTATTTTTGAATCGTTCGTTTCCGGTGCTGCCAATATAAACGAAATGTTGGATTTTATCCGTTTCACGCAGAATCTAAAACTGGTAATTACCGCAACGAAAACGGAACGTAATATCCATGTTTCTATTGGCTGTTACATAAATATCTTTGTTTTTAGTAGAAAAGAATATCGCTCGCCGTGCCATATCGCTCGACTGCAAACGAGTGCCCGCATCCACTCGTTGCTGTCGAGCGATTCAAAGATATAGAAAGTCAAATGTCGAACGAAAATCAGTAAAAACCAATCGCTCGACGCCAGCCGAACGATTCAAAAATAGAGCCCCTGGGATGACAGGTAGGAACTATAAACTATTGTAGAAACCCAAAGATACTCATACGAAACAATCATTTTTGTACCATAACTCACTAGGGACTCATTCGGAAGGTAAATCTATTTAGCATCTTTTGGTCGAATCAGTCATCATATGAGAATTGGTGCCTTATCGAAAATAGGCATTTGGTATAAGTCGACCGAAACGCCTACACCTAGAGCTTTGTCCAGACTTGTATCATTTTATTACATTAGTAAACACAGGTTTTAAACGCGTTTTTAACTAACCTTTTCCCGACGTTTCAACCGAGTTGCATCGGCCGTGGTCACGGGCTGACTGGAGCTGCGGTGTTACGCCTCCTCCTCTGCGGTGGAATCTTCATCCACCGTCGAACAGTTTTTCCAACTACCGCCGCACACAATACTAACGGTGTCCCTATTCTGTATCATAGCCGTATTCTGGTAGTTAGCCGACCGCGAACAAAGAGGTAGTGCGTTTGCAATTACTGGATTCCACACTGCAGATAATTTGTATCATTTTGGCGTATCAGATCACCGTATCTTTACCATACATCGCTAGTTTGGTTGAGCGTGCGTTGATATTACTTCTTCGCACGCCCAACCAAACTAGCGATGTATATTAAAGACTAGCTTCTGCCCGCGACTTCGTCCGCGTGGATGTTAGAGAAAATCCTTAGAGAACCTTCAACCAGGATCTGACCAGTCATTTTTACGTTTCCGGTTCCCGTTCCCGTTCCCGTTCCCGTTCACGTTCCCGTTCCCGATCCCGTCCCGTCCCCGTCCCGCCTCGTTCCCGTTCCCGTCCGGTTCCCGGTCCCGTGCCGGCCCCGTCCCATTTCCGTTCCCGTTCCCGTATCGTTCCCGTTCCGTTCCCGATCCTTTCCCCTCCGTTCCCGTGCCGTTCCTTTACCGTTCCCGTCCCGTTTTCGTTCCCGTTCCGGTCCTGTATCGTACCCGTTTCGTTCCCGTTCCATTCCCATTCCGTTCCGTCCCTTTCCGTTCCCGTTCGCGTCCCGTTCCCGTCCCGTACTCCTTCCGTTCCTTTTCCCGGTACCGTTCCCGTCCCGTTCCTGTCCCTTTCTCTTTCCCGTTCCATTCCCGTTCAGTTCCCGTTTCGTTCCCGTTCCCAATCCCTTCCCGTTCCCTTCCCGTTCCGTTTTCGTTCCGGCCCGTTCCGTTCTCGTCCCGTTCTCGTCCTGTTCCCGTTCCTGTACCCGTGCCCGTTCCCGTGCCTGTTCTCGTTCCCGTTACCTGGATGTGCATGTCCAGGTACAGGTCCATGATGTGTCATGTCCACCGTGTTGGACTTCAAAATAAATGTCATTTTCGCAATCACCATCCCATGAAACCTCAAGAACGACATCCACATCGATTTTCATGTTTACTTACCCCATTTACACCCTAAGGGATGATTTTTAAAATAACATAAAAAACAAAAAACCGACTTCAAAACCAACTTAGTGATTTCAATATTATTTATTGCTTTTTAGAGGCAGAGTGGGGTTTTGAAGTCGGTTTTTTGTTTTTTAAAACAATTTTTTTATTTTTTCTTTTTAGTGTAAGTTCCTACTGTATTAGATATAATTTATCACGGTAGATAGAAAAATCGGTTAGGCCAAACGTGAGATAATCGTTGACAACCATGCATACGGGTCAAACTGAGAAAAGAACCTCCTTTTTTGAAGTCGGTTAAAATACCAAAACCTTGTCCCTTAGTTACACTTATGTAATAAATACTTTTCTGAAAACCGCATCAAAATTGGTTCAGGTAAACGCGAGATAATCGCGGACAAACATACATTCATACGAGTCAAACTCAGAACCTTCTTTTTTTGAAGTCGGTTAAAACACTAAAACCTTCTCCTAAGTATAACAAATACTTTTCTGAAAACCGTATCAAAATCGGTTCAGCCAAACGCGAGATAATCACGGACAAACATACCTACATAATATGAGTGAAACTCAGAACCTTCTTTTTTTTCGAAGTCGGTTAAAATACTAAAACCTTTTCCTAAATGTAACAAATACTTTTTTGAAAACCGCATCAAAATCGGTTCAGCCAAACGCGAGATAATCGCGGACAAACATACATACATACATACAGGTCAAACCGAGAACCTCCTTTTTTTGAAGTCGGTTAAAAATGTGTGTTTGCCTATTTATTTTAAGACATGCTCCTACGAATTTTAAATTTGTAATGTCTATTTTATATTCTATTTCCATACATTTGAACCTCATTTTCACATGTTAAATCCTGTCCACCGTGTTGGACTTCAAAATAAATCTCATTTTCGTAATCACCATCCCATAAAACCTCAAGAACGACCTCCACATCGATTTTTATGTTTACTCACCCCATTTACCCCCTAAGAGGTTGATTTTCAAAATCACAAAATATATGTTTGCTTATTTATTTTTAGACGTGCTCCTACGAAGTTTAAAGTTGTAATGGCCATTTAATATTTTTTTCCATACAAAATTTGAACCCCATTTTCACCCCTTGAGGATTAAATCATGTCCACCGTGTTGGACTTCAAAATAAATGTAATTTTTGCAATCGTCATCCAAGAAAACCCCAATAACGACATCCGTATCTATTTTTAGGTTTACTCACCCCATTTACCCCCTAAGGGGTTTATTTTCAAAATCACAAAATATTTGTTTGCTTATTTATTTTTAGACGTGCTCCTTCGAAGTTTAAAGTTGTAATGTCCATTTAACATTATTTTTCCATACAAAATTCGAACCCCATTTTCACCCCTTGAGGGGTCAAATTATCTCCACCGTGTTGGACTTCAAAATAAATGTCATTTTTGCAATCGTCATCCCAGAAAACCCCAATAACGACATCCATATCTATTTTTAGGTTTATTTACCCCTTTTCACCCCCATTTAATCCCCGTAGGGGTTGAAATACTAACAATAACAATATACGCTGCGTTAGATTTCCATCCATAAGCCTAAATTATATATTTAGTAATTTTGACTTCGAAAATAAAGGATTTTCTTCATTACACAACTTCATCCCCCTTTTGACCCCTTCGGGGGTAGAATTTTGAAAAACGCTGAGACCCGTATTTATTTATTTTCAATCGTCAGCCTAAACACAAAATTTGACGATCCTAGCTTCAAAACTGAGGGACTTTCATACAAACTTTCATCCCTTATTTCATCCCCTTAGGGATAGAATTTTCAAAAATCCTTCCTTAGTGGATGCCTACACTGTATAAGGTATCTGTGTGCAAAATTTCAAGTCTCTAGGTCCAGCGGTTTGGGCTGTGCGTTGATAGATCAGTCAGTCATTCAGTTTACGATTTTATATATTAAGATACGGTGATCTGATACGCCAAAATGGACTAGTCTGGACAAAGCTTAGTGTGATTCAAAGATAGAATTCCAATCCCTATCATGGTTCAAAAACACTGCACGTAGACTAAATAATACTAACTATTATTTATACTACATTTTAATTTTACTACATTACATTTTAGTCAATTCATTGCTGGAATCTATTTCATTAATAAATAACATATTCGGAGAGGAAGCCATAAAACATATTCATAGGATATTATATTACTACTTAATAGTAAAGTACACGAATTTTATTAGCTTGTGTGTTTCATGGCTATTAGTGATGTGCCATCAAATTTAATAGCCGAAAGTTGGGGCCGAACGAAAGTAACGAAATCGAGGTTTTCAATGGGTTGTAAAAAGGTTTCCATTAAATTCGGCCACTTCGTCTGTTTGTGCAAGTCGATAAAAGTTTTACTACGTACGACTAATGAATTTTTTACAAATAAAGTGAGTAGTTTTTCTGTAATGTTGTATGTGTGAATAGTAAACATACGCGGACGGAATGAGACTAATAGATAAGTAGTTTACTAATACATTAATCATTGTACTAATGCATTTTGAATGTTTGACCTAAAAATAGCCAACAATATTCACATTATTGAACCACTAATCTGACATTTGATAAACGCTCTCTAAAGCGTCAATTAATTTATGAGACAAACAACGTTTTAAACGAAGCGGTGTCTCCTGTGAAGATCACCATTGCGTAAAAACTAAATGCCGTCCGAGTTATGAAACCCGGCCGCTAATGATGGGGAAATATTCCAGGAATTTTGGTAACAAAATGCTGAGAGTTAGCAAACTATCTATTGTTATTTTAAAGTGTTAAATGTAATAAATAACTCTAAAAGGCCGTTTAAAACTGAAAACTAAGGCTATATTTTTGTTTACACGACCATTGATTACGATATTTACGACTGAATTGGCCACTATAGTTGACTTGATATAAATGGCATGATATAAATGACATAACGTACAATAATTGTAATCTAAATATATGAAAGGGAAAATCACTCACTGTCTCATCACGAAATCTCAGAAACTACAAGTGCTAGGAGTCTCAAATTTTGCATAAGGTTTCCTTTTAGGGTGTAGGTGCTCACTAAGACGGGATTTTGCGAAATTCAATCCCTAAGGGGGTGAAACAGGGTGGCAAAGTTTGTATGGGAGAATGCGATTCCTTGGCCCGATTGACTTGAAATTTGGCATAGACATTTTATCACAAAATTAATTGAATACGTGTTTCGCATTTTTTTGAAATGTTTCCCCTAACAGGGTTGAAAAAGGGTAGAAAGCTATTTTTAGGATGATTGATTTCGATATCGGAATCAAAACTTCTTAGTGCATTTGAATGATTAAGAAAAATAAATGTCAGTTGTCAGGTTGTCACCTCCCCTGAGACTGTAATTATGTCACGCACGAGCTGACATTTCATGTCAGGGTCTATTATCTTTGTTCAAGAGATTGCGCTCTTGCACACAGGTATACATTCGTATGTGTGTGTAGCGCATGAATACCAGTGAAAAAAATTATTTTAATTTACCTTTGCACAACTGGTTACACTGCTTTTCCTGTCATGTCAATGTCAACTCTATTGCAAATTTTCTGTTATCTTTGAATTGCTGAGATAACAATTTAATTCGATAAAATATGTTTTAGGGTTTTAATTCAATGTTTTTATTACTGTGTTATATGCCGCTTTTCTATGTCTAGTTATTACTATCGAAAATGTGCCAAATGCGGTAAAACGGGTGCAGAAGATAAACTGGTAACTTATCATCGGTTTCCATATCCAGGAATAAATAATATTACGAAGTTAGTTTACTGCATTCTATTCGCCATAAATAACTGAGTTATATATCTCTAGTTAAACCATATAATTTATAGTTTGATCGTGCGATGGTGTACCTAACATATTATTACTAGCGACCCGCCCTCGCTTCGCTTTGGTTCCTTTCTTTTTTTGCCAAATGCAACCTTCCAACAACATCCAAAACGAAAACAAATACCTTACAGTCGTCACCCATTCACTCCAAAAGTCTGTTTCCGTTCCGTTCGAGTCCCGTCCCGTCATTGGTGTAAGAAACGCACTTGAATTTATATTTGCGCACGTTATTTTTTCCTACAACTCCTAAGATATTCATGCTTAACTACTAACGTATTTATGTTGATAAGGATTAATACTGTATCCTTCTAAATAGCTGAGTGCTTTTTTCAGAGCTTTTGCTCTTGCTCTATAATAAAAAGGTTGATCCATGTTTGGTTGCCTACACAATACAATCCATGGTAATAGGAACAATACATTAAATATTATCATTTTATTTTCAGAATTCTCTCTCAGTGTAGAGAAAAGGGATATGCAAGGCTAAAACTAAGCGAGACAATACCCTGAAAAGTTCGGCATTTCCACCAGCATTTCGTGCCTCGTTTGAGACTGGTTTGCAATGAAATATACGAAAAACAGCGCACTTTTTCATTAAGTACCTTTTTGAAGCGCTAAATTTAAAAAGTATCGTTGTATCGACTAATAAATAATTAACCTTACTATTACATAATTAGTTTTATTTTTATTGATTACCACCGATGAAAGTGAAAGGAATGAAAACAAATCAATACGTTCCTTAAATCTATAAGTGCATATCTTTTCATGAAATTTCACTATTAATTTATTCATATTTTAGTTATCTATATTTAGGTAAATGATCCTCGAAAAAATAGTACTACAAAAAATTGCTATCTAACCTAATCTTAACATTAGCATACTTTTTGTGAGGATTATTTCAATATTTTTATTAGAAAATGGTAGTATTTAATCGCGTAACAATAAATTCCTATTTTGGGTCCCAAAAATACTGAATCTAGCGTACTGAAATACTAAGTGGGCGACTACAAATATTGAAAATTGGTGACTTTAAAATACAAATTGATCAGAACGGGCAGCACTAAAGTTAATTAAAATAATTAATAAGCGACAAAATTACTATTTGGGCGAGAACCTTAGGGCACACAAAACATAAATTTGGCATAATATTTTATTAAAAAAAGGCGACTATCCCCACATGTAGTTGCTCGTTTTACGTATTTTTTGAAACCTACAGTATGTCGCCCGTTTAGTTATTTTGTCGCAAGACAAAATAAACCGCTGCCTGGTTTAGTATTTAGTCGCTTATATTGTTTCCAGTCACCCAATTAAAAATATCCCCTACAAAATTCGAACAGGGACGATTCGAATTTTCCCGCTCTCATTGTTTCTGCAGCGAGGCCGCAACAGCGCTAGTGTATCCATGAATAAAGCTGTGTTTGCTTTTTTTTATTAGGGAGTTACTATTCTTCTCTGCTAAGAGTAATTTTTTTCTATGTTTCATGTTGTATAAGATTTTATCGTGATTTTTACTATTTTATGAAATATTAGTCTACTTATAAAATGTGGAAAAATCTAGCAAATATCAGATATCTAACGTGACAAGGAATGTGGTGTAAAGTGTTGAAATTGAGAGCCGGATAATAATGCACAACATTAGTTGCACCCGACATAATTTGCAATGTCACGTTATTTTAGCCGGGAACCTTTTCAGTCATTAGCAGAAATTCAACAAATATTTATTATAAGAAGATTATAAGCGTACCAAAGTTTCATCATAATCGGATGTGAATGGTTTAGGAGTGCATAGGAAACAAAATAATAAACATACATAGATTTTTATTTAAAAAGAAGATACCTACCAAACTATTAAGTATGAGTATTAAATGTTACATAATATTATTATACTTATTTTGTTATATTACTGCTAAGAAATTTTATTAAGTACCTACCTACCTACCTAATACAAAATCGTGAACAGTACGGCGTCTCGGTTCTGTAACCAAACTCGAACCCCACTTCGAATCTCAATTCACTGTACGGGACGGGAACTTTAAATCATAAATAAGATAATGATAAGATTTTCTTTTCATCACAAAATATTTTAGATAGCTACCTAAAATTTTTGTAATCGGTAAAATTGCTCATAAGTTAGCTAATTTCTAATAACTAATTCACGCGAAGTGAAGTGAAGTGTAGTGAGATGCGCGTTTGGTTACAGAATCAACAGATTGCGCAGGTAAAACCGCGGGGTGCAGCTATTACCTATATATAACAAAATTGTAAGAATGTGAAGGTTTTGATGTTTGGATGTTGTTCATTTTGTTACTCAATCACGTCTGAACGGGTGAACGGATTTAGACGAAATTTGGCACAGGGATAGATTTTAGTCTGGAATACTTAACACAGGCTTCTTTTCATGCCGATCATTGGTTTCCAAGGGAAGACTTACAACGATTACCGACTCCCACGCGGGCGGAGCCACGGGCAAAAGCTAAACATAGTATAAAACAAAGTCGCTTCCCGCCGTCTGTACGCACACACACACACTTCAATTATATTTTAACACCCCTTGCGTACGTCGTATATATGTAGATATCCTGTAGTATAATCAAATAACTTCACACTGACACCACATTAGCACAGTTTTACATAAGTAACTACATTGCACTGCGCCCGTGCGAAGCCGGGGCGGGCCGCTAGTTCTTAATATAGATGGCATAACGCAATAATTTTAGTTCTTGATCTAAATGGCATTACGCAATAATTGTAGTTCTGTGCATTTTTATGCTATGTATGCATTTTGTATGTTGGTTATTGAATTTTCTTTCTTTTCGGTCGTTGGTCACGCTGACCATCAAAGTGACCCTTATTGTGTAGTGTTTATGCCATTACAGCAGATTATTTGAACGACCCTTACATTGCTGTGTAGGTTGAAGTGAAGGGTCTTATTTAATCTCACCCTTCACATTTTATTTTGCTGAGGCTAACCTTTGGTACTAAACTACAAGAGGTTGCATAGAATAAAATCCATTGAATTCAGAATCTTGCGTAATTCCCAAAAGAGCACCAAAATTGGTTCAACAACCACTTTTGGCCAACAAAAAAGGTTTTTTTATGCACAACGAGATAGTGCTTGGCCCTCACCTCACCTGATGGAAGGTGGAAGCGCACTACACCCGGAATGCTCGCCAATGAGGAACTGGCTATCTTACCTCTAACTGCCGAAACACAACTATTTATAAATTATTGTTATGGCGTCAGACTTAGGTAAGATGGTGGTAGCTAGCCAGGCGGACTTAAATAAGCCCTACCACCAAACAAACCGAGTACAAATAAGTACCCCCTTCCGAGTACAAATAAGACGCAGGGGTCCAGGGTTCCATTCCCAAATGGAACCCTGGACCCCTGCGTCTTACACATGTGGGCCAACCACTAGACCACAGAGGCAGTTAAAACCGTATAAAAACTTCTAAACTTTTGATTAGCTAATTTGCAAAGCAAAGCCGCACGTTTATCTACTTCAATCATTCAACAAAATAGGAGACCTTTGAAACCGCAAATCGCAATGCAACTCACTGCTCAATAAAATTTTACGTGTTTATAAGTTTGTAATTATATCTAATCGTTTATTAGGTTTGTAAAATAGTAGCATTAGTAAGCCACCTCCCGGGCAGGCAGGCAGCGCATCGTTCGCGCCGAAACGGCTCCGAATTGGAGCATCGATTTACAAACACGCATAGCGCATAAATCATCCACTTACAGTGGGGTGCGGATGAATTATTATCGATGCCGCTCGTTTGTTCCTGTAATGGTAACCGAGTCATTTAGTCGTTCTCACCGTTCTCATCATAGATAACTTGTATTGTATGGAAGTCACAGGTTGATCTTTAGCAGATTGAGATACCTATCAAAATCAAAGTTTTGGGGTCTGATCTTCTTCAATCACAAAACAAGTCCTCTTACGCAGTAGCGGTCAACCGCGGGGACGGCCAACCGCGCGGCTCCATTTTAATATTAAATTTCGTGACGGTTAAATGCTAGTTCAGACAACAGAGAGAACCGTGTGGTTTGACACGCGATTTGTCATACATTGTTCGTTGAGGAAAACCTGTGTCAGTCACTTGTGCACTATTGACAGCAGTGCCAGCAGTGCAGTGTAACCAAAATCGCGTGTCAAACCGCGCGGTTCCCGCCGTTGTCCGAATTAGCACTATATACCTGCACGGTACGAGCCGAGGCCTACGTACCTACTCACTAGATACAGTATCAGGTACATTACGTGCTACACCTTCAGGTGCCTTAAGAGGGGCTAGGGCAAACGTAGAGAGTCCCTTCAAACAAATCGCGATTTTCCGTCCACGCACAGGGGCAGCTCCTAGCTAGCGCAACAAAACAAAATAATGACGGAAGTATTTTCGTATTTTGACACGGCCAGAGCAATAAGCTTTTTCGCTCACTCAGCTATGCTTACTACATAGAACGTTTGTAAGTATCATGTTTTCCATAAGAAGCATAAGTTTTCTAATCATACAAAACACTCTAGCTAGCTTAAGCTAACTATTTCTATTAAGTATCTTTTGTAATATGGAGAGGTCAGTGACCCCAGCTCTCAGGACAACTGCTTACAGTCTTACTAGACTGGACGCTAACAAGCTCTCCAGAACTGGGTTAATGTTCCCTCTTGCGCGAAAATGTGACGTTCTGTATAATATGCCCATTCTGTTTGTCATAATAACAGACTGTGTCTTCTATAGTTAGTTGAGATTGTGAGTGAATTTAAGAGTTCAAAATGTTTGCTTTGAAAATGTAGAAAGTATTAATGCACTGTGGAAGTTGAAATAAATCCATTTGATTCGCTTAAGGTCTGGCGACTAATCGCAAAGAAAAAAGTAGGTAGGTATATCAGCTTTGAAGTGACTGCAGAAAAGCTATAACAAGACGAAAAAGCTCTAAACTTAATTTGTGTTCGACAAGATGCGGAACGGTAATGATATCGAATTCCACTTCGGAGGGTGGTAGATTGGATTCGCTCCCTAACAATACGGCATTCAACATTCCTACGGGTGCCTGTTGGTGTGTAATAAATCAAAAATATATTACATCCCCATACAACAACTGCAGGATTTTTTAAAGGATTTTCCTGTTGTGTCTCAAGTTCCTGTGAAAAGTATCACATATAGTCCTATTTTGCAAATTGTAGAGACATGCTACGCAAGAGCGTAGCGTGCGTAAGAAATGCGTAAGAACGCATCTACGTTGTCCAAATGCTTTTGTTTCTAAAGTCTGTCCATCCTTACTTGTCTTATTTAGTAAACAGTTCTTGACAGTTGTCATACGTCTTTTAAACTTAAATCGTTATTTAAAAATATGTAAGTAACTTTATGAAATTGCTGTTATTTATTAACCATTTATTTCGTAATCTATGTGTGGAAAACCACTTGTTGTATTTTAAACATGATTATTTCAATAAAGAGTTGGGTAAAGATTGTTTATATAAAGAATTTAAAATATGATTGAATACAAGTAAGGATGGACAGACTTTATGTTATTTAATTTTATGCTACCCAACAAGTACATCCTGTCTATGCTAAACCTAAGTTGGCTTAGCCGGCTTAATTGCGCCCCGATCTATTCACATAATTCATATTTAAGTATTATGTTGAATACATAAAACAATAAATAAGATGATGGACGCACTTAGCGACAGCCATGACCCCTGGATCAGCAAAGGTCATCAGCTATCTCTTACAGTTAAATACTTATTAAATTCAAAGTTAAATTAACGCAAAATTAATATTGCAAGTCTTGTATTGTGAACCTAATATAATAATATAAACACTGGTGTTTTACATAACAAGACTCGAATTTGATGGAAAGTTCCATTAGATAAACAGAGCATTCGAATTCACATTAGGATCTACAAACTTCCCTTTCGGCTAAAGTTTGGCAAACAATGTGACATTGTAAATGTTGCAGATATTTAGTACTATCTGTATATATGTGATCGCGCGTGGGTGGCAAAATGCGTCCGGGGTTTCTTATCAGGTACCGATAACCGTACACTGCATTATACATATTATTGTGTTGCATGTAATATAATATAAACGGTTCAAAGGACGTCCTTATTAGCTACATTTGAAACTTTTTAGCTGACATCAATGAACACGACCGCCATTATCTGTTTCCGGCTTCCGCGCGTTGCAAATTGTGATTATAAGCTTCATTTTGCGATTAAAAAGGTTGCTTTATTGAAAATGTTTAATCTTCTTTTTTGCTATTTATGGCTGTATACCTATTATCTGATTTATGGGACATTCATTACTGTATGAAGCAGGAGCTTGGGTGGTTGGTTGTTAATTTGAGATCGTCGTGTCGTTAATGTGGGTTCAGTGATGAAACAGCTTAGCTCTATCTGTCTGTAGTATATTGTATTATTATCAAACTAAATTTCATCAAAAACGATTCAGGCGTTAAAAGGTTACTTTCACACTTTGATTAAAACACAAAGAACTTTTTGTTTTAATCAAAGCTTTCACATTTATAATCTTAGTATGGATAGTATTATCAATTAATATGTCGTGTTTTAGGTTGCAAGTAATTGCAAGTGTTGCAACAAAAAATAAATAAGCAGATAAAACCATTTGAACTGCTTTTTACACTCATTTTGCCCGATAAGTGAATATTGGCACGGTGTCAGATATTACCGGTTAGCGTGTTCAGATTACACTTAACGGATTTAAATTGTACACCTATTATTGTAACTAAATATTGAGTTCATCGATTTGATAATCGAGGCAATTTATTTGACGTTGTTTGTTACTAATGACATGATTGATTGTGGTGAAATTATCTTATTGTTCGTTTATACAACGGTATATCCGTAATTAACTGTGTCAGCCAACTTCTCGAATCACTATTTTTACCCGACTGCAAGAAGCATTATGTTTCATAGGAGCAGTTCAAATCAAAGAGGTTAACACCTTCGAATTTAGAAACAGGAAGCAATAGACAAGTTACACATAGACAATACATCGCTGACCGGACGCCGGGTGCATTGAATCCAGTTGAGTCGGACCGGCTGTCCAAATACGATGGAAGCCGGATGGTGCATGTACGGCACGTCCAGTTTCTCGGACTAATCCGGAGTGGTCACTCACGTAACGACACGAACATAAGCATAGCCAAAAGAAGTTGCATGTCTTTTGTTTCCTTTTAAGCTGTTGATGGTTTTGCATGAGGCACTCGTAGGTACCTAAATCTTAAATCGCAGGATCGAGATGAATGATTAGAAGCGAAGCGAAGATCATAATCACAGGTGCTTGTCTAGACTCATCAACTCATCATCATCATCCTATCCTACCCTTTTTTATCCCAATTTATTTGGGGTCGGTGCAGTGCGTCCTTCTTTTCCAATCTTCATTCCTTTCCTTTTCTTCCAGCCTATGCTGAATAAATTGATTTGAATTGGAAAAAATATTATACTCGTATTATTAAAACTATGATTAAGTTAGCAGTGTCCTTTGTACCTACTGTCGATAGTTTTGCAATAGCTAAATCATGTACTTAACCTTCCGATTTATTTTTGAATGCCGTAGTGATAAAGTTAATCTCAGGTTTCTGGTATTAATGTTATTTTTATACAGTCGAGCACTTGTGGTTTGCTTGAGCGAATGTGGCATTGCTTGGCTAAGAATTTTGCCTTTTTCATCCGTCTGTAGAAGGTTAGATTCCTTAAAAGGTTAACCTATGCTTCTGTTTTCCAATAAAGGTTAACTTCCTTTTTTATATTACCTAGTAGGTACCTTAGAGACCATAATCTGGCGAGTGTATATGAAAATGAAAATGAAAATTCTTTATTCAAATAAGCTCTCATAATGAGCATTTTTAAATCGTCTTTTTTTTACCCTACCACCATTATGACGTCTTTTAGACGTCAAATTATTAAGTCTTTAAGTCTTGAGTTCTTTAAGTATTTTTATAAATATATTTTTATAATATAAGGACTTCAATCTATCCCATGCTGTTTGTGCCACGTAACGTATCTGATAGATAACACATAACTCATCCATTATGAATAATCCCATTGGAAACGCATTGTTACATTTGTCATACTCCGGTCGTCAATATGTGAGGTCATCTAGAGATTTATCTCGCACATTCGGATTTAGGGCGGAATCATAAAATATTAACTGAAGGAATGACATATTTGGAAGTCAAATCTGTTGCGAAAGCCAAAATACACTGAGAAAAATTTCCTCTGCCGCACTACGTAAAATAAGGATAAAAATCGACCACTATTACGTACGTAACCCGCTCCATTACGCGTAAGTAGTCAGTCATACGTAGTCGGCATACTGACGCTCATCATGTAGCGGGATACGTAATTTACTCGTGGTCGATTTTTGTACGTACGTACGTAGCCCGACATCCGGCTACGTATACGTAGTGCGCAAGTCGCACTGAATACTCCTGAAACTACGACTGCAACTCCCGTATACTATTGTTGCGGGCACAGTAGAACACGGTGAACCATACGTGTATACCATGCCGGCTTAAGTACGATACTGTAGCGGGCACAGTAAATAATGGTGAGCCATACGTGCGCACCGCGGCGGCACACGTACGATACTGTGGCAAACACATTAAAACACGGTGAGCCGTACGTTTGTACTGTGGCGGCATATGTACGATTCTGTAGCGGGCACAGTCAATAATGGTGAGACATAAGTGTGTAATACGGCGGCATACGTACGATACTGTAGCAGGCACAGTAAATAATAGTGAGCCATACGTATGCACTGCGGTGGCATACGTACGATACTGTGGCGGACACAGTAAAGCACGGTGAGCCGTACGTGTGTACTACGGCGGCATACCTACGATACGGTAGCAGGCACAGTAAATAATGGTGAGCCATACGTATGCACTGCGGCGGCATATGTACGATACTGTGGCGGACACAGTAAAGCACGGTGAGCCGTACGTGTGTACTACGGCGGCATACGTACGATACTGTTGCGGGCACAGTAAATAATGGTGAGCCATACGTATGCACCGCGGCTACATACCTACGATTCTGTAGCGGGCACAGTCAATAATGGTGAGACATAAGTGTGTAATACGGCGGCATACGTACGATACTGTAGCAGGCACGGTAAATAATGGTGAGCCATACGTATGCACCGCGGCGGCATACGTACGATACTGTGGCGGACACAGTAAAGCACGGTGAGCCGTACGTGTGTATTACGGCGGCATACCTACGATACGGTAGCAGGCACAGTAAATAATGGTGAGCCATACGTATGCACTGCGGCGGCATATGTACGATACTGTGGCGGACACAGTAAAGCACGGTGAGCCGTACGTGTGTACTACGGCGGCATACGTACGATACTGTTGCGGGCACAGTAAATAATGGTGAGCCATACGTATGCACCGCGGCTACATACCTACGATTCTGTAGCGGGCACAGTCAATAATGGTGAGACATAAGTGTGTAATACGGCGGCATACGTACGATACTGTAGCAGGCACGGTAAATAATGGTGAGCCATACGTATGCACCGCGGCGGCATACGTACGATACTGTGGCGGACACAGTAAAGCACGGTGAGCCGTACGTGTGTAATACGGCGGCATACGTACGATACTGTTGCAGGCACAGTAAATAATGGTGAGCCATACGTATGCACCGCGGCGGCATACGTACGATACTGTGGCGGACACGTTAAAGCACGGTGAGCCGTAAGTGTGTACTACTGCGGCATACGTATGATACTGTGGCGGACACAGTAAAGCACGGTGAGCCGTACGTTTGTACCGTAGCGGCATATGTACGATACTGTAGCGGGCACAGTAAATAATGGTGAGCCATATGTGTGCACCGCGGCAGCATACATACGATACTGTTGCGGGCACAGTAAATAATGGTGAGCCATACGTATGCACCGTGGCTGCATACCTACGATTCTGTAGCGGGCACAGTCAATAATGGTGAGCCATACGTATGCACTGTGGCGGCATACGTACGATACTGTGGCGGACACAATAAAGCACGGTGAGCCGTACTTTTGTACCGTAGCGGCATACATACGATACTGTTGCGGGCACAGTAAATAATGGTGAGCCATACGTATGCACCGTGGCTGCATACCTACGATTCTGTAGCGGGCACAGTCAATAATGGTGAGCCATACGTATGCCGCCACAGTGCTGTGGCGGCATACGTACGATACTGTGGCGGACACAGTAAAGCACGGTGAGCCGTACGTGTGCACTATGGCGGCATACGTACAATACTGTGGCAGACGCAGTAAATCATGGTAAGACATACGTGTGCATTGCAACGGCATACGTACGATACTGTGGCGGGCACAGCAAATCATGGTGCACCATACGTGTGCACCATGGCTGCATACGTAGGATACTGTAGCGGGCACAGTGAAGCACGGTGAGCCATACGTTTGCACCACGGCAGCATACTTACGATACTATGGCGGATACAGTCAATTATGGTGCGCCATACGTGTGCACCATGGCGGCATAGGTAGGATACTGTAGCAGGCACAGTAAAGCATGATGTGTCAGACGTATTAACTGTCGTAGTAGAGGTAAGGTACCGTTGCCGGTACAGTAACGCATGATGTACCGTGCGTATGTACTACGGCAGCGTACGTACGATACTGGTGCGGGAACAGTAAAGCACGGTGAACCATACTTATGTACAACGCCAGCGTACGTACGATACTGCTGCGGGTACAGTAAGGCATGGTGCACTATACGTGTTACGTATGGCACACCATGCCTTACGATACTCGCACCTGTATTTTCCTTATGCTGGCATGATACATACAAAGGTGGTCAGATAATTATTATGAATATTAACCAATCAAAGTCAATGAAATTTTGTAGACACCATCGAGAAACTAATATCTGGGTCTGTGGTTTATTACATTTTCGAAAAAAAGTATGGTTTAAAAACTGCAGGGAGTTGTGAATGAAAATATGAAAACCTGAAATATTTAAACTATACATTTTTACGAAAATTTAATAAACCACAGACCTGGGTATTAGTTCTAGACCATGTCTACAAAATTTAATTGACTTTAATTGGCTAACATTCAAAATAATTATCTGAATACCTTTGTATGTACGGCCAGCGTCATAAATACATATATATAAGCAAGATCAAAAATATCTACACACCTCTATGTCACTGACAAAAAGGTTGGTGTTTACATATTTTGACTCAATGGCTATATATGTATAAATGACGCTGACTGTAACCATGCCAGCATAAGGAAAATACAAAGTATCATAAGGCATGGCGTGCAATCCGTAACACGTAGTGCAGTAGTGCACATGCCTTATACCCGTAGCAGTATCGCATGTACTCGGGCGTGTGTCTAATTAGACACACTTGATTTTTTAGGTTTCCGTTTTTCCTTTTTGATGTACGGAATCCTAAAAATCAAGTATGTCTAATAGCCCTCTATCTATGTACATACATATGGTGAATGGTATGGTGCCTTATTGTCCCGCACACTAGTGCGAACTGAGAAGAAAAATAAAAGATCTGATACTAATCAGACCTTCTATTTTTCTTCTCAGCATATATATTTGTTCAATGCTGGACATTATGCCTCTCCCATGGTTTTTCTATGTCGTCCTCGATGCGGCGTATCTGGTCGAGGTGGGTCCTGCCATCTTAGGAATGGCGGTCTGCCTACGCTTCGACTTCCCGTTCATACCTCTACTATAACAGTTAATAAGTTTTATACACATTATGCTATTTAGTATAAGTAGTACAACCTGCACTGGTTACATAGATATCTAAACTTACAAATAATGGTGTTGGTACGGTAAAAAAAAGAATGATGTATCATTATAAAGCTGACCAGATGTTTTAAAACCCGCGTGCGGTATTTTAAGATTTAATATCTTTTACTGGCAATAGTTACGTATAAATATATCACAAAAGGTCACGTCCTCATTGCAGGGTTTTTTTTAAACTCTGGTCAGGCTTTACCTACTGTTATTGAACTTGTACGATATTAGTGCGGCTATTATTATTATTATTCTAATGCAAAATAATTTTATAGCAAACTTAACAGCTGCACCGATATAGCACCAAGTAAGTCCGGACCTGTAAGTGAAAAGCATACAATAATTGGTAATTTAGATAAAATAATGCTTCACGATACATATACATTTAGTGTACACAGCAATGATACATCATTTTTTATTTTTTTTAACTTTTACAAGGTTATTAATAGAAGAAATGTTCTAAACTGTTCTAAAACCTTGTACGTTTTATAGCTTTATAAAAGGAAATAGACATAAAAGATTCATATTATTTATTTTCAATCGTAAAATTGAGACATACAAAAAAACAAGTTTAATTATCACACTATTATAGAATTACATGGTCGTCAACTTGGCGTACCCGTTAAACATAATAAAAGATTCATATTTTCAATCCTAAAACTGAGACATACAAAAAACCACAACAAGCTTAATTAATCATACTATTCTAGAATTACATGGTCGTCAACTTGGCGTACCCGTTAAACATAATAAAAGCTTCATATTATTTATTTTCAATCGTAAAATTGAGACATACAAAAAAACAAGTTTAATTATCACACTTTTCTAGAATTACATGGTCGTCAACTTGGCGTACCCGTTAAACATAATAAAAGCTTCATATTTTCAATCCTAAAACTGAGACATACAAAAAACCACAACAAGCTTAATTAATCATACTATTCTAGAATTACATGGTCGTCACCTTGGCGTACCCGTTAAACATAATAAAAGCTTCATATTATTTATTTTCAATCGTAAAATTGAGACATACAAAAAAACCACAAGCTTAATTAATCATACTATTCTAGAATTATATGGTCGTCAACTATGAACGATGAATTTCACTGTCTGTCGGTTGTTGACAGGCGTCCACCATTGCAAGATTTTAAGGCCTACTCAAATCTGACCGGTATCCTGTACCGGTGGCAGTAACGCGCTGTTCAAAGGTGTTCCGCAACTGCTGCCAGTAATGCCATACAAAATACCGGTCGGGATATCGGTCGGGTATACCAATACCGCCACCCCTTCCGTCGCAGAATGTCCCTTTCGCAAAACATCCCTTTCGCAAAACGTCCCTTTCGCAGAATGTCCCCTTGGTATCAAATAAATATCACTAGTGCCAAATTTCCATTTTGTTCGAAATGTTCTATGTAATGTCGAAATATGTCGAATTGTAATAATCATCAGATATGAAGGTACTTATGAAAATATACGTATTTTTTATTGTTTCTGTCAGCGAATATTGCGAATAAATCTTGTACGGTTGCAAATTACATGTACCCAGTGTTTAAAGTAAAAATATGTATTAATGTGTGAAGAATTTTATTGTTACATAAATTGAATTAAAGATATGCGTATTTACTTAGAAAACCTGTTTTGTTTAAACATAATGAACATATTTATTAGTTTTTTATGATTAATAATATACATAACTAGCGGCCTCCCGCGGTTTCACCCGCGTGGTTCCGTTCCCGTGGGAATATCGGGATAAAAAGTATTCTATGTTTTAATCTAGGCTATCTACTATCTGTGTGCCAAATTTCAACTAAATCAATTCAGTCGTTTTTGCGTGATTGAGGAACAAACATCCAAACCCACAAACTTTCACATTTATAATATTAGTAGGATGACCTACATAATTTGACTTTCATTTTTTCATTTTCATAGAAAATTTTGAACAAAATGGCAATTTGGCGAGAGTGTTATATGATATTATGCTTCAAGGGGGACATTCTGCGAAAGGGACATTTTGCGAAAGAATCATTTTGCGCAAGGGACAATCTGTGACCAGGGGACATTTTGCGAAAAGGACATTCTGCGACGGAGCCCCGCCACTGGTACAGGATACCGGTCAGGTTTGAGCAGGCCTTTACAATCCGTAATACGGGAAGGACGAGAGGATTGGCGATTAGATATTTATTAAAAATAAGGGCGTCAGTAGATATCCTACCTTATATAGATTTCGTCTGAGTGTAACCTAACTTAAAGCTCGTTCACATACGAACGCTAATACATACGCATAAACCTAAATAGTTGCGGAACCTATGTCGCAAGGCCCGACTTTATACTGATATAACCGGTATTCTACAAAAAAAAAATGAGGGGATCGCCCCGTTTCGGTAGCGATCCGAGAGCCACCTTTTGGCAGTAGGGGCGGTGCTCCCCTACCCCAGGGCCTAGGTGAAGGTTAAACATCAGTAACGAGTTTCGATATTTCTACTTTACGAAATTTGACTAATTTTAAAAGCATAAATGACACAATACGATGAAAGGATACAAACAACAAATGAAACTCAGTACTGATGTTTAACCTGAAGTTAAGTTAAAGAAACAAATTGGTGGTGGGCCCGTATTCACGCTTTGTAAAACTGTAAGTTACGGGTAAGTAAGATGTGTATACTGTATCACCTGCGGGCAACAGATCCACACAGGTGGGTGTGTTTCTGAATTTTTGCACGTGTTGTATGTGTTATAGTCAAGCCCCGAAGTCCCGGCGCTCTTAGGTTTGTCAAGTCAAACCTCAGGTTTGACAAGAAGGCTTAGTCAAAGTCCAAAACTAATAGCGTGTTTCGACCTTTGCCTAACGCATTTATGTCCAAACCTAGGAGAGACTAACTTAGAAAGTCAAACGCCGAAACGCAATTTGACCAAATCGGGGTTTGACCAGTCAGACTTAAATTAGGTACAGAGTTTGTTTTTTGTATTTAAATGTATGAAAGACACATTCTTTAGAGTGAAAATTAAATTAAATTAACAATCTTCCTGTGAAACAAAGATTTCTGTTGTCTGTTAAAAAAATAACCACGAAATTTAAGACGATCGCTCCGCTCTGCGAAATTTCCAACCTGCATGCAGGACCACATGACCTGACCTGTAGGAGTAAGGTAGTTTTGACTAAATCTAACATCGGAAATGAATGATGTTTTTCATACATATTTTTTTTTAACAGACAATAGAAATTTTTGTTTCACCGGAAGATTGTTGATTTAGTTAAATTTTCACTCTGAAGAAGTTATTTTTACATATAACCCATTCTGTCCCTAATTTAAGTCTGACTGGTCAAACCCCGATTTGATCGTATTGAGTTTCGGCGTTTGACTATCCAAGTTGGTCTCTTAGGTTTTGTCATATTTTTTTTGTCAAAGGCCAAAACACGCTTTAGTTTCGGACTTTGACTAATAAGGCTTCTTGTCAAACCTGAGGTTTGACTAGGCAAACCTAGGAGTGCCGGGACTTCGGGGTTTGACTACATATGCATGTAAGTGTGTGATTAATTAGGTACAACAACAGACAGGCCATTATCAACATAAACAATGTCTCAGATCTCAGTTATTTGTTGCACGAGCCGGAGGCGGGAAAGTCAGAGCAACCTAGGATTCCCGACCAAAGAATCACTAGTAAGGGTACCTTGGCGTCAATGGAGTCCGCGTGGTCGTCGCTGGAAACCAATGCGTCTAGGCCTACGGTAAACTTAACTTAAAGTTCGTTCACATACGAACGCTAATACATACGCATAAACCTAAATAGTTGCGGAACCTATGTCGCAAGGCCCGACTTTATACTGATATAACCGGTATTCTACAAAAAAAAAACAAAATGTGAGGATCGCCCCGTTTCGGTAGCGATCCGAGAGCCACCTTTTGGCAGTAGGGGCGGTGCTCCCCTACCCCAGGGCCTAGGTGAAGGTTAAACATCAGCAACGATTTTCGATATTTCTACTTTACGAAATTTGACTGATTTTAAAAGCATAAATGACACAATACGATGAAAGGATACAAACAACAAATGAAACTCAGTACTGATGTTTAACCTGAAGTTAAGTTAAAGAAACAAATTGGTGGTGGGCCCGTATTCACGCTTTGTAAAACTGTAAGTTACGGGTAAGTAAGATGTGTATACTGTATCACCTGCGGGCAACAGATCCACACAGGTGGGTGTGTTTCTGAATTTTTGCACGTGTTGTATGTGTTATAGTCAAGCCCCAAAGTCCCGGCGCTCTTAGGTTTGTCAAGTCAAACCTCAGGTTTGACAAGAAGGCTTAGTCAAAGTCCAAAACTAATAGCGTGTTTCGACCTTTGCCTAACGCATTTATGTCCAAACCTAGGAGAGACTAACTTAGAAAGTCAAACGCCGAAACGCAATTTGACCAAATCGGGGTTTGACCAGTCAGACTTAAATTAGGTACAGAGTTTGTTTTTTGTATTTAAATGTATGAAAGACACATTCTTTAGAGTGAAAATTAAATTAAATTAACAATCTTCCTGTGAAACAAAGATTTCTGTTGTCTGTTAAAAAAAAATAACCACGAAATTTAAGACGATCGCTCCGCTCTGTGAAATTTCCAACCTGCATGTAGGACCACGTGACCTGACCTGCAGGAGTAAGGCAGTTTTGACTAAATCTAACATCGGAAATGAATACATATTTAGTTTTTTTTTTAACAGACAACAGAAATTTTGTTTCACGGGAAGATTGTTGATTTAGTTAAATTTTCACTCTGAAGAAGTTATTTTTACATATAACCCATTCTGTCCCTAATTTAAGTCTGACTGGTCATACCCCGATTTGATCTTCTCTTCTCTTCTCTTTCTCCTAGGTTTTGTCATAAATTTTTTTTTCAAAGGCCGAGACACGCTTTAGTTTTGGACTTTGACTAATAAGGCTTCTTGTCAAACCTGAGGTCTGACTAGGCAAACCTAGGAGCGCCGGGACTTCGGGGTTAGACTACATATGCATGTAAGTGTGTGATGTGAGAAAAATAAACGAAGACTGCTGGTGCTAATATGATGGGAAATGTACGTAAGTGTACGAAACCCAAGGGTACGTATGTCGTATGTGATGTGTAATGGTTCTTTGTTATTCTAAAGTCCATCGAACAGTGACATAAAGTTTTAAATTTGACATTATAGTAATTGTAGCCGGTACAGGCGAAACAAGGGTATTATAATTATGTAATTGGTAATCGTTGGTTCTCTGCACTTGATACGCATAGTAATGCTGATTAAAATCTATACACTCTAATGAAACACACTCAAATGTAACTTCATCATTGTCAAGTAAATAAATATTTTTTATTTCACCAAACTTTGGTAAGCCTGAAGATTCTGAAATATCTGGAATGACAATTGACGACAGCTCAAATCGGACACCATACAGTTTCACCCATGATAATGAGTACCAACACTTATTATCGATTATACCTCGAAAATGAAAGTTTAGTCTTACATTTTCAATTTGCGCTTCTGTCATATTTGCCTTTTTGCCATAAGAGATCGTCTTAAATGTTTCATTTTTAAGGAAAGTATCGTTTAAAATCAATTGATGCTTAATAGCTATTGTTTTACAAACATTTACTCTGTTGTGCGATGCTCTGGCCACAAATTTAGATATACGATGCTTGGCTTCAAATCTCATCGTCCAGATTTGGGTAAGTGGGCCAAATTTTTTTAACATTTCTGGATAATGTGTAAGAAAATGAAACTTTGGCTTTAAGTCTGTTTCAGCAAATTGACGATAGAGCTCGTTTAATTCAGCTACTGAAAATTTTACTTGATCAATAGTGTTTTCATGGACTCTATGACTCAAAAGTTTATCCAACAATTGTCTTAATTTGATGTATAAGAACCAAACTTCGTTTTCATCTGGGACATTATGTCCGACAATTAGCCCAAAATATCGAACAAGAGTAAGCATTTCAGAAGCCGAACATTTTAACTTTAATGTTGAGCCTTCTTTTGCTACAGAATTGCATGGTGTCGAAGCAGAATCAGGTCCATAATTAAAATACCGTATTCTTGATTTCAAATTGTCAAAAGAAATTAGAGTCTGAGTGCATACTAGATTTTGTATCACAAATGACATTACATATCGACAAGCACCCTCTAGATAGTCATGTAATACATCTACGGCGACGTTTTGAAATAAGTCAAACCCATCTAAAGCAAGCCACGAGCATTTTTCTTTAAGACCAGTCATATAAATGTCATTTAAATGTAAATCATTTTCATAATTGACATTGTTTCTCAACAACGTGTCATCTTCATAAAGCAGTGTTTTGATTTGTTCTTTATTAGCAGTACAAATTCTACATGGCCGATTTGCAGAAAAACTTTCAACAAAACCTAACATAGCATTCAATCCTAAATTATCTCCCGTCACAGCTGCAACATAAAACTTTATTTTGCCAGTGTACACATCAGTTTCAACATGAATACCATTGATCTTTAAATCATTAAGAACATCAAAAACTTTTTGAAAAATTATGTTGTTTCCAAAGCTTGTTCTGTCTGATGAGTGAAAAAGAGCCAATAATAAAATATTTTGCAAAAGCGACACGTAGTGAGGTGGAAGACATGGTACTGAGGCATAAATAGCTCCAAGTTTATGAATCCCAGCGTGGCTTCCTAAGGGATTGCCTATTTCAAAATCGTCAAAGTAGATTATTAATGGTAAAATCATTGCATCATGCTCTACAGAACTTTCTGTCATTTTTTTCCATACTGAACCCTGAACAATATTCTCAATACCGAAAGAGTCATTTTGTACTGTGTCCAAATATTCAAGAGTATCCTTCATGAATTTTTTTGATGAAAAAATTAGTTTTAAATTTTCTTTTAACGGAATTACCTGCATTGTACAATTTACTTGTACTAGTAACGAACCAGCTGCTGTTTTTTTAGCCTCGTTACGTTGACCCACAACCACTTCAAGGGGCTCAGAATAAGTTCCTATTTTATTAAAATATTTTAAACGTTTGTGTTCCGAATCTAAATTCTCAAAAGCATCGCTGAACGCGCTAAATATTTTTTTAAAAGCATTTTTAACATGAACATTATTTTGATCTGGTGGAACCATATCATTAAACTGTCGCTCTATAATGCATTGTGATTTAGAATGAAATAATTGAAGATTTTCTACAAGAACTTGTACGGCTTTACGCGGTATTATCGGGTTAGCATATAGAGTGGAGACAAGACATGCAGCATGGTGACCAAGAGAGGTTTCGTCTCTTTGAGTTGGTAGAAATTCCATCGTATTTGCTATTTCGTAAGTTTCTTTGCTTGACGTTGAAGGTAAATTTGAGATATTGGCTTCTGTATCTGTATCGATCGCTTTGTTACTATTTGGATGACGCAAGGTTGACAACGATGACTGGTGGTCTCTAACTAAGTGCTTTTTGAAAGATGCAGAGGAAATATAATGACGATAACACCCTTGTTCACCACACCGAAATCCGGAAAATCCTACCGTTAATTTACAGAAAGTTCGCAAATGAGTAATAAGTAAATTCGGAGATGCACTGGCTTTTTTGCAATAGTAACAGGTAAACATTTTTAAAGTATTAACTCTAGATCAGTTAAAAGAGTATTCACAGCCTGCGTGGGCCTATCAAATTTAGTTTTAATATCGTAGAAACCCAATTGAATAAAAAGCCATATGTCTCCAGCTTCTTCCGGGTAACAAGCTCCTATCGATTGAAATATTTTAAATGCACAGTCTACTGCTGTTACTAATTTGTTGAAACTATAAAATGTGTCATTTATTACTACATATGCTACTTTTACCTCAGTAACGGTAGGGCCAACAAAAATAACGTAGGGTTGAACTGTGCGGCCTAGCCTCTGCAGGTTCTCCTTTTTTTGAATGATCTTGTTGGTAACGTCGGCTTCAGAAGCAGCTTGCGTTATATAGCCGTCGCATACTTCTGCTCTAGACGGCTTCCACGCTGGCTTTCCTTTTATTTTCCGTGCAGGTGAAATGTTGATGACATAAGCCAGCAACATCAAAGCAACATTGCTAGATGTCTCTGGTTCATCTTCTGTATTCAAAGAAAAAAAAGTTTCGGTTAATTTTTGCGACTTAATTTTATGAAGGTTTTAACCTTCAACTATGAACGTCATTTTTTCAATACACTAATATGGACGTGGAGTCTCTGATCTGAGATCCCTGTATTTCATGACTGTAGTTCTCATGATGTTTTTAAAGAAATAGTACATTACATCCAAGAACGGGTAGCTAGCGATTGCATTGTCGAGGATGGATACCGCACAAGTGCGGGAAGTAAGTATTGAATTGAATTTCAAATTTAGAATGTGATGAACCAGACCCAGATTAGTTAAAGGTTAATATTAAGAACTAATATTTGAGCAAAACTTCTTACCGTCAATCAGTGCAATTATATTTGCTATTTTTGCTCTCGTGTCTTGGTCCCTAATTTTTCGTAATTTTAATGAAGCATATTTTATAATTTCTTCATTTTTGAGGGTGATAGAGGAAAATAATTTGTTTTCCTTTCCCGGATACAGATGACTGAAATCGTTCATTAGCTAAAAAAAAGAATACAATAAATGTACGCTATGTTATTTCCACTGGTTAGAAAGATCCGGATCGCTACCAGAGCTTGGGTTGTTAAGCGAGCACTAGAATAGTTTTTCTCTTTTAGTCCCTTTGTAATTCAGACACTTGTCTTATAAGAAATAAACAAACTTTTGTCATTTATAATTATATCATTGCGTACGTTTTTATAGAAAAACCACAAGGATTATGTAAAAAGATAAGGCTGCGGTATATGCTTACCAAGGTATAGCCTTGTGATTGTTTTAAGGCTGGGAAATCCTTGAAGTAATCCGCTATATCACCTTTTCCACATTGAATGCGATTTAGGCGATGATCTGCAGTTTCTGCCCACTTTTCTTCAACAGACTTCCATGGATCAACATTGTTTTTCAGCCATAGTAATGATTCTTCATAAACAATACCTGTAATTTATTTTTATGTGTATGGTCGGATGAGTTAACTAGAAGAAGGGCATCATAGTACGTACAGTCGCCCGTGGCACATTTAAATCACGAAAAAGGTGACTAGCGAATATTTGCTTACCACTTTCCAGAGATTCCAGGCTATAAATGTCATCATCTGTGATAGTTGGCGTGGATCTGAGCGATGATCTGGACGACTTTGACGATGAACGGCTAGTTCCTGGCAACTGCCCGCCTTCTCGCAACTTTCTCCTTCGAGCTATATAGCTTTCATACAGCTTTCCGGACGCATTTTTTTTAGCTAATTTATTTGTAGCTGATAAATATGCAGAATAATACACCACAACGCGTTCCTTGTGGAATATTTCCACAATTTCGGTAGCTAGTTTATAAAATTCTTCACTGGAAATTTTCTTTGCACAATTGTTCTCTAATTTGTGGTGTATTAGCAGCTGGCTCAATTTCCGTCGGGAACCCTCCGTCAGTAAGCCTCCTTTTCCCTCTTTGAGTATTGCTCTGCCGTCTAAACTATCCTGTATGATGTAAAACACAAACACTATTGATACCAACTTTTTAAAGTTGTTGAACAAGAGTAAATGGTCCAGTATAGCCTTCGGGGCTCTGTGAGCAGTAAATATAACCCAAAATAATATCAGAATTGAAAAAAAAAATTTTTTTCGATGACCGATGATTCCTTCTTTTTTTGCTCTTATTCAATTAAGGATACCCGTAGTAGTACGGTTCATTTCAACCAAACACGGTCCCATCCGACAGAAAGCATGAAACTTGGTATGCATGTAGTTTTTACGTATATAATAAAATATAGAAGTGGCAGCAAGTCGTAAAGTGTTTTTCTCCCCTTGGGGGGGCGTTTTGTGTCTCCAATTGCAATTTTTCTTTTTTAAATAAAAACGGTGAAAGCTACAACAAAACTGTTTAAGAAAAATATATTTGTCATTAAATTCTCTATTAACCATTTTTTGAATGAAGGTGATAGCACCTATAGTTTTCAAATTATGTTTGCAGACTATGGAAACGCCCGGGAGACAGCGGGAGACACCCTGTATAATATTCCAAAAATAAATAAATATTCCAGTGACGATAAATTTCTAACGAATACCGATATCGGCTTGAAAAAATATGATAAGAAAGCCATATTCATACGAATTTCAAAAATATAAGTTTCATTAGAATAGTTTCATAAAAAATGTGTTAAAAATATTATATACAGCGTGGCAGTAGCATAAATAAATCTATAAAAATTCCCCATTTCTTATTCTAATTTAAAAAGGTTACCGTAAACGGTGAAAGCTACAGCAAAACTGTCGAAAAGCAATATATTTTTTATTAAATTTTCTACAATAACTTTCTTGGAAGTATGTTGATATAGGACTTATAGTTTTCAAAACAAACTCACAATCATTGGGTAAGTAACGGAATTTAGGCAATTAATAAAACTACCTATTTCATGACTAATCACAAATTGTATTTATTTTTTAATTTAAATTACACGAGTCTGTACTAGGTTATTTTTTTCAAGCCGATATCGGCATTCGTTAGAAAAATATCGTCACTGGAATAATTTCTTTTTGACAAATTTTAGATGTTCTGCATTTCAATTACGGCAATTCATTTTTTTGTATCTGAAGGTGTTTTTTTATTTCTGAAAATGATTGGCCATCCTTTATTTATCCGAAAATGATACCCGATTTGCCATTGTAGCTATAAATTAGCAGTTATTATACCCAACAGTACGCGTGGCGTTAGAAAATTTCACCCCCTCCCCCTCCCCCCAGCAGGGTGTCCCCCGCTGTCTCCCGGGCGATTTAAACTCTAGTCCACATATGAAACAAGCGTGCTAAGTCTCATTCTTTAATAAAAAAATATCGGTGTCGTCCTATACGATTCCCACAGGGTGATTTTTTCAAAAAACATCAGAAGAATCTCAAACATAATATGAAAACTATAAGTGCTATCACCTTCGTTCAAAAATTGGTTAATAGAGAATTTAATGACAAATATATTGTTCTTAAATAGTTTTGTTGAAGCTTTCACCGTTTTTTATTTAAAAAATAAAAACTGCAATTGGGGACACAAAACGGGGGGGGGGGGAATCACTTTACGACTTGCTGCTACTTCTATATTTTATTATATCCGTAAAAGCTACACGCATGCCAAGTTTCATGCTTTCTGCCAAATGGGACCATGGGCCCTATTTTTGAATCGCTCGGCAGGCGTCGAGCGCTCTTTTCGAGTGATTTTCGTTCGACATCCCATTGTTTTGAGTCATAAGTCGATCGAAAATCAGTAGAAACGAGCGCTCGACTGGAGTCGAGCGATTCAAAAATAGGGCCCCATAACCTATACTAGTAGAAATAGGTTGAAATTAGCCGTACTATAGAAACAATTTAGGCTTTATACACTTTTTCGTAAAATGTATATTTTTCGAGTAATTTTAACTTTGAAGATTTTTGCACTGCGCAGCAGTGCTGCCGACATCGGAATCATACCTTAAGAATAAAAAGTTTTATTTAATTTTAAGTTTAATTCTTATGCCATGACATAAATTGATGGGGACAATGATCGAAAATTGATACAACTCAGTAAATATGCATTTAACAAAAACAGTTTATAAGTTTAAACATGTTCCTATATGTGCCCTAAATCGAATAAGACCACAAACAGTCATCGGTAACCGATTAAAAAAAACTAAAGGCCAAGCCACACAGCGGGCGTGGCGTGACGGGACGGGACGGCGACGCGACGCTGAGAAGTTGTAATGTACTAGATACTATGGACGAAGTCACAAAGGCCGGCGTGGCGCGACGGGTCGCGTCCCGTCGCACCACGCCGCCGTCGCGCCGAGCGTGAATACAAATCGGAAGCGCGGCGGGGCGGAACGTAGGCGAGATCACGCCCGCAGTGTGAACTCCCGTCGCGCCCCGTCACGCCGCGCCCCGTCACGCCCGCTGTGTGGCTTGACCTTAAGTCTTTTTACCCATAGCGCCCCAAAGGCAACACTCCAACTGATTCCGACGAATTGAAAACGTCCTCCTTTTTAATATCGGTTAAATGCCACGCAGTTATTGAGTTAAGCTAGCTAATGATAAATACTGAATACTATTTAAATACTAAATATACAGGGTGGTCCAGACGGTGACGTCCAAGATTTTTTTTTAGGTTACTCACACCTGGGTGCATCCGAAAATACCCTATGTATGTTCCGAGATTTTTCGTAGTTTCGAAGTAATGATTTTTTAATGTGTTTTTGCGAATTTTCTACCGGACTAAACAAAAAAATTCATAACTCCTTTTATATTAAGAACTTTTTGAATTTTCCTTTTGTAACTTAATTTTCTTGAAACATTCTTCCATACGTAAAATCAACTACACGACATCTAGATAAGTTCCTGAAAAAAGGGTCGAAAGTGACAATTTTAGGTTTTACTTCGACGAAGTAACATTTTAACAATTCTTTTAAAAATACAAAATGGATATTTCATCAATTCAAACTGATTTTAAAAACTTAAGTGGATTCTTAGCTTAGTATATAAAACAAAAAAAGTGACTCTTGATAGGACATTTTATGGTGAAATCGGCTTTCAAAGTTTGTAAGGTGAAAAATCCGTTAACATAATAAGATTGTTTGAAAATTTATTTTAACAATTTTATTCATTCTTATCGCTAAAAATAGTAAGATATCATTGAAAGCATTAAATTTAACTCAAATGGTCAATTAAAAACTTTAAAATATCACAAAAAAATTGTTACTTATTCTATTCTACTTATTTAAAACCCTTTACTAAGGGTTTCGACTTTAAGCTTGGATTTGACTTTTACTTTACTTTGATTTTGACTTTCCTCTCCCTCCTCGTCATTATATCATCCGAACGATGATGGTTATAATGTTGTACTGAATTTCATAATGTAACTCATCGGGCGTGGGCGCGGGTAGCGCGACATCCTCTTAGAGGATACATAATCATGGGTGTAGCTAAATATCATTGGTGTTTTTAATCCATATGTATTAAAATATTGATTTTTTTCCAAATAAAAATAAAATAAAAAAGAAAAACCTTCAAAAAACCTGAAACAAAAACAGCTTCAATATTAAATACCTCTAAAAAAGCAAGAAATGATATTCAAATCATTATTTACGCATAACATTCTTAATAATCACGTCTATTGAAGTCGGGTGGGGCTGGAAGACAACTTTTTTTAATATTTCTTATAGCCCCACCCGACTTCATTAGACGTGATTATTAAGAATGTTATGCGTAAGTAATGATGATTTGAATATTATTTCTTGCTTTTTCAGAGGTATTTAATTTTGAAGCTGTTTTTGTTTCAGGTTTTTTGAAGGTTTTCTTAAAAAAAAAAAAGCTTTTTTATTTTCAACTTTTTAGTGGTAGGTATGTAAGCGTGTAAATATTTTTTTTAAATTTATAAAATATTTTCAATGGTAAAATGCCCACAACTCTATTTCCAAATTTATGCTGTTTGTTTTTGAGGAGTTCCTTTGTGTCCTCGTAGTCCAAGTCTAATCCAGAACGTTGCATCGGAGGCCATGGTTTGGTTTGTTTCGGATTGTCATAAACCTACCAACATCTAAATCACTTTACATATACTATTTGACTTTGAGGAGTTCCCTTGTGTATCTTCTAAGTTCAAAATCCAATACCAATGAAATTAAAATGTGACCACTCTTGAAGTATGCCCTTTCAAACAAAAAAAGAATCATCTAAATCGGTTCATAAACAAAGATGTTATGTCCGAAAATCCGTATAAACACGTGTGATGGCAAGCTAAATAATTGATATTTTTCAGGATTATGAAAAAACTACCTGCCAGATCTCTGTAATTTTTTTATGGGACCACACACAAACTTTGTTCTTTGAGATAAAAAAGAATTGTATAAATCGGATAACAACTGACAAAGATATGGTAAAACATACATAAAAAAAATATAAAAAAATACTGTCGACTTGATAACCTCCTCCTTTTTTTGAAGTAGGTTAAAAATGGGTGTACATAAATTCTTGTGTATACCAATAAATAGCTTACATTATTTTCTTACTGTGTGTGTGAATTTTAGTTTTATTTAATGCAGTCGACGATATCTTACAATTTTTAGAGCTAGGAATAGAAAAAAGTTAAATATTGGGTGTTTTTAAACAGTAGGAGATTTTTCACCCTACAAACTTTGAAAGCCAATTTCAGGATAAAATGCCCTATCAAACCAAAGGGTAAAAACGGGACCCTATTACTAAGCCTCCGCTGTCCGTCTGTCTGTCTGTCACCAAGTTGTATCTCATGAACCGTAATAGCTAGACAGTTGAAATTTTCACAGATGATGTATTTCTGTTGCCGCTATAACAACAAATATTAAAAAAAAGAATAAAATAAATAATAAAGGGGGGCTCCGATACAACAAACGTCATTTTTTTTGCTGTTTTTTCTCGATATTGATAACGACTACAGGTAGACAGTTGAAATTTTCACAGATCGTGTAGGTATTTCTATTGCTGCTATAACAACAAATGCTAAAAACAGAATAAAAATAAATATTTAAGGGGGCTCCCATACAACAAACCTAATTTTCTTTGCAGGGGCCGTACCGGCTAAGGAATCGATTATCGAAAAGTCTGCCGGCTTTCAACTTAAAACAGAAAAATCAAAGTAAGGAATTTCGTTTTGTACTTTCTGTTGACGTAATTTGGAAGATATCGATGTTCGTGTGACATCATGAATTGGGGTTTGCCATTTTGGCCCACTTGGGGCTCCATTTATTTCTTTTAATTTGAAACTCGGCAGACTTTTCGATAATCGATGCGTTAGCCGGTACGGCCCCTGTTTTTTGATACGGAACCCTTCGTGCGCGAGTCCGACTCGCACTTGGCCGGTTTTGTGTTTTATCTGCTAAGCTAAGAAGCCACTTAAGTTTTAAAAATCAGTTTGAATTGATGAAATATCCATTTTGTATTTTTAAAAGAATTGTTAAAATGTTACTTCGACGAAGTAAAACCTAAAATTTTCACTTTCGACCCTTTTTTCAGGAACTTATCTGGATGTAATGTAGTTGATTATTTTATGTATGGAAGAGTGTTTTAAGACAATTATGTTGCAAAAATAAAACTATTATTTTTTTTTATATGAAAGGAGTTATGAATTTTTTTGGTCCGTTCGGTAGAAAATTCGTAATAACTCATTTAAAAATCATAACTACCTAAACTACGAAAAATCGCGGAACATACATAGTGTATTTTCAGATGCACCCAGGTGTGAATAATCTAAAAAAAATTCTTGGACGTCACTATTTGGACCACCCTGTATACTACTTAGTAATCCAGGCCATACACGAGGTAATCGCGGACAAACATGCATATTATACAGGTCAAACTGAGAACCACCTTTTTTGAAGTCGGTTAAAATACTAAAACCTCCTTAATGCAACAAATACTTTTATGGAAACCGCATTAAAATCAGTTCAGCCAATCGTGAGATAATCGCGGATACTGGTCAAACTGAGAACCTACTTTTTTTAAAATCGGTTAAAAAGAAAAAATAAAGAAAAAGAAACATCAAAATCGGTCTACAAATGTCGAAGATACGCGCAAACAATGATAAAACAAATATATTCAATCTAATTAAGAACCTCCTTCTATTTTGAAGTTGGTTAAGAAAATCATACGATCGATCGCTCACTGCCATACACGGTCCAATCAGCATGATCCAATCGGCATGATCCAGACAAAAGAATTGAATTTTGATTGTTCCGTCAATTCGATCTGTCCAGCCAATCCACTGCCGACACACGATCAATTCGATTGGATCCAATCGGCAGTATCATGCCAAATGGACGATCGAATTGATGGTGTATGACCTGTATAACTATACGGGTTGTAATAATACTGGTTTTAATAATGTACTAAATAAAACTATACATACGGATGTACTTACATTTTGCTGGTTAAACAATATACCTAAACTCTACTAGCACACTAACTTTAACTAGTGCCTTCTAATTACTGATACAAGCTATTACTGATAAAGAAAATAACATTACATTTAATAGTTTCAATACCTGAAACAAAAAAAATGAAATCTTAGAATCGGTCTACGGAGGACAAAAACAGTCCTATCTTAATGACGGGCAATTTTATCTTAAGAAAGGTTTGCACAAGGCCATCGCTGGCTGCCAGTCACAGCAATGGCTTGGTATTGGCCTTGTCTAAACAATTTTTCAAGCCAAGCCAGCAACGCTAGCGAGGATAGAGCGCCCGTCTATTTTTCAAGCCAGTCCTTTTGGTCCATATCACAAACATAAAGTACCTACCAAACTCAGCTACAAAATAAAAATTTTAGTGAGCACCAAAAAAGGGTGAGGCCGCTTGTCAGAATTGTATTACAATTCTACAATATTGTAAACTTGTCAAGAGAAAATCTCTATTGGAACAGAAACATCTTTCGAAGAGAAACATGTTAAATGGTCGTTACAATTTGTCAAATTTTTAAGTACGTTTTGTTATCAAACTGAGTACCTAATGTTATGATTATGAGTAACTCACAGTGTTATTAGCTGCAGTAGAAGTACAATTTGCAGAGATTTTTGCATCATCGTCATTATCATCAGTGTCCTGTTCAGCGTTTTGAGTAGAGTTGTTTAGCTCACCATTCTTAATTTCAAGGTTCTAGAAAAATAATTAAAAAGCTTTATTACAAAGTATACAGCATCGGTCCAAGAGAAAAAAAAGAAAACATTTTTATTAACTAAATACAAGATGTACAATATAAACAAGTTGGTACATACATTGAAACCGGCCACCTTTTGATGTTGTAGTAGCAAATTTTTGAATTTGATTCTGGGGCCAATCTTGGGAACCAATTCTTTCAAATTCTCATCATTTAAAAGAATTGCAGTTTCAAGTGTTGTTATAAGATTGTCTGAAAAATACAAATAATAAAACAAACATGTACAAAACTAGTTATGTAGGTACCTAATTTTGTAATTGCCTACATGCGTTCAGTCGGAGTCAGGTTCGGGGCGGTCTCCTGGTTTTCAATAAGAAAAATGCTGTCCGTTTAGTAAAGCTTACAACTTTATCCAACAAGCAATGGATAAGGTTTTAAACTTGTTTGTAATTAGTATTAAACAGATTTTTTCAATAAAACAAACAAATACCTACTTGTCAAATACGAATGTCTGTTGTTTGTGGGTGAAAAAACTTTGATCAAAATATACTTGGATACCCGTTGACACGATCCAAGTATACTTGGACCAAGTAACTTGGACAAAGTAGCTTTTTGTATTGTATACGGCGACGTCAAAGTTTACTTGGTTTGCTCGTTTACATGATCCAAATAGTCATCAAAACTACTTAGTCCTAGCAGACTTGGATGAAGCAAGTACGCTTTGCTAGCTCATTTACACTTAGATGAATTTATTTCATCTAAGCATTTACATGATCCTACCTATCAGTATTATTTCAAATCTTTCAAAATGGCGCACGCATGCGTGATGCGTTCTTATGTTTACGGACGATTTAAATCTTTAGTTTACAAACGAGAATTCTACAAGTTTTGTATAAAACTAGCTTAGATAATCTAAGACCTACCTAGTACCTACACTACCTACCTATGTTTCTTGGTGAAAACGAAGGGTTAATTTATGTATGACGCAACATACATATTTCATTGCGGTGCGAGTGCGACAGATCTAAGAAAATTTATAATCTAAATAAAACAAAAATCTTGATTAAATAAAACCGTGACAATAACTTACCCTGTAGGATTGGTAATAGTTCTTCTAATCCTGCATTACTAATTTCTTCCATAAAATTCATGGCTAACGCTGTTACGACGACGCGACCTTTTGGCAAGTGAAATCCGGTGTTGCCAGATGCTAGCGATGCGCGATTATGAATGATCATTCGATTATCTAAATCATTCGAATAATTCGAATGACCATTAACATATATTACTAATAATTTCATTGATTTGATACTAACGCCACGGCAATACTACGGTACGTTGCGTTGGTGTAAAAGGAAGCAACTCCCTTTTTCATTTTGATTATTGTATAAACTTACAGCTTTCTTTCAATATCATCGATTATAATTAACACGTTTTATTAGGTTGCTTTCAATATTGAAACCGTGCAACCCCATCAAGTTTGGGCTCGTTTGCATGCATCATCTTTCCAAGTACTTTGTTGGGAAAAAGTTTCCAGGGTCTGATGATTAAGCCGGAAGAAGGACACAGGAACTCTTTAATAAAACCACGCCACCCCATCGAGTTTGGGCTCGTTTGAATCGTCTTGACGAGTACTGTGTTGGGAATTAGTGTTCAGGATCTGATGATGGAGCCGAAAGAAGGCCACTGAAACTCTGTAATAAAACCTTGCAAAGAGATGCATTAATAAAATTATGAAATAAACTTATGAAGTAGAGTAGCTAGACCACCAACCAAACAACATAACTTTAATATGATGGCAACTCCAAGGTAACCGCGTTAATTATAATGTACCCGGTTACTTATAAGTATAGTACTGCAGTTTAATGTACCTACAGCTTGACCATAAAGAATGGGGTTGGCAACGCAAAGCTAATTGTAGATGTCGCTGGGGGTCGTTCCGAACCTACGCTCCGAGTGCAACCGAACGCTCTAATGCCGTTACAAACATTAGAGCGTGATATTCGGTTGTAACAACTTTCCCGTTCCAAACGTCAGAGCGTTGCAACCAAACAACCATCAAAATTGATGGTTGTAAAACGCTCTGACGTTTGTCTATAGAAAAACTGTCAATGTCATTTGACATTATTTTGTATTTTGATGTTTTTGTATCTAATTTTCAAATAAATCATGGTAGCTTCGCAAAAAAAAACAGTTTTCATTTGATTTTGAATAAAGGAAAGTTTAAATTAATCCTATTTCAAGTGGAAAATGAAGAGTTAAAAGATGACTGAACAAAAAAGTACAGTTGCCAATAAAATTTTGAAAATTTGTTTCTGGAGATATTTTCTGCGTGGATTCGCCCGTCCCCTGTATGTTTGTTCGATTCTTACATTACAATAAAATACAGCAGTCGGCTACTAAAATACAAAATTGTAACGTTAGAAAGTAGCCAGATGGTAGCAATTTGCATCTAAAAGACTTATTTTGTTTCGCTTATATTTTTAGTCAACTAAAGTGGTTGCCCACTTGTTTGTAAAAAAAGAGCAAACACAAACACGCTAAATAAACTTATGAAGTAGCTTAATGACCACCAAACAACATAAATTTAATGTGATGGCAACCCCAAACACGTTAAATGCGCAGTACGACGACGTAATTAACCGCGCTATTTGTAAATAGCGCGTTTCATTATAATGAACCCGCTTACTTATGTTACGTAACCGCCTGCAGTATAATGTATGCGGTTACTTATGTTACGCATAGCGGCTGTTTTTTTCCGGTTCCAGGGTATCTTTTAACTAATGCGACTACTTAAAATGTTTCGGGATATCTATAGGTTCGTCGAGTTACCTACTAAGAACATATAGGTAATCCAAGATGGCGGCCAACTTTTTGTTTATGGGCCGATTAAAATGAAACTCGGTTTTTGGAACTATTTTGGCAAGAAAACAGCAATGCAATCTTAAAAATATAAAAAATACCAAAGATGGCCGCCGACTTTTTTGTTTGTGGGCCGTTTTTAATGAAATTCGGTTTTTGGTACTATTTCGACACAAAAATAACAGCGCAACATTGAAAACATTAAAAAATTCAAGATGGCGGCAAACTATTTCATTTGAGGGCCGATTTAGATAAAACTCGGTTTTTAGGGTTCCGTACCTAAAGGGTAAAAACAGGACTCTATTACTAAGCCTCCGCTGTCCGTCTGTCTGTCTGTCTGTCACCAGGCTGTATCTCATGAACCGTGATAGCTAGACAGCTGAAATTTTCACAGATGATGTATTTCTGTTGCCGCTACAACAACAAATACTAAAAACATAATAAAATAAGTATTTAGGGGGGCTCCTATACAACAAACGTGTTTTTTTTTTGCCGTTTTTTGCTCTATATTAATAGCAACAACAGGTAGACAGTTGAAATTTTCACAGATGATGTATTTCTGATGCCGCTATAACAATAAATACTAAAATCAGAATAAAATAAATATTTAAGGGGGGCTCCCATACAACAAACGTGATTTTTTTGCCGTTTTTTGGTACGGAACCCTTCGAGCGCGAGTCCGACTCGCACTTGCCCGGTTTTTTATATTTTTTGTATTATTTTAACACGAAAATAACAACGAAACATTAAAAATCCAAGATGGCGGAAAACTTTTTTGTTTTTGGGCCGATTTCGATGAAACTCGGCTTTTGGTACTAATTCGACAATAAAACAGCAACGAATAATAAAAATATAAAAAAATCCAAGATGGCGGCCAACTTTTTTGTTTTTCGGCCGATTTCGATGAAACTTCGTTAATGGTGTTATTTTAACAAGACAATAACAACGCAATGTTAAAAATACAAAAAATCCAAGATGACGGCCAACTTCTTTGTTTTTCGGCCGATTTCGATGAAACTCGTTAATGGTGTTATTTTAACAAGGCTATAACAACGCAATGTTAAAAATATAAAAAATCCAAGATGGCGGCCAACTTTTTTGTTTGTGGGCCGATTTCGATAAAACTCGTTAATGGTGTTATTTTAACAAGGCTATAACAACGCAATGTTAAAAATATAAAAAATCCAAGATGGCGGCCAACTTTTTTGTTTGTGGGCCGATTTCGATAAAACTCGATTTTTGATACTATATAGACAAGAAAACAGCAACGCAAGGTAAAAAATATGAAAATCCAAGATGGCGGCCAACTTTTTTGTTTTTAGGCCGATTTTGATGAAACTTGTTTCATGGTGTTATTTTAACAAGGCAATGTTAAAAATGTAAAAAAATCCAAGATGGCGGCCAACTTTTTTGTTTTTGGGCCGATTTCGATGAAACTCGGTTTTTGTTACTATTTTGACAAAAAAACAGCAAAGCAATGCTAAAAATATAAAAATCCAAGATGCGGCCAACTTTCTTGTCTTTTGGCCGATTAAGATGAAACTTAGTTTATGGTGTTATTTTAACAAGGCAATAACAACGCAATGTTAAAAATATAAAAAAATCCAAGATGGCGGCCAACTTTTTTGTCTTTCGGCCGATTTCGATGAAACTTGTTAATGGTGTTATTTTAACAAGGCAATAACAAAGCAATGTTAAAACGTAAAAAAATCCAAGATGGCGGCCAACTTTTTTGGTTTTGGGCCGATTTCGATGAAACTCGATTTTTGATACTATATAGACAAGAAAACAGCAACGCTAGGTAAAAAATATGAAAATCCAAGATGGCGGCCAACTTTTTTGTTTTTGGGCCTATATCGATGAAACTTGTTTCATGGTGTTATTTTAACAAGGCAATAACAAGGCAATGTTAAAAATGTAAAAAAATCCAAAATGGCGGCCAACTTTTTAGTTTTTGGGCCGATTTCGATGAAACTTTGTTAATGGTGTTAACTTAACACGGCAATAACAACGCAATGTTAAAAATATAAAAAATCCAAGATGGTGGCCAACTTTTTTGTTTGTGGGCCGATTTCGATGAAACTCGATTTTTGATACTATTTCGACAAGAAAACAGCAACGCAATGTTAAACATATAAAAATCCAAGATGGCGGCCAACTTTTTTGTTTTTTGGCCGATTTCGATGAAACTTCGTTAATGGTGTTATTTTAACAAGGCAATAACAACGCAATGTTAAAAATATAAAAAAATCCAAGATGGCGGCCAACTTCTTTGTTTATCGGCCGATTTCGAAAAAACTCCCGTTAATGGTGTTATTTTAACAAGGCAAATAACAACGCAATGTTAAAAATTTAAAAATTCAAGATATCGGTCAACTTTTTGTTTGTGGGCCGATTTCGATGAAACTCGATTTTTGAAACTATTTTGACAAGAAAACAGCAACGCAATGTTAAAAATATAAAAATCCAAGATGGCGGCCAACTTTTTTGTTTTTGGGCCGATTTCGATGAAACTTGTTTCATGGTGTTATTTTAACAAGGCAATATCAAGGCAATGTTAAAAATGTAAAAAAATCCAAGAAGGCAGCCAACTTTTTTGATTTTGGGCCGATTTCGATGAAGTTCGATTTTTGATACTATACAGACAACAAAACAGCAACGCAATGTTAAAAATATGAAAATCCAAGATGGCGGCCAACTTTTTTGTCTTTCGGCTGATTTCGATAAAACTTGGTTTCTGGTGTTAATTTAACAAGGCAATAACAACGCAATGTTAAAAATATAAAAATCCAAGATGACGGCCAACTTTTTTGTTTGTGGGCCGATTTCGATGAAACTCGTTAATGGTGTTATTTTAACAAGGCAATAACAAAGCAATGTTAAAAATGTAAAAAATCCAAGATGGCGGCCAACTTTTTTGTTTTTGGCCCGATTTCGATGAAACTCGATTTTTGATACTATATAGACAAGAAAACAGCAACGCAAGGTAAAAAATATGAAAATCCGAGATGGCGGCCAACTTTTTTGTTTTCGGGCCGATTTCGATGAAACTTGTTTCATGGTGTTATTTTAACAAGGCAATAACAAGGCAATGTTAAAAATGTACAAAAAATCCAAGATGGCGGCCAACTTTTTTGTTTTTGGGCAGATTTCGATGAAACTCGATTTTTGATACTATATAGACAACAAAACAGCAACGCAAGGTAAAAAATATGAAAATCCAAGTTGGCGGCTAACTTTTGTGTCTTTTGGCCGATTAAGATGAAACTTAGTTTATGGTGTTATTTTAACAAGGCAATAACAAAGCAATGTTAAAAATGTAAAAAAATCCAAGATGGCGGCCAACTTCTTTGTTTTTCGGCCGATTTCGATGAAACTCGATTTTTGATTCTATTTAGACAAGAAAACAGCAACGCAAGGTAAAAAATATGAAAATCCAAGATGGCGGCCAACTTTTTTTGTTTTTAGGCCGATTTTGATGAAACTTGTTTCATGGTGTTATTTTAACAAGGCAATAACAAGGCAATGTTAAAAATGTAAAAAAAACCAAGATGGCGGCCAACTTTTTTGTTTTTGGGCCGATTTCGATGAAACTCGGTTTTTGTTACCATTTTGACAAAAAAACAGCAAAGCAATGCTAAAAATATAAAAATCCAAGATGCGGCCAACTTTTTTGTCTTTTGGCCGATTAAGATGAAACTTAGTTTATGGTGTTATTTTAACAAGGCAATAACAACGCAATGTTAAAAATATAAAAAAATCCAAGATGGCGGCCAACTTCTTTGTTTTTCGGCCGATTTCGATGAAACTTGTTAATGGTGTTATTTTAACAAGGCAATAACAAAGCAATGTTAAAACGTAAAAAAATCCAAGATGGCGGCCAACTTTTTTGGTTTTGGGCCGATTTCGATGAAACTCGATTTTTGATACTATATAGACAAGAAAACAGCAACGCAAGGTAAAAAATATGAAAATCCAAGATGGCGGCCAACTTTTTTGTTTTTGGGCCGATTTCGATGAAACTTGTTTCATGGTGTTATTTTAACAAGGCAATAACAAGGCAATGTTAAAAATGTAAAAAAATCCAAAATGGCGGCCAACTTTTTTGTTTTTGGGCCGATTTCGATGAAACTTTGTTAATGGTGTTAATTTAACACGGCAATAACAACGCAATGTTAAAAATATAAAAAATCCAAGATGGTGGCCAACTTTTTTGTTTGTGGGCCGATTTTGATGAAACTCGATTTTTGATACTATTTCGACAAGAAAACAGCAACGCAATGTTAAACCTATAAAAATCCAAGATGGCGGCCAACTTTTTTGTTTTTCGGCCGATTTCGATGAAACTTCGTTAATGGTGTTATTTTAACAAGGCAATAACAACGCAATGTTAAAAATATAAAAAATCCAAGATGGTGGCCAACTTTTTTGTTTGTGGGCCGATTTTGATGAAACTCGATTTTTGATACTATTTCGACAAGAAAACAGCAACGCAATGTTAAACATATAAAAATCCAAGATGGCGGCCAACTTTTTTGTTTTTAGGCCGATTTCGATGAAACTTCGTTAATGGTGTTATTTTAACAAGGCAATAACAAAGCAATGTTAAAAATATAAAAAAATCCAAGATGGCGGCCAACTTCTTTGTTTTTCGGCCGATTTCGATGAAACTCCCGTTAATGGTGGTATTTTAACAAGGCAAATAACAACGCAATGTTAAAAATTTAAAAATTCAAGATGGCGGTCAACTTTTTGTTTGTCGGCCGATTTCGATGAAACTCGCATTTTGGTACTATTTTGACAAGAAAACAGCAACGCAATGTTTAAAATTGAAAAAAAAGCAAAGACAGCGGCCAACATTTTTGTTTTTGGGCCGATTTCGATGAAACTCGGTCTTTGGTACTATATTGGCAAGTAAACAGCATCACAATATTAAATATATAAAAATCCAAGATAGCGGCCATTTTTTTGTTTTTAGGTCGATTTCGATTAAACTTGGTTTTTTGTATGATTTTAACAAGGAAATAACAACGCAATGTTAAAAATAATAGAAATATCCAAGACGGCGGCCAGCTTTTTTGTTTTTGGGCTGATTTCGATGAAACTCAGTTTATAGTACAATTTTGACAAAGAAATAACAACGCAAATTTCGAAATATTGAAAAATCCAAGATGGCGGCCAATTCTTTTGTTTGTGGGCTGATTTCCATGAAACATGGTTTTCAGAACTATTATAAAGAGAAAACAGCAACGCAATGTTGAAAATATTGAAAAGTCCAATATGGCTGTTAACTTTTTTGTTCGTGAGCCGATTTCGATAAAACTCCGTTTTTTGGTACTATTTTGACAGAAAACAGCAACGCAATAATAAGATATAAAAAATAGATAATAATAATAATAATAATAATAATAAATAAATAAATCATTTATTCACAACTTCATTTTGTTCACATTTTTTTCCCAAGCTTTCTTGTATAATAGTACCAGAAAACCGAGTTTCATCAAAATCGGCCTAAAAACAAAAATGTAACCGGAACCATTACTTAATGAGACAGAGACAGTACAATGATTTGGTAACCAGTAACTGTTATAAAGAGCCTGGATACTGAAATAATGCAGCTGTATAACTATTCGTACGTATAGCGCATACATATTTTATGTTACGGGTTAAGTAAATTACGTATGCTGCTCCGTGCAGAATCATTAAGCCGCATACGTAAATGTAAAGAGTGCGCCACAGTAATTTAATGATGCGGCTGACGTCATAAAGATTCTACGTACCAAACACAGTAAGTAAGTGAACGGAGTTCGTAAAATGAGCCAGGATACGTAATAACTGATGATGTAGACGGAGACATTATTTATTATCCCGTGTACGTAAAATGTAACGGCATATCTCCGACCCTGCTCGTACATTATGTACGTAACCGGAACCATTACTTAATGAGACAGAGACAGTACAATGATTTAGCAACCAGTTACTGTTATAAAGAGCCTGGATACTGAAATAATGCAGCTGTATTACTATTCGTACGTATAGCGCATACATATTTTATGTTACGGGTTAAGTAAATTACGTATGCTGCTCCGTGCAGAATCATTAAGCCGCATACGTAACTGTAAATAATGCGCCACAGTAATTTAATGATGCGGCTGACGTCATAAAGATTCTACGTACCAAACACAGTCAGTAAGTAAACGGAGTTCGTAAAATGAGCCAGGATACGTAAAAACTGATGATGTAGACGGAGACATTATTAATTATCCCGTGTACGTAAAATGTATCGGCATATCTCCGACCCTACTTGTACATTATGTACGTAACCAGGAACATTACTTAATGAGACAGAGACAGTACAATGATTTGGCAACCAGTTACTGTTATAAAGAGCCTGGATACTGAAATAATGCAGCTGTATAACTATTCGTACGTATAGCGCATCCATATTTTATGTTACGGGTTAAGTAAATTACGTATGCTGCTCCGTGCAGAATCATTAAGCCGCATACGTAACTGTAAAGAATGCGCCACAATAATTTAATGATGCGGCTGACGTTATAAAGATTCTACGTACCAAACACAGTCAGTAAGTAAACGGAGTTCGTAAAATGAGCCAGGATACGTAATAACTGATGATGTAGACGGAGACATTATTAATTATCCCGTGTACGTAAAATGTATCGGCATATCTCCGACCCTGCTCTTACATTATGTACGTAACCGGGACCATTACTTAATGAGACAGGGACAGTACAATGATTTGGCAACCAGTTACTGTTATAAAGAGCCTGGATACTGAAATAATGCAGCTGTATAACTATTCGTACGTATAGCGGATACCTATTTTATGTTACGGGTTAAGTAAATTACGTATGCTGCTCCGTGCAGAATCATTAAGCCGCATACGTAACTGTAAATAATGCGCCACAGTAATTTAATGATGCGGCTGACGTCATAAAGATTCTACGTACCAAACACAGTCAGTAAGTAAACGGAGTTCGTAAAATGAGCCAGGATACGTAAAAACTGATGATGTAGACGGAGACATTATTAATTATCCCGTGTACGTAAAATGTATCGGCATATCTCCGACCCTGCTCGTACATTATGTACGTAACCGGAACCATTACTTAATGAGACAGAGACAGTACAATGATTTAGCAACCAGTTACTATTATAAAGAGCCTGGATACTGAAATAATGCAGCTGTTTAATTATTCGTACGTATAGCGCATACATATTTTATGTTACGGGTTAAGTAAATTACGTATGCTGCTCCGTGCAGAATCATTAAGCCGCATACGTAACTGTAAATAATGCGCCACAGTAATTTAATGATGCGGCTGACGTCATAAAGATTCTACGTACCAAACACAGTCAGTAAGTAAACGGCGTTGGTAAAATGAGCCAGGATACGTAATACCTGATAATGTAGACGGAGACATTATTAATTATCCCGTGTACGTAAAATGTATCGGCATATCTCCGACCCTGCTTGTACATTATGGACGTAACCGGGACCATTACTTAATGAAACAGAGACAGTACAATGATTTGGCAACCAGTTACTGTTATAAAGAGCCTGGATACTGAAATAATGCGACTGTATAATTTCGTACGTATAGCGGATACATATTTTATGTAACGGGTTAAGTAAATTATGTATGCTGCTCTGTGCGGAATCATTAAACCGCATACGTAAATGTAAAGAGTGCGCCACAGTAATTTCATGATGCGGCTGACGTCATAAAGATTCTATGTACCAAACACTGCCAGTAAGTAAACGGAGTTCGTAAAATGAGCCAGGATACGTAAATGATTATGTAGGCGGAGACATTATTAATTATCCCGTATACGTAAAATGTATCGGCATATCTCCGACCCTGCTCGTACATTATGTACGTAACCCGGACCATTACTTAATGAGACGGAGTCAGTACAATGATTTGGCAACCAGTTACTGTTGTAAAGAGCCTGGATACTGAAATAATGCGGCTGTATACCTTCGTACGTATAGCGCATACATATTTCCTGTTGCGGGTTAAGTAAATTACGTATGCTGCTCTGTTAATACATATGCGGCATCATTAAACCGCATACGTAAACGTTAACAGTGCGGGCACAGTAATTTCATGATGCGGCTTACGTATTAAGGATTCGGCCTCATTACAAGTAACTCGTTTACATTGTCTTTACAGGGCATTATGCCGCATACTTACTGAACATGGTGTCGTTTCATTATAAGTATGGCTCTTATTTATTTCATGTGAAAAGCACATTATACGTATCTGGCTGCCAGTGCATTACAAATTTGCCAATTTTAAGTAGCCCGTTTTTCTCAGTGTATATGGCGTGTGCCTTTCTTCTGAAAATTATCGTACCTATCACATCTTAAGATTAAAAAGTTTAACGAATAACGTTAAAGATCGGTATTTTAAAATGAAAACCAAAAACAACATTCACAATCATAAATTCAATACTGCTGTTACAAGCACTTGTGAATGTCATAGAAGCTACGCCATCGGTTCGCAAACCCTAAGCGGGAGACCTTGTAACGAGAAGAACCGGCAAGAAATGAAAGTAATTGTTCGGCAAGTTGTTTTAATAAATAGGAAGGAACTATAAACTGCCATAATAATATGAGAAAGAATGTGTTAGATGAATAATTCAAACGAACCCGACTGGTAATGTTATTCGATCCACGCAGAATTAATCGTGGTTGGGTTGCGCGTGAGTCCATGCCCATTGGCATTGATTGTTTTATTTTAAAACACGATTTTTGTGAAGCGATTAAACTTATTGTATTCTAACAAAATTGTTTAATAGAAGTTACGGATCTTATAAATAAACAGCGTGAAATATTAGTGTGTAATTAGAATTAGCGATGATTTTTCTCTTCACAGACCAGACCACACAACAAATACTAATAAAGTGTGTAGTTGACGTGAACAAAGGCAGTGACAGTATTATCTTAGTTTATTGTATTCTTTTTTAAAAGAAAGAAGGCCTTTAATAACCATTATGCTACTGATAATGACCCTAAAACTGCCAAAAATTTAATTTTACTGTCATAAGATAACTTACAAAACTTATTATCGAATCATATTAAGCTGCAATGGTAATTAGGTCCCGCTATTTGCAAGAGTCAATATTTCAAGGAAACATTAGTCACTGACGCCTTCGAGCTTCGTCTCAAAAACTGGTCACCATGTGACCGAGTGAGTCATAAACGCTTTTTATTTCTTGAAACCCGTAAAGTTTCGCTCGCTGGGGAACATCAAAAATCAATAGCCGACGAGGAACAGAACAAAACGAAAATCAATGAGTCGGCACTCCACTCGGAAACGGAGAACGTTTGCTTCGTTGGACTAATTAGATTAATTAGGCTGCGTCATATTCGAGGGCACTTGATAGATTGCACCCGTTAATATCCTCTCCCACTTATTTTTAGTCTTGTCCTCGAGTTCCGTTCTCGCCGGACCTCAATTGTTTTCATTCCTTTCATCGTAGAATTCGGTAAGCGCGAAAGTTTTCCGTGGTTAATTTGTGAATTCATTGTCTTGTAGACTTCTTTTGTCTTATAAGTTTTCGATTCAGCGCCTGTCGTTGTGATGGATGATGACCTAATTTTATGGTTGGAACTTAATCACAATACGAATGCTAATCCGGTGATGTTAAGATGTTATTTGTTACTATTTCCACAATATCATTACTTTTTTTTAGTTAACACAAGAATATTGCCAGTATCTATCTCATGAATCTCATGATTATTAGACAAGGTCTCAGTTCATGTATCATCTTTGTAAAATGGCCAGTCTCTGCATTTAAATTTTTAATAGAGTATTCATAACAGGCATACTTTATATTCAGTTTGCCTACAACAGTCATAAAATGCATAAGAATGAGATTCTATCGATCACCTTATCCATTTATTATGTCGTTGTATTCTTCTGTCAATTACCATTTCCCATTGTATTTCCTTATTGTCAACAAGAGTATTTATCGTCAGAAACTGAAGTCGCTAATCATTTAAGTATGGTACTTTGTCACAGCAACCTTACTTGACAGACGTCTCACAGTTTGAAAGATTATAGACAAAAAGTTAATACGACAAAGTGCTAAATTGTTCAGTTCGTTGCTGTTGCTGTCTGTACTTGCATGCAGTGCCTTGCCTACGCAGATGTTCCGTTGGTGGTATATCAGTTACGGCCCGTGAGACGTCGTGTTTACACAGGATTGCTTCGGATATGATGGATGATACCGGCGGCGTGTTGGAAGCCTTAAAGGGTAATTGGCATGACACGACACTTGTACCCTGCTTTCAGCGAACAAAAAGTATATTTGAGAAAATTTTCCTTAATACGGGAGAATTTGGATGTCTTATCGACAACATTATTTTCTACAATGCTTTATGTTTTCTGATAAAAGCACAAATTATCAATTAATTACTACTTATAATATATTATGGTTTGGTTAGAAAGGAAGTTATAATTTAAAATTCAATTCGGGCTGCACTTCCGTAATTATATTCCACGTAGCTAGTTATAATTTTTAAATGCACAGTTGAACGTGCTTATTATATTTTTTTCTTAATTACATTTCTTTTGAAATATACATTAAGGTGCTTACTAGGAAAGTCTGGCACACCTTCTGGTAATTGGTCACCGTAAGCTATAATAATTGTTATATTCTAGTTTCCCCGAAACGTGATCCTGTTATTGAAGATGTCGTAGGTAGGGAGAATACACTGTTTTGGTGGCTCTGGCTAAACAGAGTTATACCAGAACTAGAGCATTATACTTTGCTATAAGCTTAAGTCAGCCCGTGACCACGGCCGATGCAACTAGTTCGAAACGTCTAGAAATTAGGTAGGTGTGGAAATACCTATCATCAGTAATGTACGCATCTAATTCCTGTTATTTTAGTTAAGCTTTTAGGTAAGAGAATTATATAGATATACTATTTTAGACAAGAGAAGTTGGGTCTGGTGCAAAAACCACCACGATGTTAGTGAATGACTGCTCCGAACTAGCTTTATGACTAGAACTTGGGTCCTTCCTTCATCCATCCGCGTATATTTCGCGCTTTGCTTCATTCTGAACGTTTACCCCGAAATAGTAGGATGCTACTTTTACTTACACATACGATTATGGATAGTGATAAATGTACTACTCTCAAACAAAATTATGTTTTATCTATCTTATTGTAACGAAATGTCACCGAACCCCACGTTGGGCGCCAATAATCTGTAATCTATTAATCAATTTTAACTTACGAAATAAATGAAGATTGATATCGGTTATATTAAAAATGTGTGATATGCTGTGCACACGTGGAGATGCACCGGTGAATGAAGCACGTGGTGCGGGCGCGGCCCCGCTCGATAGCGCGGAGGCTGCGCGCTGAGCTCGCCCGGAACCGCTCGTCCAACCAGCCCACCCTGACCTACCCACCCGCCTTCCGACTCTAAATAACTTTATATTTCCAAGCGGAACCTACCGAAACCCATAGCTCTTCTAAATCTGGTCGCGAGTCCTCCACCAGTGGCGTAAGAACCCTCGCGATAGTACGCTAAGGCCGTGACCGCTGCAAAGCGTGAGATCTAAATCTGGTGGATGCATGATATTACAGATTCCACTTTCGCGGTGCTGTCTGAGCGTACGAGCGAGCATCCACGGTTGTTTTCATTTCAGATATGCGACATTTATTTGTATTGTATCAATATTAACTTTTTAATTTATTTACTTTATTTACTTTTTAATTAAATTATCTGACAGAAAAAACAAGGTTTTGATCTTGAGGTCGTTCCTACTAACCGATCTAAGTACTTTAAATTACTTACCATTATTATAATTTATGTGCTGTTAGTATTTTTATCGTGTAAGAATCGATTTTACTCGACCTTACATTCGGTTTTCAATGTATTTATGTTATATTACCATTTGTCTTTTCTTTTTTGTTCAGTAATCATTCGTCAAATAAAGTGACTTTGAACAATTTAGGTCTTATTTTTTGTTACATTGTTAAATTATCATTAGGTAACTTCTTTTTTGTTACAGAGATTAGCGTGTAACATGTTTTCGCAATTGGCAGGATACAAAAACGCTAGATTTTATGATGATGTATGTTTACGTAATTGTACGTTGCTTTTTGATCTTCATTAGTGCTATAAAATTTTGACTGATTAATTATTTAGATGTTGTGCAGTGTTCAACGACTGAGCGACGCCGACCAACTTCATCAAAGTGATGAACAGTTTTTGGCGTCACTAAAATATACACATCAACTTTACCTAGGGATACAGGTGTTATTTTCATACAAACGAGGTAAATTTGAAGCCTTGGTTATCTGCCAGGGATGTACCGTCTTGTGATCTGATGATGGCCATCCAGGGAGTGAATGGAGGAGATTCAGATCGCTATACACACTTAAACACCCAACTGTTCTAAAAGATTAATGGGTCAGAGTTCTCAGTATGAGGATTTCCGTACATTTTCATGCTAACCAAGGCTTCAAAGTTACCTCGTTTGTATGAAAATAACACCTGTATCCCTAGACAAAGTTGATGTGTGTAGTAAAAGATCCCGGTTTAGAGAAAACCAATTGTTTTCGGTAGCAAACATAAATCAGAATCAGAACTTATTTGACATACCATTATGTTTCACTAAGCTAACGACATCAACCTTCCTATACCATAGTAATGTAGATAATCGGATTACCGCACAAACGAGTTAACCCACAAGTTACGAAGAGGCACAATAGTGTGTGGTATTGTCGGGCTCACGATATTTTTAGGCGCCCCCGAGGAAGCGAAAGCGAAGGAAGTCGCCGCCGCTGGGTGATGAGAAAATGATTGTCCTATTATAATGTCAGCTGATTGTTTCTACGACTTACTTCGTTGCTGGTTTGTAAAGATTAATTGAGGATACGGGTATAGTCGTTGCTGTTATGTTTGACATACCTACCTACGGGTCCAAGGATGGAAGAAGAAGAACGCAGGAACAGGACATTAAAGTAGGGACTTGGAATTCCTTTGCAGTCGAGCGAGACTAAGGCTCATATTACAGAACGAGACTCAAGCACTGCTTGCTGATTGAGTACAGTTAGAAAGGGATGGTGCTATTCATTGCATATAGCGCCATCCCTTTCTAACTGTACTCAAGCAGAGATTTGAGTCTGAGTTTGATTCTATAATACCAGCCTAAGAGTATGTAGTGGGAAAGTCACAGAAGGTCAAGACTAGTGGCTCCGTAAGCTGTAGAGCTCGCGTTTGTGCGTTAAAAAGTATCTCAAATTGTATATTGTTTAAAAATAAATCTAATAGATGTCGCCACGAGCTTTTCAAAGCAGTACTGTTTGGTATATTATTTGACGTAATGGAAGCAAGATGGCGCTTCTAATTTTGAACATTTTTAGTAATGGGTGAAATTTCGGAAAACCTGCACACAAAATTTCACGAGCATTGGTTGAAAATGCGACCTGTAGAGGAGGAGAACAGGGGGCCCTATTTTTGAATCGCTCGAAGCTAGTCGAGCGCTCGTTTCTACTGATTTTCGTTCGACATCCCATTGTTTTGAGTCATATGTCGAACGAAAATCAGTCGAAAAGAGCGCTCGACTGGCTTCGAGCGATTCAAAAATAGGGCCCCAGGCGGACAGCCGAAAGGACATACGAAAGAATTTTTGCCCAAGCTGAAGCATGCAAGCAAGCAACCCAGACTCGCTTCGCGTTCGCTCGTTCGATAAAGACAGAAAAAATCAAAAGTGGTTTCCAAATGACAAGTAAAAACAACAAGTTAATGTAATTAACTAATTAGATTAGTTAACTATGCCGTTAGTATAGATGTGCGTGAAGATTGCACGTATCCCAATATTTTATCTTATCTAAACTAATATTAGCATCGAGTTCGCACGTTGTTACGAAGTTTGGACGAACTGTAAATTGTAGTAAAGTAACCTCCCAACCTCTTCGACTATAAATCTACTCTGCTAGAGTACAGAATCCTTTGTGAAATTAAGTGTTCCACTTCCTTAGGGATATTGTATGCTTTATGATAGGGGAGATAAGGTAGACTTTTTTTGTGGTTGGAGATCGATTAAGCTTGGCTAGGATGGATTGTGGATCGTAGATAGGCAGAGTTGGTGTCCGAGATAAGACGGGTCATTGAACCCGCCGGAGCCTTATGCTGATTTCTTGTCGATTGAATAGCTTCCATTGTGAAGAAGGGCTATTCGGGATCGCTTCGGCTGACGCGTTTGGTTTACCCATTTTATGAATTTGAATCGGGTAGATTTGTGTTGAGTGCGGTTAGGCAAAGATTTTGTTGTTAGGCTATTCTTAAATAATGATTCTTATATGTTGTTTTTAATAAATTTTAATGTTATTTTGAAATCAAGATCGATTTTCCTACTACCATCCACCATCCAGTTATTTATTTATTATTAGGGATACCAACAGACAGGTACAATGTTTATTTATACGAAATCAATGGCTCGATGTTAACCCGTATTGTACGTGACGTGATCCATATGTAAATTTACTCTAATCTAATACAATTTTGAATTTGAATGAATTCAAGATGGCTCAATATGTTGACCGGACAAGGCCGAACCAGTTTGCTTGCCGGAATGTCGTTCAAGTTCACCGTGGTTGTGATGTGACTTACATGTTTCTAATTGATCTTGTTTATTTATTTTTAGTAAACAGACGATTTTATCGTGAATTTGCGAGAGATTTGGGTGTTTGAAATTAATATAAACTTATCAATCGTCAAGTCTTTCTTTGGCTACTAATTGCCTGTGTGGTTGTTTGTTTTTAACAAACAACGTTTATCAATTCGACAATTCATATTCCTGAATAAAAGTCCTCCGTCTCAAAAAAGGATTCTGCAGTGCGTCACTTCTTCAGTGAGGAGCAGGGTTGCTAGGTCTTTTTCAAATAAATACCGAACAGTGAGCAAAAAAAAGAGCGTAAGAACATTGAAATGAAATTCATGTAAATGTTGACATTTCCTGTCACTGCGTTGCAAAAAAAACAAACAAATCATCAAAAAAATCCATAAAAAATACTTTTGTAGGGTCAACATTTAAATGAACTTTATATTATTATAGGTAGTTAGTTACGCGCTAGATCTGAAAGAGATGGAAAGCGTCATGCACGATTCGCAATCCGCAAAATGACTCGAAACCGTGAGCGCGTGCCCGAAGCGGCAACATCGATTGCCGATTGCGTCAAATCTTACAGTTGAATCGTACTCAGAAAAAAATACCGAACCGCCCATACTTCGGTATTTTTGTCATACCGAACACCGAACACAGTCTTAAAATAAAATACCGAACGGTTCGGTAAAATACCGAACACCTGGCAATCCTGGTGAGGAGAAATGTCGCCCGGATTCTGATAATATGTATTTAATACAAAGTAATATAATAAGGACACAGCGAGAAGAACTGATGGCCGTTGGGGCGGAAAGGTTCTGGAATGGCGACCGCGCACCGGACGACGCTCCGTGGGTAGGCCCCCGACAAGGTGGACCGACGATCTGTTGAAGGTCGCGGGAAGCCACTGGATGCGGGCAGCGCATGACCGATCGTCGTGGAGATCCTTAGGGGAGGCCTATACCCAGCTGTGGGTGTCGTGCGGCTGATATGATGATGATGAATATAATAAGTCTATGATTTACTATAAGTATTTTAGGCTTTATTTAACATTGGTATATTAAGTTTAACTTTGATATTTTTTTTTATTACAAAAATAAAAAAAAGGAAAAGAGTAGATAACCTTGCTTCGATGAAAACACTAATGATACTTGTATGTGCCTGAAAATACCTATACGTCTTTAAGTTTTATTGTTTACAATGGTATTATGAACTCCGCCGTAAAACAGTAGTTATAATGGTATAAAATAAAGTAAAAAAGTAGGTAACCCTCCGTCCATTAAAACACTAATCATACTCTGTATGTGCCACAAAGTACTTCTTTAACGTTTTATTATTTACAATGGTATTACGAACTCCGCCGTATAACAGTATTTATAATGGACACGGGCTAACCGCCTCGCTAACCCACTGAAAACTCTTTTAATATTTTAACTAGGGAAAACCACTCGCTACGACTATAGCCACCAAGTGGCGCTCTCATCTTTATTAAATTTATTGCTGGCTAAGTACAAAATGTATCGAAAATTCACATGTACAGAGTGAAGCTAAAGTTCTATAGTTTATTTACAAACAAAAACCTCAGTAAAATATAGTAGGGTATGGGTACTTACTATGACCTAAAGTAATTGAAAAATAATCCTTACAATTTTGTACGATCTTATTAGGCAGGCTTATTAGGCTTAATTATTATTTGTTAGGCAGGAACTGTTCAGCGAAGGGAAGTTCTTCCGCCGAGATAGGTCTCTGTGCTCGAGGACCGCGGTCCATCTGTGGATGTTGGAATTTGTATGCGAAGTGCTTAGAAAACTTCGATATCGTGAGTCTCTATACATTTTTGCTTCGATGAGCTTGACGTATTGCAATGTCACGTCGGCGTTATGTTTAGTAGATTGTACTTTTTGCTGATCCTGTAAATGCATTAGTATTATTCTGAGAATCTGGGGATTTATTTAAACTCGTTCAATAGTATTTAATATCTACTTTCACCGCTTTGGCGCTGCATTTGTCCATATCCATAATAGTACCACCTACGCATGCGTTTGCCGATCTTATATAACTTTCATATATGTTACGCTATCATAAGCTAATTGATTATATGGCAGAAGTTATGTCTACGATATGACGTCGATACTGCTGAGTGTGAGTGCTGAACGGCTCCGTAATTAATCGGCATCGAGGCAATAGATTCAGGGTCTCGATATTATTAATATTCAGTCATCTCTCAGACTTGTCAAGGTTGGCATGAGTTCATCTTTAATGTGACGTATCTCGGTGGCTATACCACCGAAAGTGACGCCCTCAAAGGTTTTTTCTTCCAACTATGCTTTAATTTCATCACAATCACACTAAAAACAAAGCGAGTCTTTAATGGTCTAGCTAGAGCAATAAAAATGTATGAAATTTTATTATTGCACAGTTTTTTTTAATCGCACCAAAAGGTGCCAATCTCAATGGATTAGCTCTATTCAGCCAGCCGATGTCAATACTTTTTTTTACGTACGTATTATTCGTTTTTATCCTACTTGTTCCAAATTTAAAAAATGATTGCTGCTAACTTTCTCTGATTTAAAAATGAAAGAAATTTAAAAAAAGTGATTTGGCGGGAACTTTGTTGATTTTGCTTGACAATATTTTTGGAAACGATAAAGTGTGATACTATCTAACAACAAATGTAACAAACAAATATAAATTTGCCCAACAAAACTCTTAACCTTACGTTAAATAATTGTTCAAGCATAACTTTTAATTTCAATAATTCAACTTCTATTTTAACTGTTTGATATGGGTTTCTTTTATCTACTATTCCTATAGGTAATAGTTGAAAGAAAAGCAGATTATGCACCTCGCTTTAAGTAATTTATATTGCCCTCGTGCCTGTTAGCTTCGGCACTCGGTGCAATAATAAATTACTTTGTGCTCGATGCAGTAATCTACTATTATTTAACAAGTTGTTAACAGAAAATAATTTTATTAAAACTTTACTTAGAATTTTTAGGGCCCATGGTCTGGTCACTTTTGGTCAGGGTAGCATAGCATTTGATTCAGACAAAATATGCCCGGGGGATAGAAAATATATTTGGCCCAATAAACAATGTGGAAACAAAACATCGTCACCCACAAACAAGCTCGGCATTTTACTTCAACCGCAAGACCCTGCACAATATGACACATGCCACCATAAGAAACAATGCCTCCACATATTATGGTAATCTGACGCAAGCCAATGTCAACTTTATGTCACAGCCATAAAGCATAATGACTCCATCTGCTCCAGTAAAAGCACTCGTTGCATTCCAGCTTGAACTTTGACTCCAATGGGCGTTCGTCCTTTTTTTCGAAGTGCTCCATTTCCATTTTAAAGTAACCTTTAGTCCAATGTATTTTAGGTTCATTGTTGCATATTCTAGTAAAGCTTTTTATCTCAATGCTCAGAAGAACTGAAATCCCCGTACGACCACGTGTACCAATTCCTTTTGTTGAGAATTCGCGAAGGGTCTCAGAAACAGCCTTTATTATGTTATTACTTGACATTTTTACTTGAATAATATATATTATACTTCAGATTCGTCCTCGATATTAGTATATTAACACATGTAGTACCGCTTGCATGTATCACCACTTAGCACGTTATTTTAAAGCAATAACCTAAAAAACCTAAAAAGAGAAGGTTTTTGACTTAAAATTGACAGATATTTTGACATTTCCCGTCCAAGTTCGCCCTGTCACTGCTACACGCCAACCACTTCATTCGCTTTTCGTGCTTCGCCACGGACGCACGTATACAGTCTCAAAGTGAGACTTCTTTAGAATTTTATTTTTACAGTGAAAATTAAGTTATAGTTAAGCATTTACTTCGTGAAGAAAGAAAAAAGTTTTCAAGACGGAAGAGGACAAGAAGAAGAAGTCAAAACGGAGGAACACTTTTAAATGCCGTTTACTTGGTTAAACAGCACAATTGTCTGCTATTTATCTGATGCGAACTTACCATACTGGGTACTTTCTGTCAGTTTTTTATTTATCTGATGCGAACTTACCATACTGGGTACTTTCTGTCAGTTTATTTATTTGTCTGATGCGAATTTACCATACTGGGTACTTTCTGTCAAAGCATTGTGTTTAAGACACAATTAAATATCTATTGCACTCGAGATAGTCATACTGGACCGTATAGTCATATTTCACCGCATAGATACGTCAAACAACGCTACTGCAGCAACTCAAAGTGCCGTTGACGACGCGACATTATAAAAAAGCAGACTACCCTCAAAGGTTGCCACGTTGTTGGAACCGCTGCCGAGCACCAATCGGGTGACTCCGTCGTCCGCTGAATCGCCGCCATCCACCTTCCAGGCAGGCGGCCGCTCTGCTGGAGCTGCAAGAGCAGCCCTGACAACAGCGTTGCTCATCAGGTATGAATTTTGACATCATGATATGCTTGGTGTTGAGTTAATCTCAACGGTATTATAGTGTACCATCGGTACTAAGATAAATTTATAGTTTACAAAACTGACAGAGTTAGCTTTAAATGCTAAAATTTAATAACTTAATGGAACCAGATATTGAGTTATACAGCAAATAGCTCATACCTGATACTTCACACACCTATTATGTGAAATAGCTTAGCTGCTGAAATAGCTAGCTGCTGGCATGCTGATAGAAATTTCAACTAAAAATGGAATAACAGAATCCTTACATTTTATTATATATAAATGAATCTAAATTGCAATGCAATTATCCTACTAATATTATAAATGTGAAAGTTTGTGGGTTTGGATGTTTTTTCCTCAATCACGCCAAAACTACTGAACGGATTTGGTTGAAATTTGGCACACATATGGTAAGTAGCCTAGATTAAAACATAGAATGCTTTTAATCCTGATATTCCCACGGGAACGGGAACCACACGGGTGAAAACTCGGGTGGCCGCTAGTAAATCATAAATGCAATTTATGTTTGTTGGAATACAGTAAAAAATTTAATCATTTGCCTTAACTAAGAAACCTTGTATTTCAGGCGGGTAGACCTAACATGTTGAACTTGTTCATCACTAACTATTTAGTATGTTTCTTTCTAAGCTATGGCCTTGTACAAATTATCTCTATTACTTTTCAAATTTAATTCGTGTGAGTGTGTACAAAATAATGTTTCTGATGTAGGAAAATTGTCAGTGAAGTTTTAGGCAGCTTTCCAATACAAAACTTTACTATAATTACACCTTTTTTGTGACAGTATTTCGATTTTTTTTACATAATGTGGGGCATTACGACGTTCAATTATACCGTATACGATCAACTCTAGTGTAGCTGAGGCTGCTCACTTAAAAGGCCACCGACAGTTCAGTCGAATATGAATGATGCATTGGCCACAGGCCTGATGTGAACGATATCGATCAACAAAAAAAAAAAAAAAAAAAAACTGTAAGTAAATCGGGCGCAGTACTCAATAAAACAATTTTAAAACTGATTTATATAATTATTTGCCTTAAAAACGACAACAAAAGACGTAGAAAGGTATGTCACATGCTTCATCTCCGACGGCAAGCGAACAGCGAGACGCGGCGAGGAAGCCCCATCAGCTATTTGTTTCGTCAGTCACAGCAGACTCGCAGACGGGCATTACGGCGGCCCATCCAAATAGTTGCCGATGATGCATCATCAATTTTTGCCTTCAATCATCATACGTGAGGTAAGGACACCCGTTAAGATAATGTATTCGTGAGGGTGCGTGCTGGTGTGACATCTATTGTGTATTCAGCAAATACAGGCAGTGGTCACCGACTACAGGCGCAAAGGTCCACTTAATCGTTTGCGCCGGTAATCGTCTGTGTGAATATACCATTTAGCCGCGCTACATAGGTCACCCAGATTATTATAATATTTTTCTATTATATATATATATATATACTATAGTATATCATCTCCAGTCGAGCAGAATGCATAACAGTTATAATACATACAAATAATAGTTTTGTTACAATTTGTTGAAGGTTCAACAGAAGGTGACATGAGTAAAAAAAAAAAAAAAAAACAGGTTGTCATATCAGATTTAGTTAAGAACTGTTTAAAATTTAATTTAGCTTTTATAAAAAATTACGTACTCTACGTACTTAAAAATAATTTTATCACGATTAAAAATGTAACTCATTGTTTTTAAAAACACAGTCTCGACATCCCATCACCTTTAAGGTTTTAATATTGATAAGGAAAGTGATAGAAATATACGAATTTAAAATCATAAATTTTGGGCATTTTAGTGCCCATATTTTTATTACAAAACTACCGCCGCCGGCTATAAAGTTTTTTAAATAGCATGATTTCCCTGTTATTGGACAATATTTACTATTTATTTTTTAAAGAAATGAAGTTCATCTTTTAATATACAATGTTTTTTTTTATATACAGCTACCGTCGCAACTTTCCATTATATTACAGATGTATTAGCAATTATGATCTTTACAAGACAAATGTTCACAAAACTGCAGAAATCACTTAGTTGAATGTCATCGATACTTACACAGAATTCCGCGTAAGTCTAATTAGAGACGACATATTTTCTTTTGGGCCTTTCAACAACGGGGTGGACTAGGAGACACTAGTGGTCACATCAGGAATCACAAATCGCAAAATATTTGCATATCAATTATCTAGAACATGCAGTTCATTATGCTTTCATTGCAATTTTTCTTATTGTATTCAGTGCGGGGTGTTAAGTATTCTAGATATTATTATTCTGATGCTAAATAGAAATTATTCAATTCATAAATTCAAAAACTAATCACCAGTTTTGGTTTTTTTTTTCCAGATTGAGATTGAGTAAATTCAAATGCAATGCAAGTCGAATTAAGCAGTGGAGATAAAATGCAGTAGATTGTTTTTTTCTCTATTTCTAGCATTTGATTTCAAAAATATTTATTTTCTAATTTGAGATTATAGCATTCACAATGCTATTTTGGTTTAGTATTGTACAAAGACTATTCTGACACTAAGATGCCTATTATTTTAATTATTTTCCACCAGTTTTTTAAACGAAGGTGTAACGATTGTGCCATCATAATCGTCACAATCTTGAGCCTCGGTTTGGCACCTCTTATTCACATGTAAGGTACTTCTTCGTATATTTTATTCTAATATAAAGTATTAACATTCTATAACTTTTAATTTCAGGAACGGAAATTAATCGCACAAATAAATTGGTTTTCATAACATTATCAAGGTGGTATTATTTTACAGGTATATTATTTATGTTATTATTGAAGCTGCTGTCTGTTAATACTATCAGGAAGTACAGAGTTTGGTAACAGAAACGGTTCGATTATTTAACAAATACTAATATAGACATAATAAACATTTTTTTTTTACAGATGTGTATAACACAATTATCAGTATTACATAATATTGCGTTCATTATTGAATGCACAAAATTGAGCTAATCTCAAGGTTTGGTGAAGAATTTAACTAAGTACGCCTTTGTGTAGACTTCGTTGTACAAATACAATGGATATCTTAGATTACTAAAGACATTTTATTACATATTTTCCAATTTTATTCTTTTTTTTTTATCATTTTTATCTTAAAAGTTTAACTTTGATTACCTTGCCTATTGCACAAATAATGCAAACAATACAAAAAAAAATCAAGAATGGATCATACATATTTATATTAAATAAATAGTTCATAATCACTTCTTATTTAGAAAGAAATTAAATTCTATATTTAATGTAAGTAATAGATTGCTGAAATGAAACATTTAATGAAATGAAGTAGACTTGTGTTGTGTCCAACCAGTTTTAGTACTCGACGTATGCCGATACCTTTATAGCCCTAACAAAAAATGTTACTATAGATGTTCCAGGTAACACGGCGAAATGATCAATGACTCCGCTATATTTGCAAAATATTAAAACATATTATCACCGATAATCAAACTGAGTTTTCCAAACTAACCTTGTATATTTTATATGTATATATGTGCGTATAGCTGGCTATATATATAAATATATATATTGTACCAGCCATCTATAGGTACCGTTTTTAGTAAATGTAATCATGTAAAACGTTCAGAATGATGTTAAATGGTATTCTTTTCTTTTTTTAAAAGACTAATACGCAAGAAATGATATTTCCATTTTCTTATTATAATGCTTTTAACATCTACATGTGTTAATATACTAATATCGAGGACGAATCTGAAGTATAATTAATGATTAAACGAACTTACCTGTAAGTGAAGTTCTATCATAATTATACGAAGGATTCGTCCGAAGATATTAGTATAGAATCCCACCCTCCCTACTCATTATTGTAAATTACAATAACTGTTTACCCACTGAAGAAAATGAGGAAATATCATAGGATTTGGACTTTAAACTAAATGAAGTGGTTGGCGTGTAGCAGTGACAGGGCGAACTTGGACGGGAAATGTCAAAATATCTGTCAATTTTAAGTCAAAAACCTTCTCTTTTTAGGTTTTTTAGGTTATTGCTTTAAAATAACGTGCTAAGTGGTGATACATGCAAGCGGTACTACATGTGTTAATATACTAATATCTTCGGACGAATCCTTCGTATAATTATGATAGAACTTCACTTACAGGTAAGTTCGTTTAATCATTAATTTTCAGTCGTTTAATGCCCCGTTAACCTTTTGCTCGAGATTTCTCGGATTACCTTATAAAAAGTAGAAAGTGAGTCAGTCTTTGTGACGGAGACGTGACGCTTGGGTCGCATGAAATTCAATTCAATCAGTTCGTCGCAATTTCATTTGTGACAATGTCGGTCGGGCAAATTATGATCCTTTCTACGTGAAAAGACATGTTTTTGCACCAGTTGACCATTATGAATTCATAAACCAGACTGATAAGTGCTAATAAATAGTAGGGAAAGGAAGATGCTCGGGACGTCGGAAATGAGAACCGACCGTCTAAATACTTATCAATCAATCTGAACGTTGAATTTTTTAATTTTCGTCAACACTTCATCTTTTTTAAGGGAAGAGGGATCCATTCTCTAAAAAGTATCACTATGTTTTTTTTTCTGTTTTACTTCACAATGCTGTTTCTAGTTACTAACAAAACATAAAGTTGTATGTTATTTTTTAGTTAATGCGAAATTAATTACTTTCTCACTCCTCGCTTATGTGCCAGTCTGCCAGTACCAGCCGACAGACCGATTAATCTTGGATGTTGAATTCGTCATCATCCATATTGTTAGCACATGCAAAATATTGTTTGTATAATTAAGCTATAGCTATACAATTATACAGAAGATCACCCTACTAAGCAAAATGTTATTCCTTCATATATTTCAGTTGACCAATATTGTTTAGATTTAATAAAAGCTTTACTACTTGTGATTCTAAATAAGCAACAGTCCATCGGAAGTTTCAGTCGCTATAGCTTTTTTGTCGATGCATCGATCTAGGTTTCAATCATAATTGTTTTTAGACCATGTAAGTCTTGGCAGGATATTGGAATAGCGACACATACCCAGCGGCGAACAATACCACCCAAATATTATTGTTATGAGCACAATAGCCCCAAGCTACATGGAACATAATAATATATTCGCCGAATAGCTGCGTTCCTGCTACATACAGCTATTTTAAGAACTTGCCTGTTCTACCTTACTTCAAAATGTTATATCTTATGAAACCCCTGGCTATGCTTTTGAGGTGAGAATTGAGATAGTTCAGTACCATGTTTCTGAAGGTTGTTATGTAAAAGCATGCTTATTATGCCAACTTGAACTACGACAGTTCTAAGTTCTAACGACTTATTACGATGAAGTTCTAATAATGAAAGAACATCGAATTCCGAATAGACAACAATGATGTTTTTTAGTCCATATTTTTTTCATTTTCCCACCCTTGAGTAACAAACGAGTCGTTCAGCTTTATAAGATCGATTCAAATAAGCTCTGTTGTAACGTGACATGAGCCTGATCTGGTGGTAGGCAATGAAAACAAAAAATATACGTGTTCATCTAGGTTTCTCGCCGGCCGTAGCCGTCGCTCTAGATTCGGAATTGAAATGAATTGCATTTTTTGCCCCGAGAGCGGTTATTGAAGATTGCGATGCGATGGATAGCGGAGCGGCATGGCTGGGCACCCGAGTCAGACAGCTCTAGGATTTCGATAAAATGTGGAAGAATTTTCATAGTATAGACTCCATTGTGTTTTCTTTTCTCTATTGCTTTGTAAGCTTTAAGTACTTTTTGTCTTTGCACGTACTTTATTAAACGCCTCAGAAATAGTATGATGGTTTTCCTCGTTCCAATTATTATTTTTATTTTAGTTATCTAAAAGTAGCGATCTTAACAATCTTCAACGATATCTGTTTCACCTTTAATAATTATATCTTGTGTTGTGAATTTGTGATTGATCTGTCTATCCTATGCTTGCGTTTTACTTTGACTTGATTCTATAATTTATCGACGGGCCACTATGGTCCATGAATCCATATCAAGTATTTTTTAATTTTCAATAGAAATGCACGTACAAATAAAAAATATCTGAAATTTCCCCCAATCCATATTGTGAATGTAATATCACTGGATTTTCCAGTGCTAATAATAAATTGTTATGGGAACCACCCAAGGCTTATCGCCAACAGAAATGAAATAAGAATTCCTTTTAAATGCATTCCAGCTTAAATACAGTGATCACGCGAGGAAAAGGCCTGCGACGACGCGAATTGGAATAAAAAAACCGGCCAAGTGCGTGTCGGGCCACGCGCCATAGGGTTCCGTAGTTACCTTATACCATACCATATTTAATACCACCTATTTTTTTTCGTCTGCAAAAATAACTTTGTTTTTCACAGTGTTGGTATGAATGACAAAGTTATATTTGCGGTTTTGGAAAATGTGCTATATCTCGAAAACTAATTACTATATCTCGTTCAAACCAATTTTGGTTGAAAGTTTTTATTAAGGTCTACAGCATATTTTTTTTTTAGATTTTTCACTTTCTTATTTCAAAAGTTAAAGGGGGGGGGGACACACATTTTACCACTTTGGCGGTGAATATCTTTCAAACGGTCGACTTTGAGAAAAAGTTGTCTTAGAAACCTCAATGTCATTTTTAAAGACCTATCTATAGACACCCAACACGTGTTGGTTTGAAGAAAAAAATTTTTTTCAGTTTCAGTTCCATGTATGGGGAGCCCCCCCTTAATCTTTTATTTTTCTTATTTTTGTATTAAATTCGTTAAGCGGTTAACAGAATACATCTACCTACCAAGTTTCAACTGTGTAGTCTTAATACTTTCGGAATAAAGTGGCTGTGACATACGGACAGACAGATAGACAGACAGACAGACAGACAGACAGACAGACAGACAGACATGACGAATCTATAAGGGTTCCGTTTTTTGCCATTTTGGCTACGGAACCCTAAAAAGTAATTAGTCCCCTCTTGTGTTATGTGGCTCTTGCTTCGTTAAGTTGTTTTATCCATCAAATTGTTAGAAAATCATGGTATTTTAACCATAAGCTTTTCCACAGGGACAAGGAAATGACTTTACCTATGCTTCAAAAAGCTTTCGTACCTGCTGCCAATTACGAGAAAGAAATCAATGGCAATCGTGCAACCGTGTAATCCCAAAAACAACTTGAAATAGGAAGCGACTCTACCTAACTAACTTAACTTTCCACTACTGATTTTTTAGTTGGCCATCCTATGTTGCCGATATTAACACAAATGTACGCCATAAAAGCAAACAAAAGGAATGCCTGTGCGTGCCTTCAAGAATAGCGTTGCATTCTGGTACTGTGTTGATAAGAACGCCAGAAATAATATTAAAACTCCTTTGAATTCAGGTCTTTCGTTTTATTATGGTGAACGACAACATAATGTCCAGGAGTTGAAAGGCTAGCCCTTTTGAACTTAATGGACTGTATCGAATGGAAAGAAATGTAGTAACTGAGAATAGTATATTCAGATTTGTGATTCTCACAGAACAAGAAAGTGATTCTAATAGCACAAACCGACGGAATATACAACGTCGAAAAAAGTTCACGAAGACTAGTTAATATTGCGCACGATATGTCTTCATTCATAGAACTTCAGACTTTTCGGGTCCTCTCTAACTGCGTCTGGATTTGTGTGTTCCATTCAACACTACACATTGACAATGCAATAACGGTATTTCTATAATTCTTCAGTCCTTTGTTCAAAATGTTGGAATGGAGGTCATCTGATTTCACGGCCCGCGCCTTCAGTTCCATTCGGTTGACATTATTGTTACCAACAATAATATTGTTTTCAGTCTAAAAACTGTTAAGGCAGTAACTGCAGAAATAACGGGTCTTTTGGACATTGAATAAACGGTTTGCGATAAAGTTACGCCTTCTGGGCTAATTAAAATGGCTTTCGGGGTTGATTATATTGCAAATTAACCATTTGTTCTTCAATTAACTTATCACATTTTTTAAGATAAAGATTGCAGGTTATCTATATGGACAAGAAGTTCATGCTGATTTGGTCCAGAGCCTCCGGATCAGTTTTACCATTATGTAAGGGAAGACTGGATAAAGCATTTGTATTTTCAGTAATGGTATAAACGGTACAAATCAGTGTCAGTTTTACCATCAATGGTAAAAAATAATGGTACTACTGGTCCGGAGGGGATTTTGATATTTGAAGAGCCAAGGTTTATTCTTTGAAATAAAATAATATGTCTAAGTATTATTTTACAATAAAATTAAACTATATTTCATTCACCTTTTACAACTGATGATTAATAACTGTCTGTATGACTAAAGTCGCAACATAATTTAGCAGATTAAAAAAATCCCATTAGCCGATTGTAAACTGTGTATTGTCGCGTTGTAAGGGGTGGGGAGGGGAGTTGGCTAATGGGAGGGGGAGCTGTCAAATAGCATAATGAATTTATGATTGGCATTTGACTGGGACGGACGCTTTTCACATCAAATTCTTAGAGTAATAAAGGAATGATATACTTTCTCACATTTAAGTTTCCTAAGTCAGGAATTAAGGATTAATGATCCAAGAAAATTACCGAGCTTGAATTCTACCGATTATCAAACTGAGTTAACAACTCTGCTTTATGTTCATCTCTTCTTGATTAATATGAACTTCTAACAGAACCGGAATCCATTCTATATTTTGAAAGTACGAAAGAGTGAAGGCTATTGTATCGTGAAGAACACAGTACACAGTACAGTAAGTAACACAGTACAGACAGAAAACAAAATAATGTTATCTAACTTGATGTCCTACGCTTTCCTAGATATTGTTGTCCTTAATAAGTTGATTGAAGCGATTTCTCTACTGTCTGTACAGTTATTTTCTCCAAACACGTGTCTAATTGGGCTTCTCCATGTACTGTGGTCTGTGGTGAAGCTTGGTTAACACGACAGCGAACTTACTCGAACAAGGGAACTCCTGGCGTCGGTACAAGACATGAACTGGCAAATTGGGTCAGTGTAACGAGCAAGTTGAAGACATACTTGGCAGTGTTGGGTAGGCCAGTGTACAGCCTGAAGCTGTAATAGTGGCTGTTATGTTTCTACTTGTAGATAAGAATGGAAATTTTTCTGCTGTCCAATTAAATAAATGAATATTGAACCACATCGCATACATTCAACTCGTGTTATGGAGATCAGAAACAATGACAGTGTAGTTGACAAATTAATTTATTAGATTTAGATTGTCTTTGACAGGAATGACTCAAGAGGTTAATATTGCGGCAGCTATTAATAATTTGAAAGATTGGAAAAAGACAGACCCAAATTGCGTAAGGACCCAACTTTTTGTCCAAATGGTAGCTTTAAACAAAAGAGTGTTTCTTACAGTCCCGCCAATGTTATTTTTCTCAACGTTATTTAATCATATTGTTTTTTTACCCAATTACGTTTGAAGTTCGTCGTTAGTTTTTGTTACATTAGCATCAGTCACAAACAGAAATGAATTATTCATAACATCGTTTGAAGATATTGAATCCTAAATGTCGTTTGTATCCATTAGTTAGTAGAGTATTTCTTTAAGTTCCAAACTGTATCAAAATTCAATTGGCCCGCAGAGTCGGCTTCAGCCTTCGGGATCCAGTTCGGGCTAAATTATTCAGTTTAAAATGCATAGTATAGCAGTATGTCGCTTGGCGTTTGCGTATCGCGTACTAGAACATTCTGGAGGTAACGTTTACGTATTCCAATCCACTGTTTCAAATTCTGTATTTCAGTTTCGTAAGTTATGTTTCGTCTGCTTTAAAACTACTTAAATGGGAGAAGAGTATGCATTGCTTGTAGCAAAGCAGTGAATTCGGATGGATGAATAATCGATCAGTCAATTTTAACTTCTTTAATTTGCTTTTTGTTTAGAAATTATGCTTACTGGATATTAAACACAATCAGGGGTGGTATTAGTATTACAACCTCTTAAAACTTGCCAGGTTTATGAATTGCTATAGTTACATCTCTTTCTCGCTGTATAACAAATAAAAGAGATGCACTGATAGCCATTCAAAATACTGGCAAGTTTTTAGAGGTTATAATACGGTTGCTGTAACAGAATTAATGGCTAAACCAGAATATGGTAGATAGGGACCATCAAACTGAACAACTTTTGCTATGGGACCAACTCTCAACCAACTCTGAAATCATTTCAAAAAAATCTGCAGTTTCATACATTTTCCTTATTAATTTTAGTATGAAACAGCTGATTTTTTCGCGATTTCAGAGTTGGTATCATAGTTAAAGTTGTTCAGTTCGATGGTTACACGTTGTATATCATATCAACTACCATTCATTACATTGAATTAGCAAAATAGTATACATATTTAATTTACAAATCAAAGTTAACTGTGAAGTAAATGTAATTGTACGAACTAACCTTGACTATTTATTATTTTCGAATTCACCATATTCTTGCAGAAAATAAATGTACTTCAGCTACTATCTACTTGAAATGGAGACTCTCTCGAAAAGCACACACTTATTATTGACCAGCAACATTGCGAGCTTTCGAAGCGGCACCAATCTGCACTTCATATTTTATTGAAGGTTCATTTTAAAATACGGTCCACATCCCTTTGAAGTTTGCCTCTTCCAAATTCAGTGGTGTACGAATTTAATCTGTCAGAGTTTTTATATTTCATTTCATGTTTGTTTTAGTTAGATCGAAAGAATCGCTTTGTAGATGTAATACGTCCAATGGAGAATGTTACTGGGTGTGTTAAATCACATAATCCAATAGCTTATGGGACCACATGAACAACTGTGAAGAAATTTTTGCGATATCTCTTAAAACAGAAAAGTTATATGGTCTAGAATACTGTTATTTGTGTGACCAATGACGTCATTGGTCATACAAGTGAACCTTACGTCGTACGTTAAGCACATATTTCAGTGCGCTTGGCATTTCCTTCAAGCCTTTAATACTTCGAAACTACTCGCTTGATTTAAATGAAACAAAAACACGTGTATTACTAGACATTTAGCTTCATGGTCATAAAGTTTCAAGTGATTTAACAGACCCAGTAACTTTCTCCATTGTATTAAACGTTATGTTTGTGGCATTCTAATAATAATGTTTTTTTTTTGTTGCAGGTTCGTTTGTTTCCTTTTGTGACGGTAAGCTTTGTATTGTAACCTGTGGATGGGTTTCTATCTGTATTATATTAATCGTTGTTACTTTAATTTTTTAATTGCTGTATTATATTAACCCAACTTTCGTCCTATGATAACTCGAACAATGATGCGACGAAGTGCGGTTAGTATTTGCGGTTGAGGTCCACTTCATTATAATGTGCGACGTAGCGTTTATGGAAACCCTTCCAGTATTCAGAACACCAGTACTTCTGAGTTGCGGGAGCCTTTAAGCGATTGAACGTGTAGTTGGTTTATGAAATCGCTTCAGCAGCTCAGAAGTAGTTGGGTTCTGAACACTAGAAGGGTTTCCATAAATAATCTGCGCGTTCAATCGCTTAACGTAAAGGCTCTCAGAAATAGTGGAGTTTTGAATACTGGAAGGGTTTCCATAAACAAACTGCGCGTTCAATCGCTTAAAGGCTCCCGCAGCTCAGAAGTAGTGGGGTTCTGAATACTGGAAGGATATCCATAAACAAACTGCGCGTTCAATCGCTTAAAGGCTCCCGCAGCTCAGAAGTAGTGGGGTTCTGAATACTGGAAGGATATCCATAAACAAACTGCGCGTGCAATCGCTTAAAGGATCCCGCAGCTCAGAAGTACTGGTGTTCTGAATACTGGAAGGGTTTTCATAAACAAACTGCGCGTTCAACCGCTTAAAGGCTCCCGCAGCTCAGAAGTACTGGGTTTCTGAATACTGGAAGGGTTTCCATTAACGCTGTTACGCACGGCACGCTATACGTCACGCACGCACTCCGCCGAAAGTGAAATGAAAATAGCACGTGGTTATTTACGGAACCAATTAAGGTTTTTAATTAGACCTTTTGTTTAGTTTTCGCTTTCGAAATTGGATTATTGTTATGGGTTTTGTATTCTGTTAGAACTTAAATAAAATAAAAAGCGCAGTCAATGCCACGGGCCAGTTACCAAGGCCATCATGGCGATGATAATTTTATCAAACCGGAAATAGGCCCATCCCATATTTGTGTGATCTTCACCGATATCGTATCGTATACCGTATGCGACTGTAACCTTTCAATTGCCACAGTTGTCACATGGTTATTTAGATATGAACCTATGGTCGCAGCCGCTATCCAGTTCCACGGTTTATTTATATTGATGCCCAACTAACTCAAAACATGGGCTAAAATTAACTTGGTGTGAATCTTCACTGTCATTTATATCAGTTTTAAACCAAGTTTAAGTTTCGTTCGTCTACGTTTTAGAATAGAATTAAACATGGGTTTCGAAATTACTATAATGGATAAATACCCAGTCTGCAGTAATTAATTTGAAGTGGTGGTTTGTTGAGCGTTCCTATCGTCCCTCTCAGCGTTGTAAACAATTCGTAATCTTCCTGAAAGTCAATTTAACTTACTTTAGAGAGGCCTCCTTGTGCCTATCTCATCGTTGAAACTATTATCCTGTTGTCAAAGTATGCTATAATAGGTACTATGCTTTTGGCGATTTATTGGTAATTCGCAATAGTTTAACATTTTTAGCATTAACATTTTATTGTGTCAACATCAGCCACACGCTTACTGAGGGCTGGGCATAGGCTTCTCCCAAGGATCTCCACGATGACCGGTCGAGTATTCTATCTATAGTAAACTATAAGGGTTCCGTTTTTATTACTTTTGAGGTACGGAACCCTAAAAAATATAACTCAAGGTTGTGTACTCGTGTCACGTGTCACTAGTAGCGTCGTAGTTAGAGGCTGGCAATGGGGCAGCTGCCAAGGGCGCAACCCTCAAGGGGGCGCACTTTGCTGACCCATAGCTTAAGTCTTGGGACGCAAAATTCCAATCTTGCCAGAGGCGCTCATGATACTAGAAATGGGGCACAAAATTCAACTCTTGCCAGGGGCGCTCATGATCATGCTTCATGCTCCGACGCGTTGGTCACGCTACTAGTGTCACTACAGCAACTGAGTTGGTGATGTATGACAAATATTGTGTATGAGGAGGAACGCGAACTAGATAGCGTGGTGGAAGCCGCGATGTGTCGGAAGGCCGCCCACGGTCGGTGACCCCGGCCGGATATAGATCCGCCCACGTGCGCTCAGCTGATACCGCGGATTGCCGTACTCGTAGTAGAGTAGATGGCTTTAAATTCTTTTTCTATTTTATTTTCCTTTTGTCTTATCTTACTATTATAAATAAGCATTTAAATGCGATTAATCATACGAAAAAGTGTTTAGAATTAACCACGCAAAAACCCAAATTGTGCGCCTTATTCTTTTCATCATTTCTAAAATGTGATCTATTATTATTTAAAATGCTGCTAAAATATATCAGAGTGAACCCTAACGCCGTTAGTACACCGACGCATTCGCATGCGGCGACGAATCTCTGCGAAACCAATGCGGTAGCGAAACCTTAGCGAAACGCGAGTACACTGCAGTTTTTTCGCAAAGAGGTGTCATTGTAGATTTCGTCCATCCGAATAGACATAGGGCAGACAAAGCGGCGTTTAATGTTAGAAAACAAATTGTTAACTATTTTTTGGAAAATTAAAACAAAAATAAGTAATAATCAGTAAGCAATAAAATCTACCCCCGTGTTTAATTGAAATTTTTTCCATGCCACTTCTTTTTTGAAGACATTTTTGTCATCCTGATGTCCAACTGCATATATTTCGGGATAATTTCGAATAAAATTTAACATTAAATCTATATTTTCGGCATCCATGGTGCGAAAATCTGTCCCCCCGGACAGAACGCTTGCATTCGCATTGCGAAACGAAACACTACTTGCGAAAGGTCTGCGTCTGTGTAACGAGCATTTCGCAGTTATCTGCGGAACAGGAACGACAAGGACGTGACAATCTCATATCGCTAATAGTAGAGTGAGACATAACATAAGCATATGCGAAACGCTGCCTACAACTTACAATTTTGTCGTTGTTTCGTCGCCGCATGCGAATGCGTCGGTGTACTAACCGCGTAAAGCCTGAACCTCTTCGGTTTCAGGCTTAGTACCTATACTTTTATTTTTTTCTATCAATCGATTTTGGTAATTTTAATATTCAGTTTTCAGTTACATGTTTTTTTGTACAATTTAGGTATTTGTACCTATATCAAGTTAAGTGACTGTTTTACTATAAAGAAAGAGTAAAAGTAGAACAAAGTAGACTAAATTATGAAAAAGGGATGACATAAATTACCTACTGAAGTAGCTTCTTTATTTCGAAGTTGTAGGTATTAGTTTTTTCTTTTTACCAAAATATACTGAAATGCAAGTAATTTCAGGTTTCATAATTCGTGCCGGGTTATAAATCTTGTTTTTTTTTTTGCACTTTTCTTAAGAGCCATAGCTTAATTTGTTAATGGGATAGGATGGGAATTGGGAATGTGGAGAGACCCCTTAGAGCCTTGGAGGTCGTTTGAATGGTGGGCGATGGATTTATGAAGACAACTTATTTCGTGAACACTCTAATTTATTTTCTTTCAAAACTTTTGACGATAAAATTTATTTTAATTTTTGTAATTCGGAAGAAAAAGCATTTTTTTAATGTAGGTACGGTGTGTTGTAAAATAAATTTCTTGTAAGCTCAACATATTATGTACAACACAAAATAGATGTGTTTTTTCAATCTAAAAAGTTGCGAACTCAAGCAAAATATAATTAATAAAAGTTTATTTGAATGTGCAGCGAGTACCTACTTATTTGACTTTACAAGCTGCGAGTACGGTTGCTATAAAAAGTTTAAAAGTCGATGAGCTAGTTTTATTTATTCTGCAACCAGTAACTAACTTCGCTCGAAAACTTTTTAATCCGATAACATTTTTTTTAAACAAACTGTGTTATGTGACATGATGATAATATGATACGTCGAAGCATTTAAATTAGTACTGCTGTCCCTTTTATACCACGGAAATGAGGACTTATCTAGGCAGTTCCAAAAGTATCCGATTGGACAGCGCCTCCATGGCTGGAGACCTGTCGAAGTTAGGCCTCATTACCGTGCTTATGCGGGTGTCTAATGTGTCTTAGGGCTATGTTGCCTGTGGGCCTGTGGTGTGGTATGGCTGACAACCGATAGCTCGCCAGCACAAACACTCAAATATATTATGTTATATCCCCTATCTACGTCATCCACCTACTGTCAACCATTACAACCGCTCGTCATTCCCAGCACATCTCGTAATTCTCAGGATTCGGGCGCGAACACCGCACCCTCGTGTGTAAATTTTCTTTTCGCTCGTGTGCCCTCGTTCCTATTCGTTATCTGTAGTGGTTCATTAGTGCCTGGGAAAGGACAAAGGCCGAGGTTCAACCCCCGACACCAACGTACTGGTGACACTCTCTGCCCTAATTGGTGTTATATGTTCAACATTGCACAATGGCATGTTTTGATGGCAGATTTTTAGGGGTTCGATGTATGTTACCGAGCTCTAAAAGCAATATACAAAGTTAATTTGGCTTGATCTTATACAGCGGGGCGGTCAGATATTTTATCAATTTTCATACAAACGAGGTAAAAGTGAAGCCTTGGTTCTCCGCCAAGGATTGACATAGCTGTGATCTGATTATGGCTATCCAGGGAGTGAATGGAGGAATTTCAGATTGCCATACACAACCAACTGATTTGATCAGCATTCTAAGAGATATAAGGATCAGAGTTTTCAATTTCAGGATTTCTATACATTTTTATGCTGGTTTCGCGGTTTCTTCATATCTTTGATCCTTATAACTCATGCTGATCATATCACATGGGTGTGTATAGAGATCTGAATCTCCTCCATTCACTCACTAGATAGCCATCATCAGATCACAGCTAGGTCAATCCTTTTCGAAGAACCAAGGCTTCAAAGTTACCTAGTTCGTATGAAAATCGACAGTGACCGCCATTGAAGGCGTCATACACATTGCACACTGTGTTGGTATTGGTAGAATATGTTGAGACAAAAAGTGCAATTTGTTTGTTCGACTGCTTTCTTATGCTTTAGTTCTTATTTACTAATTAAAAATAGGAATCTATGGGATAACAACATAATAAAAAGTATCTCATAATGTACTTACAACAATTTATGCAACAAATACCTAACAGAGACAAAGAATCTCTGCCAAATTGGATCCCTAAGTACACAAAGGATTTTACGCGTGTTTTTGCTTTCATGTGGGTTTACTTACACGTCATTGTCTGAAGTCAAGAGTGTGTAGTCATCGTTCCTTCCTCATATTAAGAGCATTATTGTATAGCTTCCGTAACATATTCCACGAGGAAAACCCGACGCTTACCGGCTTAGTCTCCCATTCAAGCTGAGCTGTACGGTAATTTGTTTTCTTAAGTGTTCTGATAGTGACGCTATGGCTAAAAGAATCTCCTTATTTTCCTCTCTGTTCGAAGATGCTTTGGTCATATTATAAGAATAAACTATAACAGCGATATGATAAAACGGTCTTGGAATCGATTTCACATTTAACGTTAAGCGTCCTCGCAGACTACAGACTTTCTATCGGCCGGTAGTTGGTTGTTATATGAAGAGTCGGCCGATACCAAATCGTTGTAATGTGCGCACTTGCATATCTTCATACTGATTAAAGAGGCCCGACCCAACTATCGGCCGACAGTTTGGTCTGTAGTTTTGGAAAGCGATGCACCCGCATTTTAATGTATACTGAAACAATCTACCACTGAACTATTCAACACTTGACACTGGCAAAAATTACCTCCAAGAGGAAAGTAGATTGCCAAAACAAAAATAAGAAGAAGAAGAACTTTTTTTTATTCCGTGTTGTGGTCGTGGCAGGTGGTGGCTAAGGTATAATATGTATTTTGCTGCTACTTTTATTTATACATTTGTGAAGTCGAAGTTTTTTTTTATTTTATTTTTTTTTATTTTTAACGCAACCGAAAATTCTGAAACGTTATTCTAATACTAAGGGAGCTTATTCCTACATATAAAAAAATATTCGGCCAATTTGAATCTAAGCGGTAGAATGTGGATTTGATAAAACATATTTCTGTATCAGTTATTTATGATGTGTTACTTGTAAAAGCACTATTTGTATGCGAATCTGAAAATAAACGTGTTATATTCTTGAATGGTTGGCGAAATTCTATAGATATTCAGTACTATTTCAGTAACAGTGGTCTTACACATGTCACACACACCCCTTTCTCTATAAAGGAAGTTTCCAACATAGTAATTGAAGTTGTAAAACGTCCTTCTACCATTCTGACGTTGACAGCTAATAAACCCCTATCCACACGTGCGGATGAACTTTCGAGTCCCGAATACGCTTTTGTTCCTTGGTCCTGTGTTAATCTGTGTTCCGTTCTAGAACTTGTTCCGTTGCAAGTTGCAACTCAAATGTTCCTGAATGACGGTAGTGAATTGTGGAACCAAATCCCGTGTCAATACGATCCCCCTAAGTTTGGAGAGCTATGATGGATACCTTGTGCTTTGTGTATATTTCGATTCGAATGTTGTAGTTTCGTATATTTGCATTTTGTATACACCTGGAAAAGTATAATCGTAGGCTCAGATCAAATAAAAAGGAAGATGGAGCGTTGCGCAGTGGTTGCGAACAACTAAGTGAAGCCGGTTTTTGATGGTACATGTGTGCGTACTAGGGGGTGGGCGGGGGCCGGGCGGCAGGGTTCGCCCAATGACGAACGAAAGCAAAGGCGTAGTTTCGTTACATATGTGTGCGTAAACTGTGTATGTACACAGCTAAGGCGTAGTTTTACTGGCTTCACCGCTTTGTCGAAAGACTCCGTCTTTAGTTTTTTATTTGGTCTGAGAATCGTAGGTATATTTAGATCACACAAACGGTCTACGCATTACCCTCTATGATTTATTACCCTGCAATACCTGCACCTGTGTCATTTTAGACGAAAATCGTGTTTTGAATATGATACAAATTATGCTCTACTTTTATGTTCTGACTTTATTTACAATTTTAAAAGCTGCTTTATTTGATGCAGTTTAACGCTTGGCAATGTATCATCCACCTTACGTTTCAAAACCTGTTTGACCTTACCAACTCCAGTAAGTAATTTTAATATTAATAAAAAAGTTAAAAGTTTCACACTCACTGACTCATACTTGACTCACGCCGCTGCTTTTCATCTCTTTAAACATCTTTAAGATAAAAAGCAATGCCACTTAATCCGACATTAACATTTTAAATTAATTACACTGTCACTTAAAAAAAATACTTGCAACTGTAAAGCGAAGTGATAAATTAATGAGATAAAGGTTGCCATTTTATTTGAATAATTGTAAAAGCAAACAGAAGCAGTTACTTTCGTAGAACTGCGTACTTTTAAAGATGATTAATTTATTTTTAAACCTCTTATTCCGAGTTATTGCTCTAGCTAATGGGTTTCTAGACGAGTTTTCTGAGAGCATTTTATTGTATTGTTTTTAAACTCCTCTTCTGAACATTGTAAGCCTTTACCGTGTAAGTCTTGGAAATTAATTATCTATAGACGCACAGTTTCCTTTGCATGAATGTAGACAGAGACTCAATCTAAATACTTTTCAGCCTGAAATTTCACTTTAATTTACTCTGTCATTCGTATGTTATAATTATAACTACCTAAAGAGGATGACTGTTTTTTTTTCAAATATATTAATAAAACCAATAGCTTATAATGTTTTATTCTCACTATCAGCCTGGTTACAGAAAACTTATAAACCATTAAAATTTATATGGTTACTTAGCATAAATACAGTAAAAAACACACTTCCTGTGTTTATGCTAAGTGTTTCCTATTAGTGAGTTTTTAAGAGATACTTAGTATAACAAAACTAATGAATTTATTTTGTTATTCAATTGCCCGGTATTGGTTTCCAAATAAGTGATACATAGGCGCTGAGGTCCTCTTTCATTTAAAGTGTGCTGTACACATTGGCCCAACGCGTTGGCCGAGCGCGTTGGGCCAACGTGTAAAGACCTACTTGGCGGTATGTTGGGAGTTGGCGCCAACGTGTAAAGTGCGCTGTACACATTGGCTCAACGCGTTGGCCGAGCGCGTTGGGCCAACGTGTAAAGACCTACTTGGCGGTATGTTGGGAGTTGGCGCCAACGTGTAAACAGTGACATGCCCTGGCCAAGCGTTGGCCCAATGTGTACTTCGGGCTCAAGGTATCAACCACCATGATCTGATTTCAAACAAAGGATTTATGGAAGATTTCACGCCAAAACTTTTACCGCGTTTTTCTCGAAACCGTCGAGAGAGCACTTACTGTAACTATGCTATTGACGGCAGTACAGTCGTCCTTCCATGGCTTGGAATGGTTATTGTTGATTTTTTTAAATAAAGCAAGTAGATATACATAATGTATCAAAAAACCTTGTCAAATCCTGAAACAGGTGATAGTGTTGCTTAAACTGAACAACATCCTCCAAGGAACATAGGTCGAAAAACGTTTTTTTTTTCGCCCTGCCATAGTAAGTCGGTCAGCTGACTTATAAATTTTGTATGGGAGTATGAACATTTTTTTTTCGTTTTTCGACTTATGTTCCATGTAAAATGTTGTTCAGTTTCAGTAACACTTATCACCTGTTTCAGGTTCTGACAGGGTTTTTCGATGCATGATGTATATGGCCCTGCTGACTCTTGCTGTCTATGACAGAAATTCTTTATTGGGTCAGTTAGCATTTTCTGAAACTATCCCCTGCAGAGATTCACTGTATATGTTTGGCGTAAACCAAGAAGCTTATACCCCCAATGGAGGTTGCACGGCTAGTGTCATAGTGAAGATAGAAAAAATGTCCTTGAATGACGTTACGGCTTATTGCTATCTCTTTCTTTAGTGTGACAATACGTGTTCGATGTTCGTCTTTTGTTCGTTCGTGAGAAACGAAAACGTATTGTAACACTAAAAAAAGAGATAGCAATAAGCCGTAACGGCACTCAAGGACATTTTTTCTATCTTAACTATGACACTGGCCGTGCAATCTCCATTGGGGGTATAAGCTTCTTGGCGTAAACCAACAAGTTCATAGTTAAAAATAACTTATTATATGAAATCTTATATTCATGTAGTATGGAAAGACATAGCTTTTGTTTTTTGAAGTTCTCCAGGCACTCGCTTGCTATGATCACGTTGCTCCTAAAAATAAAAATAAAATAAAACTGGTGACACGAACGTGATGCCAATAATCGAATACGTCACGTCCCCGTATCACTGTCGGGTTCGATATTTTGAATTTAGAACACTCTTTCTTCCTGTAAATAAATCTTGTCTCGAACCTTGTTGTCTCAGAATAGGAGAGATTAGTTTTTGAAAAACTAATATCTATTCTGTGTTATTTTAATGTCAAGTCGCTATTCGGTAATCGGCTTTGTTTGCTATAAACACAATCATGCCGTCCACACATCTTCATCAATAAGGGAGATTTGAGTATTCATCTTGTTCGGGAAAAGAGATGCTAGCCATCCGATACACTTGAGAGCAAAGAAATCGACTCAGCTAGGTTTCTAAGTTCCTTCATACATTTCATTTCAAAGATCAATCAACGAGCTTAAATTGTATCAAATTCATTATTTCCATCAATTGATTCTGTGCTGAAAAATGTCAAAATAAACTTAGCTGGCACGATTGCATTGCTCTCAAGTGTACATTAGAATTCTTGGCATCCCAACATACATTTCATTTCATAGATCAATCAACGAGCTTTAAAATGGTATCAATTTCATTATTTCCATCAATTGATTCTGTGCTGAAAATGTCAAAATAAACTTAGCTGGCACGATTGCATTGCTCTCAAGTGTACATTAGAATTCTTGGCATCCCAACATACATTTCATTTCAAAGATCAATCAACGAGCTTTAAAATGGTATCAATTTCATTATTTCCATCAATTGATTTTGTGCTGAAAATGTCAAAATAAACTTAGCTGGCACGATTGCATTGCTCTCAAGTGAACATTAGAATTCTTGGCATCCCAAATTTGAATTTGATATCGATATCCTATTATGATCGTATCTATTTATTTGTAAGGCTCGATAGGCAATGTGCCCGATCTGGCGCCTTTTCAACATTCACAATGCTATATCACCAGATTTATCAAAGCACGCCAAAATAAAATGTTACATTTCGTTAAATGTACGATGAACTTGATGCCATATAAGTAACAGTTTGTGAAACCTTAGTCAAATTAATGGAAAAAACCTTACAGTCAAGTTGAAACCTTAAAGGAGAGCAGTAAGATCTGTTTTGCAAAGAAAGACTAAACTTGCGTAAAGAAATCTGAAACTTTTTGTAAAGTGAGCGATAAAAAGCGGCGGTCAAGTCTCAAAAGCGCTTTCGAGTGGAACTTTGAGCGAAACTTAAAAGTAGGCGCTATTGTCGGCGGAAAGCTTAGGTGTGCCGAGCGATAGAAATTACAAAGAAAACTTGGCGGAAAAGAAACCAAAAATAAATGCAATGCTCATTTTACTGTTAGCTCGGAAATATTAAGCAGTTCGCTGGTTTCGGTTATATCAGTATAAAATTATCAGTCGAGACAAGTAAGTTTTTCAAGGTTTCTTTTTATTATACTTATAAGTACTTACTAGAAAAAAATATCGTTCGTAGGTTGTGTTATTTAAATTCTAGTTCAATTCAACCCCTTGTTAAATTTCTCATCAATTTTTTACCGCTTTAAAAAAAGATGAGCTTGATTTATATTATACTAGCTGACTCTACAGACGTTGTCCTGTCCTAGTTATGAATTTACATGTTATTTTATCAATAAAATAACTCCGACCGAAGCATCTGTTTTAAACGACATGCAGTTTTTTTACATCCTCTTTGACGATATTTCACTGACATGATATTTTTTTTTTATTTAACTGGACAGGCTGTCTGTATGATTTGACAGCTAAGTTTTTGTGCCTATTTGAAACGCCACTAGCGTGCGTCTAAAGAACTAATTTTGACGTACAATATGAAAATCCAGACTCTCCAGACTTCAAACTTTAGTACCATGTACGCACGCTATGCTCACGCTACGTCCTACAGCGCCAAAATGGCGGAAATCAAATAGGCACAAAAACAGTTTGACATAAGCCTGTCCAGTGTAAATATATGCAGGTCAGTGCGATATTTGCAGTACGCATTCTGTCAATTCTATGTCAAACGTCATTATAAGGTTATATTAAAAAGTTTATATTGTCCAAAATAATTTTAAATGGTGGTTAAGTATTCTTAAATTTTCTTATTTTCCGCGCAATTTTCTTAATTTTTTCTTTCATAAGAACCATCTCCTGATAATAACAAACACAACAAAAAAAGAATTAGCGAAATCAGTCCAGTTACGCGTGATGGCGTGACCAAGGGAAATAGGGATTCATTTTTTTATCTATATAAGATTGTAATGTAATGCTAATGCAGCCAGTATAGAAATTACGTCATTGAGGTGAGGCTGTGTCAAAGATGATCTAATAAACACACAAGGTTAGTAGTCAACAGATGCAAAAAAACCGCTACAAATGGAATCGTTGTTTAGATTATTTAGATGGGAATTCCTAATGTTATTTTATAGTCCGACTCTGTATGTCAGTCACTTTAAAAGTGGCTCAAAGTGACTATCCTACTAGCACTTTTTAATAAATATTTTACTTGAAGAAATAGGTAATAACTAATAACTAAACTTTACTAATACTATGTAAAAGTCAAGGTCAAAAATAGCTTTATTCAAATAAACTTAATAAGTACTTTTGAATTGTCTATATTTTCCTATCACCCGTTCCAGACTTTTTTAACTGACAAGAAGAACGGGCGCAAGAAACTTACCAGCTTTAACAGCAATAAGTAACTACTAAATAACTAAACTTTATAAGAAGAATTCACAAATGGAACTTTTTTTTTTCAATGAACTTATTTCTTGGTATTCATATGAAACGGCGGCATCTGCCCTCGTTTCCAGTTTCATACCCCATTGAAACGGCAAAACGATATTACGGCGCGGAATATTGGCCCAATTTGAGTCATGGAATCACTTAGAGATTTCTGGGGTATTCGGATCAAATCGCCTGACATAAATAACATCGCGACGGTCAAACGACTCCATTCCTTTTTGTTATGTGTTTCTTTGCGGATCGGAAGAGTTAAAGATCGTGAGGACCAGGACCCTTAGCTATGATTGGATTATCAACATATTTGGCTACAGTATTTTGGAAATGAAATACTTAATCTTTCATTGAAAAAAAACAATCGGATCCTCGTGAATGTTTTGAGAATCTGCTGTATGCGGACATCCTATAAGGACCAATCGTGGAGACCTTGGAGTAAGCATCCTTGCCTCCGTCCGTCCGTCCGTCGTGCGGTTGATGTGATGGTCCAAAGATTATCATAAAGCGTATATGCTGCTTGCAACACGGTCACCTCGTATCTCAAATTAAAAAAAAGATGATGCAGTTCTAACTGAATATCTTCGTCATGTCTGACTTGACGCCGATTTGTCAGAATGGGTAGCTTTTCGTTGTTTACTACTTGGTTATGGTTTTTTAATTTAATGTCAATTGATTGATACCATCTATTTTTAATTGGAGAATTAAGTCAAGTACTTGTAATATTTTTAGAGTAGTTACGAACGACTGCTGGAATTTGGAACCTGATATCTTTTGTCAGAAACAAGAACGTTAAGACTACAAAGTCACAGCATGTGTTTCATATAGTTTTAATGGATTCCTAAAGAGGTTAAAACAACAAAAGCCGTTGTTTTGTATTTAATGTGTCGCCGGTACAAAAATGTCCAGACATTATATTACCGGGGCCGAACTTAAACATGCAGTAACGATTTAATGTTGCCGTATAGTTCGGAGTTTATTGGCGGCCCGTACTTTGCGTTGCTCGGAAAAGTACGAGGCGCACTTTTCTTGTTCCTAGCCTAGTATGCACTGACATGAAACATTTTTTTTCTATCTAGTATGTCACATTTACATTTCTGTTACAGCTTGCTTTGTAGGATTTGTTTAAAGCCAACTTTGACTAGCGAATGTGTCTTCGTATTTCTTCCTATTTTCTTCAAATGTATCTAAAACACATTCGTAGGCCGCCGATTATCTCAAAGCAATATTTGCCTTTCTGTTTTGAGCTTGGTTGTCGTCCGCATCCAAAATATCTACGACTTAAAATCAATTATCTTTGAAATCTTCATCAAATAACAATATACAGAAAACTTACCTATGATGGCACAGTTCTGAAGCTAATTTACTTAACCATCAACCAGGTTAGATATAAAAACAAAATGATTTAAGCAAACGTTGATGTGCGTTTCAAAAACATGCTTTTGCGCATGCGCAGATCCTCGGAAATATTGGCATGTTCTTAAGAGGTATCAACATGAAAGGTTTAGCCATAATAAGGTTTACCACCTTAAGAGATTCGGTCATAAAAAAGCTTAGAAAGAAATATGTAGCTTACTTCCGCAAAAAAAATATATGCAAGATGCACCGCCCGTCCGCCCGCAAAAAAATGCACATGCACACCACAAAATATCAGTGCACAATACCTGCATTTAGCCAGACAGCAATACACCTTGCACCTTCACCAATTAGACTACACGTGTTTCGTCCCAACCCGGAGCATGCTCAGAAGTTAGATTGTGCGTAAACCAAGACCGAATGATTGTCTGTATAATTAATTCTTTTCCATAACTACAAACAGAGTGGAATGCAGGAGAGTTCAAGCGGCCATAGTTGGTCTGCGCCCACGCATGTTGGTGGGGAAAGTGTTCCACTTGGCGGTCTTGTTCTACGGCAGGGGGTAATTGCTCTGTTCTGTTTAGTTGTGTACATATTGACCTTTGATGCGGTTGCCGCTGGCCTGTTTATTTACTATCGAAGCACTTGCTCTCTAAACATCTTACAGTTGGCTGTTTATGTATACAGATAGTTTGATTTGGAATAAGACAGTTAATTAGAAAGGGAAAATTTTACTTAGGAATTAAAGGAAACATGTTTTACATACATACACAGCCTGTGGCAACGGAAAAAATACTGGTATATAAGTAAAAAATAGTTACGACTAAACTGCATTAAAGACAGATATGATACCAGTAAATCCTTTTTTTATAAGAAAGAGTAAAGATGCAACTTCAGTAATAAAATAAAATAAACCTGATGTATGCTGCTTTCGATATTGACATGCATGTCTACTGCCCATAACTTACACTGTTGTTCACGGAATACCGTAAATCACGTCGAGAATTTATGGGTTACCACAAATTTTCCCTTATTTTTGTTTACTATGAAAGTTTTACTGTTTTAATAGTTTACAGTTAATAATCATAGTTATAGGATCATGTGAAAATTCAAATGAAAATGTTTTATGACGTCAGTGTAAGGTCAAATCTAGTCCAATCTTTATGATATAAAGAGTTTTTAATTTCTTAGTTTCACGTATTCATGCCAACACATTAAACAATCCAATTAGACGACCGAAACCTAATTGGCCAATAATTATCAATACATTCCTCACAATGCAACAGTCAGTGTGGTACGACGTCATAGGTCGGTCTTGTCTGGTGGTTAGGCCGGATGACCAGTTAACGTTGATCCCTATAGTTCGTAGTTTCTCTCGTGTGAGGTGTGGAATTAGGTAGTCGGAAGGCGGGTGGGTAGCTCAGGGTAGGATGGTTAGGTGAGCGGTTCCGGGCGAGCTCAGCGCGCAGCCTCCGCGCTATCGAGCGGCCGCGCCCGCACCACGTGCTTCATTCACGGTGCATCTCCACGTGTGCACAGTACATTGTAGCTTTTTTTTATGCAGCTGTTCCTTTCAAACTATTAGATACGCATGAGCGCGTGACCGTATCGTAACCATAATGGAAATCAATTTGGCGCCCAACGTGTAACTATTTTATTTTGGATTTTCTTAAATGTTACGTTTCTATAAAGAACTTCACTGATTGAAAGCATATAGTTTTTGTAATAATAAATATAAAGTTGTGTCATTGCGTCCATATCTTTTTCTTGTTTATTTCATTACCCAAGGTTTTAATTATTATAAATTAAACGTCAACAAAATTAATTTGGCGCCCAACGTGTTACTATTTTATTTCGAATTTTCTTAAATGTCACGTTTCTAGAAATAAATAACTTAAGTTATTGAAAGCTTTTTGTGATTATACTTAAATATATAGTTGTGTCATCATGACAAAGCTTGATACTTAATAGTCTTAATACGTTCACAGGTAAGTAATAAAATATTATGACTTACCTGTGAACGTATTAAGTATCAAACTTTCTTTTTAATTCGAATGGAGACTTACAAATAAATTCGTTTAGTTTTCGTGTATATATATTCTTTATTTGCCTTCTTGTTGTTTACAATATGGCGTTTACAAGATAAGTTACAAACAAGAACCCCATAGGGATACTGCAAATTACTTACAAACTAGAAAATAATTTTATATGCATTTACTGGGCGAATTAAACAATTACTTAAATACAATTACTATATAAATAGTTAAATAGTTTTAAATGTGAAAACGGACCTAAAAACTTCTGCTACTGTTTCAGAGTACTTACTATACTTAACTTAGTTATAGTTAGTGCAAAATCAAAGCTGCCAAGAAGTTCAAAAGTTAGCATAACATTCAAAAAGCCATTAGTATTGATAGAAACACCCAAAGTTCCTTTTTCGCAAACGCAATACGTCTGACACAACATTTCATCCGCTTATTACGCACGCGTTTGTTCCGAACGGGGGTCTATTAATTTTAACGCTTCTGATAAATTCCGAAGTGCTCCTAATTAGATCGAGCGTTTCGTTTTTACTTCGAAAATTAGCGGGACATTGGAAGCTGTGAAATTGTAATGTTACGAGAGAAGGGAATAACAATGAGCCCCGCTGTATTCGCGGCACGATTCGGAACGCGGAGTTTTGGCGTTTCTCCGCGAGAGGTCGCACTCTGGCGTAGTTTACGGTTCGTATGAAATCGGTGTGCTTTGAATACTGTTGTTCATTTAAGGATAATCTTTTAGGTAGAAATATATTGAAACATAGGTTCCCAATTTTCTTTTGAGAAATAAAATTGGAGACGTGTTATTAGGGTTCCGTAGCCTAATGGCAAAAACAGGATTCGTCATGTCTGTCTGTCCGTCCGTATGTCACAGCCACTTTATTCCGAAACATTAGGATTACACAGTTGAAACTTTTAGGTAGATGTATTCTATGAACTGCTTTACGATTTTTACACAAAGATGAACAAAATTAAAGATTAAGCGGGGAGGAGGGGAGCTCCCCATACATGAAACTGAAACTGAAAATTTTTTTTTTCATCAAACCTATACGTGCGGGTAATGTCATAAAAATGACATTAAGGTTCCTAAAACTATTTTTTCTCAAAGTCAACCGTTTGAAAGATATACACTTCCAAAGTAGTAAAATGTGTCCTCTAACTTAATAAGAGAGTGAAAAATCTTGGATCGTATCCCTAAATTTTCTAATTTTCCGCGCAATTTTCTTAATTTTTTCTTGCGTAAGTACCTTCCTCTGATAATAACAAACACAAAAAAAAAGAATTAGCGAAATCGGTCCAGCCAGTCACGCGTGATGGCGTACTGTACCTTGTACGATAAGAGCGTGATCATAAATTCATATGCAGCAAAGAGGTATAAGAAAAAATTAAAGAATCATCATCACGATTATCTTGCGTGAGTTAATACGCAACTTCGTGTAAATTTTTTTTCAAATTTATTTGTAAAAAATGGAAACAATGGTCAGATTCGCCTGTTGACTGTCTAGAATCGAGTTATGCAATTTAGTCAGTCCACCTTGGTCAGGCATTAAAATTTTATTGACCGTTTCCTCGTGGCGACGGAATGAAATTAGGACGCAATGTCACTACCCTCGCGGGCTGGCCTGATTGGACGACTTTCAATTAATTGCAAATAAAGAACTTGGATTGATATACGTAGATGGTAAAAAGTTTACTTTGTAGTTTATAGTCTTATAATAATAACACCTAGAAGCCGTGTCCTCGTATGCAAAGTGAGGCAACTGATATATTAGTTATTCTGTGCTAATACTGAGCCAAAATGGCTTAGTTTTCAGATTTATATCCTTCATACGTTACCTAATCGTAACAAAATCCAATAATATAGTAACTATCTCTTAAAGGTAGGGAAATTGAAACTGTTTTGTACGTATTGGGTATATTATTATGTAAGAATGGACAATAAAAATCTTAAAAAGGCGCCATTATGGCTGTTTTAGTTGACTCACTTTTGACAGTGCGCTGTGTAGGCAATTATCGTTCTAGGTGTTATTATTCTAAATTTTTAGTCAGTGGTCCGTGTAGAAGAACTGAATTGCTTTAAAGAAGTATTGTAGTGATCGTGTAGAAGTAGCAGTATTTAATTATGCAGTAGGGAGTTTTTGGCGGGATTTTGTCGAGTTCAATTCGGTGACTATTTTAATTATTCGCAAATTGATTCATAGTGGATATTGTGTCTTAAAATTGGTGCAGTTTTGTGGTACAAGTGTCTACGCAACTGAACAATATGTGGGATAATGGAAATAGGCGCGATCTTGGTTGTGTGAAGCTGAGACTTTTATTGTAGTGGTCGCTACCTCGGCAAAACTTACCGAGTAAACTGTCTTGATATACTTGCTGCCAAATGCTCCAAGCAGCATTGGAATGTGATGCACCCGCATTTTAATGTAAACTGAAACAATCTACTAGAAAATCAAGAAATACTGAACTATTCAAAACATGACACTGGCAAAAATTACTTCCAAGAGGAAAGTAGATTGCCATAACAAAAATAAGAAGAAGAAGAATTATGCAGTAGTATTTAAATAGGTTAACAGGAGGACAGCTAAGGTCATGTGTATAATTCTGTTAACATATAAGTAATAATATATTTTTTATTATGATTACAAAACCGACGACCATGAGAATGTTATTATCATCATTGTGAGCTTTGTATTTATTCGGAATGGTGGGTGTTAATGTTATAATAACTCCTGTTAATGCAGCCGGGACCGACAGCTTATCGTGGCTTCTAAATCACGGAAGACCAAGAGATAATGAATTCTTTGGTCACCCATCGTGTCGTGACGTGGCCAACCCTAGCAGCAGCCACTTCATTCGCCGACGGAATGTGCTAGAAACAGCGTCATCGAACTCCACAAGAGAAGGTGGAAACCTCAGTATGGCATAGCTGCGAGCAAAATGAAGTCAGATTAATTTACTGTGATTAAAAATAAAAATTGTGTTATATTATCTCGAGACGGCTGAAGCGAGCGTAATTAGGTTGTTAAATTAATCTGCGCACTTGGGGTTTCTTTTAATTAAATCTGCTTGAGGGAGCTGTGTTGCTCAAATGAAGTCTTCCGTCACGTAGAACCTATTGCCGCGTACCTAAGTGCTTTTTGTTGCCAAGATATTGACTTGTTTGTAAAACTGATGTGATAACGTTCGGAACATTGCAAACAGACGTCTTCAAGTAATCGGTGAATACTTAATATACATAAAATAAATGTACGATGATCCTTTTTTTTATACCTTACCTTTTTGTCAGTTATTGACGATTCACAGCTCTGTTTTCATATAACATCATAAAATGAAGGTCAAACGCTTTCCCGTTACTTATAGCAAACTCTTACTGGTTCACAATTCGTAGAGATAAAACAGCAAAATTCAATTGGCCGCGAAATGATGGCCTCATTGATAAGAGTTAGGGCTCCACGGCCGGTCGGAAGTTAGGGCCCCGGTCGGATATTGGGCCGGGCGAGCTTGCATCATCACCGGCAGCCGGTTATCTACCTGCCATGCCACATGAGTTTATCGACTTGCATTACGAGGCACTTTTGCACTAATGGATTAAGAAAATATTTTTATTTAAAATTTGAATAGTCATTGCCTTAGTTGAATTATCTTTGTTAATAAGGCAAATTAATTAATACCTATAATACCTGCTTCTCTTGAAATGTTGAAGCGAATGCTGAAATTGAGTAACGAGATAGCTAGTGCATAGAAATGCACTAGTTTTCAAGCTACTCGATTTCGGCAGGTAATCTGGTTTTCCGGAAATTCCGGAAAACGAGATATCCTTCATGTAATCTGAGCTTGTAGCCAATAAAAAATCCCTTGGATCATTGCTATTGCTAGCTTGACAGTTCCAGTATTGGAATATCAATTGGCGTCTAACGTTTGACGTTACAAAAGTTATATTCACCTCGCAAACCAACTCTGCCACAATGGGTTAATCTACCTCGCATCAACAATACACGCGACGATGTACAAAGCTATCAGCATTGAGGTCGCAGCTCCTTTTGACACAACCTATTTGGTCGCAGCGCATTCGGCATTGTGTTATAAAAGGTTATTGTGGCAACACTAACTTTGGATTGCCAAGATGGATAATATATTGAATTCTTGAGCATCTTTACCAAAAGAATTATGTTCGACTGACTTGTCAAGATTTATATCATTTACCAAATGTACATGCCCAATATTATCTTTCTTTAGAACTTGAATAACGTTATACGGTTACCTACTTGTACTATAAGTACTAAAACACAATGCCTTTAAAAGGTAACTTGTGTTAAAGTTGAACTTAATAAAAACTGTTGTTCAGCTCATGCTAAAGAATAATAAAGTCTTCTTCTTTGTCATATTGATATAAGCTATCAGTTTTTAACTGTCCATTAAAATAGCAAGATGGAGAGGCGAGCTTACAGAACAATAGCTCATAATGAGCCGTTTGGACAGATGAATCAACAGAGGTAAGATATACGGTTTTAGAACTCCATTGTTTCACTGTCATGACAGTGTAATAATGGACTTAAAAGCTTAAAATGATCCTTTATTATATGCAAACTTCAAAAATTAACTCGTTTGATAATATCGTGGTCATAATAGTTCAGAAAATGTGGAATTTCAACACAATATCAAACGTATTTTGCAAAAGCATTATCGTTGGGATCATAATTGCCAGCCAGTATTTCCCAGTAGGTACTATGAAATCGATAGTGTCCTACAATTATCCAACATTACCTTTAATTTCCTAGAACTAGGTATTCCACAACAGAAACAGACACGAATTTTTAATGTCGTACGTGTATGTAGGTATAACTCGAAACTGTCGGAACAAGTTCTTTGTAAACAAACATTCGGTTTGTTGGACTGTTCATGAATTGGTAATTGATTCAAATTAGTATGTTACCACTCAACTTCATTCATGTTCCGATTTATCATTTGCATTTCAAGATCATGTTCCTTTATTTGTCGATTCGTTTTGTATTGCGTGAGGTTATGATAAGTTTGTACTTGGTAAATATCGAAACTTGAACAAATTAAAATATAAATATCTGGGCAACCGAGCAAGCTCGGTTATTACTATTTATTGTAATATGGTGGTGTTTAGGTGATAATCTACATTATTATCTCAAACCTTAACTCCTTTTTTTCAAACTTGTCCAAAAACAATAAAAATAAAAATATAAACTTGAACATATAAAAAAACAAAAGTAAGTCACCGAGCGGGATTCGAACCCGTAACACTCGTTTCTTGCCGACCGCGTCTTAACCCGCTGGACCAGACGGACACTAGCCGGCAGGACGAAATTAGCGTCCATATTCTGCGTCGAAAGAAAAACGCATGAAAACTCGAAATCACGCGTTTTTCCAAACATAAGACTAATCTAGATCGATTGTTTACCCCTTAAAAACCCCCATATGCCAAATTTCAGCGAAATCGTTAGAGCCGTTTCCGAGATCACAGAAATATATAAATATACAAGAATTGCTCGTTTAAAGGTATATAAGATATAATGATGGCTGATCGATCAGTGAAAGTAGCGAATTTCGTTTCGCATTTTAAGAGCAGCCATATGGTATGAAGTTTTCATTGATTAGTTGTATTGTAGCACTGTCATCATTTTTAATAGATTCAGCAGCTGCAGGAAGGGTATTCCTCAGTTCATTGCACCAGCTATGAAGGCGGATCGAGATCGTGTAACGGCACGCTGCGTTTGCGCAATGTTCCCTTTCTCCTAATACGGCGTTGTTTTGGTTATTGCCATGAGTAATGAGGTGTCTAACACAATGTTTATCACGTGTTCTATTATTGTACCTTTGCCCTGCGGCTTCATTTCTGTAAATTAGCCCCAGTTCTTAAGCAATTGTTCCAAGGTGAAAATAATTAATGATATGTGTCCATCAAATTCCTACTCGTTCATTGCCCCTTGTTGTTTTAAAAAAGTTTTATTCACCATCACAATGAACTCCCATAAAATCTTTATCACGATCCCATTACTGCTGCCTGCAGTAAAAAGTAACACCAGCATATATTTGTCTCATTTGTTGCCACTTAAAAAGCAACCATAACATCTTTTTCGCTGCATCTACCGACCGAGATGGGCCTTAGATAAGGACTATTTATTATTCAATATGGCGAATTTACTGTAGAGAAATTTCAGGTCACACTGATAACTCCGCGGCCTGTGATGTGAATACGTAATCGTGGATGGGTTGAGTGATCATGTTGCCGACTGCAAATAAATTGATTTGCTAATAAAATTTCATCATTGAAATAAAACACCTTTATGGCTGGGATTCCAGTAATCCTATAACCACGGGACCCGAAAAAGGTGCCGAATAGTGGGATAGGAAAATGAAGAATGAAATAGTACGTGCGAATAAAATTCATCTCGTTCCATATAGGTCTTCATAAATGAATCTACTTCAAAATCATTAGTTCTTCATTTAAAAATATTTTTTGGTTAAAAGGTGTGTAAGGTGTGTTCAACTCGTAAGTTAATTTGCTATCATTATATTTCAGGCGTTTCAGGCGAACCCTTAAACTGTCATTGCTAGTATTGTTACAGTAAGGTTTTAGATTTCTACATCATGAGGTCTTTTAAATCATTAATCAACTTGATTGTTTTTATGTAAATAACTATAGGCAAGTACAATGTGGAAGGGGCGGAACTATCCTTGTGTAAATTATTCATCAAATGTTTTGTGTTATATTGGTTCTTCTTCGTTGTCGATAAATGGAGTGCCTACAATATCTATTTATATTTTATTGAAGTAGCAAACGCACTTTTGTGAAGAATTTTTGAAAGTGATCAAGTGACTGTGTCAAAATTCAGGAAAACGTACGCGGTATAGGGTCTTCTGTTGCATATGTGTGCTTTGTGACACCAAGTACAATGATGATAGACGTAGCTTAACTTCAAAATATTTTAATTTAATATTAATATATTCCAATATTAGTGAATTTGGAAAACAAACAGTCATTCATAATCTAGACTAGGTAATGGTTACACTACTCTCTTGTTTTTAGAAACTGTATCATCAAGACGTAGTTTCAATCTTTTTATGTTTTCCAATAAAACGATCTGGGCTTTTCCAAGAATTGCGTCACTGTTGAGGTCTAGGCTGGTTTTTGTAGGCTTTCCTCTAGTCTGGCCTTGAACACGTTGCACTGGTTCAGCCTGAGTCATGGCTTTCCAGTGTAGCTTGATTCAATTTACATGACTGTCTTCTAGTAATAGGACTTGTATTAATGGACGACACACTTTTATGATAACATAAATGTATCTTCTATTAAAATAATTATCTCTTATTAAAAGTGAAGGGGTGACTGACAGACTATTGCCCAGCCCAAACCACTGATAGAGACTTGAAATTTTGTATATAGATAATTTATATAGTGTAAACACCTACTAAGAAGGGATTTTTGGAAATTCAACCCCTAAAGGTTTGAAAGGGGGTAGATGGGGTAAAAAAAGCCCAACATCGATATGGGTGTCGTTATCGAGGTTTTATGGGATGTTGATTGCAAAAATGGCATTTATTTTTAAGTGGTAGACATTATTCAACTCCTAAAGGGGTCAAATGGGTTCAAACTTTGTACGGAAAAAATATAAAAAAATATTACGACTTGAAACTTCGTAGGAGTACTTATATAAACAAAAATAATTAAACATGTTTTTCGTAAATTTCTGATAATCAACCCGTTATTCAATGTGTTATGTTTCAACCCCTAAAGGGGTAAAATGGGGTTCATGTTTTATATGAAAAAATAATATTAAATAGACATTTCGACTTGAAACTTCGTATGAGTAGGTAGATACATCTAAAAACAAATCGATATAGATGTCGATACTGAGGTTATATGAGATGTTTATTGCGAAAATGGCATTTATTTTAGGGTCCAACTCGACACGACGCGGTGGACATTATTCAACACCTAAAAGGACTGAAACGGGGGTTCAAATGTCTAATTGAAAAATAATACTGGAACGGGTTCCCGTTCCAGTATTCGATTCTTGTTCAGGAATGAGAACGAGAACGGGAACTAATAATATTATAAATATGAAAGTTTAATTTTTGGATGTTTGTTACTCAATCACGTAAAACCGGCTGAGCGGATTTGGAATAGCACATTAAGTAGATAGTTATAGCCTGTGGTAAAACATGGATACTTTTTATCTCGGTCAAAGGTTCCACCACAGAATATATAATAGTGGTTCCACAGAGATTTTCCGAACGTCCACGCGGACGAAGTTGCGGGCAAAAGCTAGTCTTAACATAAATGTAGTTTAATATGAGGTAAGACGATGCGTGCCGTGCGTGGTGAATCGGCTTAGTTATCGTGATATTTTTTTTTAGGGTTCCGTACCTCAAAAGGAAAAAACGGAACCCTTTTAGGATTACTTTGTTGTCCGTCTGTCTGTCTGTCCCTTTATCTCACGAACGCGTGGAGGTATCGAGTTAAAATTAAAACCATATACTTATTCAAGACAGAGGGCAAAGAGTTCCACTCTCTAGAGTCTAGGCTTCTAGAGGTACGGATGCTAAAATTTGAAGCAAAACAAATTTTTAGGGGCATATCCACAAAAAACGGTGGGCGCAGATTCGTACGTCTGGTTGTCCGATGGAACTTAGATCTTTGCATGGATAAAGATTAAAGATTAAGGGCTAAGCTTTCTTATGAACTAATGTTTTGTAATTTATACATACTAAATAATATACTAGAAAAAATACGACTCGCACCAGATCATAATATTGTAATTTTCTTACTTTGGCTATGCTATGTATGATATTATTTCAGTCTTTATGAACCGTTGTATCATAATCTTGAAGTATGCAATCGGAAAACCTCAACGTTTTTATATGAACTGGTAAAGTTCATTCGCTTAGATAGTGTCGTCCTTTTATCGTACTGCCTTTGCACGTGCCGCTTCTTTTCAAAGGATGCCCCCGCATAAACAAAGGATACCGCGTGCGGCGTACACCGGTACACCCGCAAGTCAATTTGGATTTTGGCAGTTTACATAGAATTGCCTTAGTGAAAGGTTGTTTTTGTTACCGGCATTCCTGTCTCTGAACACAAGTGCTTGCGGGTGTACCGACACTATCTAAGCGAACAGACTTTATTATATACGGTTAATGGATGACTGTTCGCAAATTCTGAGGTCCTTGATCGCTTGATGTGTTACCTGAGTAGGAACGCTGTCCGTTAGACAAGGTCACGGGTTCAATTTGGGTGCGAGTACAATAAAAAGGCTCAGTTGAACATTTTTGTCGAGTAAAATAAAACTCAATAAAGCTAACCGATAACAGACAGCAGCTGTTTTTTTACACTTCAGGGTTAAAGTTGCATTGTGCGTCACGAGTTTGGATCAACAGCCCCTCTAGCCAAAGATTTGCAAAAAAGCGAAGTGAACGAAGGATGTATGGGATTGACACTAAGGGCCGACACACATAACGGCGTTGCGGCGCCGCACCGCAACGCAACGCAGATTTTTGCGGTGCGTTGCGGTGCCGCGGCGGCGCCGCGCTGCCGGGCGGCGCCGCGCGGCACCGCGCGTTTCTTGAGGTAACCATTTTTCTGTGATTCGTGAGTATTAATACACGTGCCTCTGCGATGGATCGCAATAAGCGAATAGCGCTTTTGTTATTATGTACCTAGACATTACGCCAAATTAAATAAACGACGACAGAGAAGATATTGGGTACATCTACTTAATAAATTTATGAATTCTCGAGAGTACTTTTCCCAAAATTTTGAAGTACCTATTAAAAATAGAGATTTTTTTATACTTTAGAGAGTGCGTGAGCGGGAATCTAAGCGAAAAAAAGTTTTGGTAGTACAGATCGATGTGGTTATTATGTCACTTACAGTCCCCCCGGTCCGGTCACCCTTTTTTGCTAACAAAAAAAAAACCGGCCAAGTGCATGTCGGGCCACGCGCAGTAGGGTTCCGTAGTTACCATATACCATACCCTATTTAATACCACTATCATTTTTCATCTGCAAAAAATAACTTTGTTTTTCATAGTGTTTGTATAAATGACCAAGTTATATTTACGGTTTTGGAAAATATGCTACATCTCGTTCAAACCAATTTTCGTTGAAAGTGTTTATTAAGATCAATGACATATAAGTATTTCTTTTAGATTTTTTCACTCTCTTATTTTAAAAGTTAAAGGGGAGGGGACACATTTTACTACTTTGGAAGTTACTATCTTTTAAACGGTAGACTTAAGACTTAAAGAAAAAATAGTTTTAGAAACCTCAATGTCATTTTTAAAGACCTATCCATAGACACCCCACACGTATAGGTTTGATGAAAAAAAAATGTTTTCGGTTTAGTTCCATGTTCAGTTCAGTCCAGTTCCAATCGTAAAGTGGTACACAGAATACATCTACCTACTTAGTTTCAACTTTGTAATCCTAATAGTTTCGGAATAAAGTGGCTGTGTGTGACATACGGACAGACAGACAAACAGACAGACAGACATGGCGTATCTATAAGGGTTCCGTTTTTTTTTCCATTAGGCTACGGAACCCTAAAAAGTCACTCTCAAGACCTTTTTTTAGTGTAAAGAAAGTTAAAAATAAGGATTTTATTTTTACTGATTTGACTATCTATGGTCATAATTCGATATAATATCAAGATACTGACGAGTACCTACTTTTTTTCGGGATGAAAGTTACCCTAAACATAGAAACGGATTTTATTAGTACCTAAGGATATTTTAAATCATAGAAGTTATTATTTTCTCTGTAGGTATGTGACAAAATATGGGTAATTTCATAGGCAAAGACCCATATTTGTTTTCGGTGTTTTTTGTTTGATTTATTATTTTTTCATTAATTGTTATAAATGAAGACACGTCATCTGTGTAATTAGGTAGTTTAATTACAACGCGGTGGTTTCCGCCGATTTTGGCGTTGCGTTGCGTCGCCGCAACGCGGTTATGTGTGGAGGCCCTAAGTTTTTAACACGTTTATTTTAATCATCGATTTTTAAAACGTAAAATCCGTGCATCTTTCGTATTTCGATGATCTTTCGTTAACGTACTTCGTTCGTTATCGTTTTTACATGGAATAGCTTCAAAGGCATACTACGTCTCTAATTTAACGTACTTAAGGGGCGGTAATAGGAAAACATGGTTTGCGCGGGTCATATCTTTATATAGAAAACGTAAACTTGTAGCCACCAAAAAAATCATAGGACTAGCTAAAGAGTTTACCTAGTTGCTACAAACATTAAATTGCGTATAAACCTCACAGATGATTGTAGAAAAAAATCAGAATATCATCAAAAGCGTTTGTCGCGGGCCATATTTTTGGCGTAAATAATAGCGTAAACGTATTGAATTCTACATCAAAATACACTTTAACGTACTGTGCAGTTGCTCCAATAACTTTTTTTAAAGAAAGCTAATTGTGCTAAAGATAATGATGAAAAAACAACGAAAAACATCGAAAAAGTGCAGAAGTGAGGTTATTTTCCATACTCTTTACACGTAAAGAAAAAGACAGAGACAAATGATTTCGTGTAACGGAGCCTTAACTTACCTATATCTACAATTCTACAAGTACCTACTTATATGTATTCGGAAAATCCAATAAGACTTCGTACGTAGATAAACCTTTTCATGGAAATCCCAATTACAATCCGGCCAGTTATATTTATGAAAGAATATAAAGGGAATAAAGTTATCAACCCTCCGGAGTGACGCACGCGTTATAATTCACCGAATCATAACCTAACCCTTGTCCACACGCGCCTCTTTAGGGCCAAACCGCACTGTTGACTGTTCGACGAGCGTCTCGGTCTCGCGGCGACTGCAACTCAAAAAACGCACGGGCCGACGACTAGACAGCAACTCGATACGTGTAGTTTCTGGTACAGTCGTGCAGAATCAACTAACTTTGCAATAAATAATCAAAGGACATCAGGCACATGAGACCCAAAAGTGTATAAACATAATTCTGTTATCTATAAACACTTTATGTTACTAGAATCATAAAACAATAGCAACATTATTTTTTAACTCCTTCATTTAGCGTTAATTAATTATTCAAAAAAAAGAAAAGCATATCAATGAAACGGACATCTTTGTTAGCGATTTCACAAGTCTCCCCTGAGTATATTTGTTCTGTGGCACAAGTGATTGCGCATTAAAAAAAAGTCTGACGGATATCAGTCAACTCAACTGTCAAAAGCGTTTTGTTACGTGCGACATATGCACAGATTTTCCGTTTGATCAGTTCCAACTTGTACATTGTGGTGCTAATCTGTATCACTGACGCAGCTAACGAAACGTGTTGTCATGAAACTGGTGTTGCTATTTAGTGTCGGGGTTACCAAAAAATAAAACTTTCAAACGTAAATGACTCTTAAAACATAAATCTTCGTAAAAATCTGAATATTTTCTATGACTTACTAATTACATGCCTACATTTGAAAAAAAACAGAAACGTTATACATTCTTTGGTTTTTTTCTATGGGACTCTGCCTGATGTCCTTTTCAAATAATCCACATTTAAAATTATAAATAATCAAAAACTAAAGCTTAAAAACGAAAAACTAAAGCTTTTTCGTCTTACTTGAAATATTAATTTTGTACGTCATTATAACAAGAAAAAATAATAATTTATTAGGTACATCTACAATGTGTTATCGTAAGCCGTGTGGGGGCTTTAGTAAAATAACAGGACTTTTTAGTAGAAAACAGTCTTCTTGTCAGCATTTTTTTTTAGATATACCATCTGATAACCCTGTGTAGTGGTACGCGACGTGGTATATCGTACAGAGATATGTTTGCTGATTATTTTATGACTGAACTGAGGAGGGTCAATTGTCATGGCAGATGGGCAGAGTTCATTAGTTAAAATAACATTGTAATAAGTACCTACCTATTGTATTTTTTCTTCGATTGTTAACCCTTCACCTCCAAATTACTCCACAATTTCATACCACTGTTGTTTCTTTATCCCGATTATTAGAATATTCGTTACTTGATAAATCCCAAATAGCTTTTCGCAATTCTATTTCTAAAATAAATATTTCAGTATCGAAAGCCATTTTGTGCACGACGTCCAGTCGCCGCGACAGTCGCTCGCAGTGCGTACGCTTCTATTTGAACCCGTGTATCTCTCGGTCGCCGAGCGACTGGGCGTGGCTACTCGCCCAGCGACCGGCGGGCTGATTATCTAATTAGAAACCACCTAGCGACCGGTTGCAGTTCATAGATGATAGTGATCCATTGCTACTTCTTTTTGGATTAAAAAAAACATACCAAAGAAAAGTAGCAATGTATATGGAATGAAACCGGTCGCTAAATAGTTTCTTTTTAGATAATCAGGGTGCGGGCGACGGGGCGACCAAATGCGTACGCGTCCATATAAACTAGTAGAAATTACAGTCGCTGTCGACAGTCGCCCGGCGACTTGTCGACAGTGTGGTATGGCTCTTATTATTCGGACTACGAGCCATACCCACGCGAAATATCAATTAATGTCCGGTATCTACGATAACCCCTTTTGATTACCTACGTCCAGGGTTGCAAAAATGATTTTTTATTTTAATAAAAAAATTCAGATTATAAAAAAAGCTTTTTTATTTTTATTTTTATTAGGTTTTGCGATCATTGCCCTAGTTTTTCTCGTAGGCAACATTTTTATTTCTGAAAACATTACTGTTATTATTGAATTACTTGCGTTGCATGTAATGAATGAAAATAATCAATCAATTCATTGTTATATTTTTTTACTGACACGAAAAATATATCTAATATTTGAATTTTATTTTTTATTGTGATTAATAACTTAGTTTGCACCTATCATACTTTGTAATAAAATTGTTTTCGAACATAATATTTCATGAATATGCATTTCCAGTGTTTAATAAATTCCTTTTTTGGATTTTGATTTAAATCAGTGATATTTGTAAAATAAACATGCAATTAAAATCTTATTTAAATCATGATATAAATCAACTTGATTTAAATCATGATTTAAAACAAGCTTTAAAATCTGATTTAAATCAACTTGATTTAAATCATGCAACCCTGCCTACGTTATAGTATTTGATTCTACTATGCTTACGTTACGTTTATCCAGTAAGAATATGCAACGCATATAAACATATAATGACAATTCGGATTCGACGGTAATGTTTTATTATGAGATCGTACAAGCAAAAATCGCGCATGGTCAGATTGGTCAGTTCACGTAATCGCCTTCAATTAGGATGACGAGGACATAGTACCATAACGAGGTTGACAACTCAGTTAGTAGGTCAGGTGGTAAGTAAAGTGTTTATTTTTTATTAAAAAGCTTAGAATTGTAGCTGAATTATATTAATCAGACAATCTTTTAGAGGCAAAAAGTTAGAGCAGCTATTCCATTTTCTGGTATTTAACATACACATTTGTTTGTATGACATGACTTTCACTCAGTCGGACATTCATTATGCAAAGATGTCACTGAATGTTGTAAATTATTTCACATTAAACGTTCGTCGTAAAGTTATTTAATGATGGATAGAAATTGTTCATCTGGGTAGTGTGGCCTCAGCTTATAATGAGGTAATTTCACAGAATCTTGCCAAACTATTTTAAGTGGACATACTTATTTCTTACATTAACTATTTGCTATGAAAAACTATAATTCCTTTTTGACAAGTATTTATTATTACTTATTCCTTTCCCTAAGATCCCATCATGCTCAAACGTCTTTATGATACATAAATATTTCTGTGTTAATGTACTGGAAAACTTATGGTTGCTCTCAATAAGTCCGCTTACGGTTCAAGAAATACCAGAAGATATTATGTTATGGAGCGTTATTCCGAGCGATATTTAATATTGTGCTTGCGAAGCTTTTATCAAGAGTCTCCCTTTTGAAACTTAGGTCGTGATAATATTCACATTATTGTTCGCTCAACAAATTAAACTCAAACTGAAAATACTTATGAAAATACAAAATTCATTCGTATTTTGTTTTCAGTTGTATTGAGTATGAAAGCTTTATCAGCTTCTATGAATATACATTTTCTGAATTGCTACTATTTTATGTCTGTTGACTTAATTATTACATGGCAGGACCCCGAAGCACAGAATAGAGATAAGTACTACCGTACAGAAAGGAAACTCTCCGCCCCGCCCCACAATCAATTAACTCACCCTCCGGCGCCCACCGCGCGAGTTCCGTGTGCCGATCCGTGTGCTCAAACAATAGCTCGCACAGAGTTGCGCGTGTGCAATAACGTCACTGTGTAGCGTCTGTGTAATAGGTAGTTGAAACGCGATGCTTGTATGGAGTGACCGGGGTGTGCCCGAAACTAAGAAATGTTTGTTGCAAATAGGGCTGCCATCTCAAAACCTACCGCCCAGGACCGGAAGCATAAAACCCCGGACTTTGAAGCCTTGACCCCCGGACATTTGATTTTTTTTATTCACTTTTGACTTGGTTAAAAAATACATAAAATAGTGTGTTTATTAAATGTTTTGTTATAGTAGTGTAGAGCAAGGTGTCTAACAATCTTGTAATTGTAATCTTGCTTGTTTAAAGTAAAAATAAATGTACTCCGGGAGACTTTAATTGTAGTCCAGGCACAGAATAGATATAAGTACAACCGTACGTACAAAAAGGAAACTCTCCGCCACGCCCCGCAATCAATTACCTCACCGCGCCCCGCGAGTTCGTAGGCCAGTTCGTATGCTCATTCAATAGCCCTAGACTTCACGCACACAGTTGCGCGTGTGCAAAAACGTCACTGTGTAGCGTCTGTGTAATAGGTAGTTGAAACGCGGCGTTTGTATGGAGTGCCCGGGGTGTGGTCCAGGTCTTACCCGGACTATAATCAAAACCCCGCTTGGACACCCTCCAAACTATGACAAATCCGGAGAAACCCGGACGGATGGCAGCTCTAGTTGCAAACCATGTGGAAGAAATTAGTACGTAGTCGATAAATAGTCCGTGAGCCCGCGACAATATTGCCTACGTCATACGCGATGAAATGCATGGCACACGGTCGGAAAAGTTGTGCTGAGCGAGGATCAGAAGATTATCTTAAATAAAATTGGCCGGAAGCTTGACAAAATCTTCCACTTCCGGTCAAAATTTTAAGATTATATTTACGTCATGTGACATCAGTAAGAGACCCGTGTCATCATTTAGTTTTCAATCGTAGAGAGAGTAAACATAAGTCTGTCAGTTCTGAAATGACTAAAAAACAAAAATTTTAAGTTTAAGGTATTCCGGTCATTTCAGAACTGACAGACTTATGTTTACTCTCTCTACGATTGAAAACTAAAAAATGATACGGGTCTCTTACTGATGTCACATGACGTAAATATAATCTTAAAATTTTGACCGGAAGTGGAAGATTTTCATAAGCTTCCGGCCAATTTTATTTGCGATAATCTTCTGATCCTCGCTTAGCACAACTTTTCCGACCGTGTGCCATGCCACATCGTGATGTCATATGACGTAGGCAACACTGTCGCGGACTCACGGACTAAAAGATCTATTCCTTGACTCTCAAGCATTATGTCTCGAGTCACAACACAACACAACCCAATTCATGATAACCGTTGCTATAGAATTTTAATATTTTTGTCTAGAATCTAGTTTCTTCGGGGGACTTACCATAAGATATTAGATTCTAAAGCAAGCCAGTACCTACAGAGACTGTACACGGCAGTTGGGACAACGCTGTCTAGATAACAACAAAATCACTCGGCGTTTGAATATTTTTATTAATTGCAACAGTCCTAATGTACACTGGCGTTAGTCGTATATTTCCACGGCGTAGTCCAGTCGGTAGCTCCGCTGGCTCTTCATCCGCAGCGTAACGTGGCTGTACCCGATTCCACCATCAGTGACGTTCACTGAAGCTTCGCTGTTCTGGTAGTCGTAGCATGATATCGCCTGAAATAAAGTAATTGGCTCAATAATTTCTTAAAAAAAAAAACAATCTGTATAGTATAGATAGGCTATCTAATGTTTCTTCTTATCCCACGATCTTATCCACGACGAAACGGTTCTGATGGTAAATTGATAACATTACATAATGATGTTTGACTTTTCTTGAGAATAAGAGAAAATGTTAGTCTACAGGAAATAGTGAATGTTGTTTTGTGCTATTGAAAAAGTATGCGAAAAACAGTAAAAATTATATGACGTCAAAGATGATGCCTATTGAAGAGAAATATGACGTCATAGTAATTGATTAAATAAGAACCTCTTCGTTTACGACAATGTTTACTAACAAACTCTATAACTGTACCAATGATTTTTATTGTTCAATTACTAACATTTTAAAATCGAGTGTCTTCCGTATTTTTTATAGTATTTTCTTATCCTTATCGTTGGCTTCTTGACCTCGTCGTAACATGTTTCAGATGTTTTCTGTGGTTTCAGTTTGTCTTTAGATAAGTCTGAATTGTTTTTGTATAATTTTGATGGATAATCTTTAGAATCGGGGTACCTGAAATGGGAATAGTGGTGTCGGGGTTGACTAATTTCGGTTCCCAACTTATTTATTTTTGTGTCATATTTTGGGAATACGTGCGAACTTTCATACCTAGGTATAGTGCTGACATTTTGTCACACATGGTTGTTTCTTTTCTCGTTCGCTAAATTAATCCATTTCCGCGCCGGAAGTGCAGTGTTATTTGAAAGGCCTTCAAAGTTCTACAAAATGAGATATTACGTATGTATTTCAATTCCAAAATCAGGCTCCCTGATTTTAAAGCCAACCCGTTTTCTATTATATTATTATCTACTTGTTTTAATTACCTACTTATAACATCCAAACGTGATATTAGTTAAACATTAAAACTGATCATAGTCAAAGACGTGCTATAATAAATTATATAGTTTCCAAAACATTTCGTTATCTGATTGTCTATTCTAATCGTTGCTTGTCATCTAAGGTTGCTTGCTATTAAGCTAAATGGAATTTAATTATTCTTTACACTTCTAATGGCATAAATTCCATAAGACATAAAGAAAAAACTAAAATACCTGTATTTTGAGTTGTCTGGACATTTGTACATCTGAACCCTATTCCTATCGGGAATAATAGATATAGAAAGATAGCTTCATAGAAAACCCCACTCCCGATACACTAATTTCGAATTTAATTATATTTTACACTTCTAATGGCATAAACATGAGAAACAGAGAAAAGACTAAAATACCTATGTTTTGACATTGTCTGGAACTTTGGACCTTTGTGCTCAAACATCTGAACCCTTTTCTTCCATGGGATAGCTTCATAGAAAACCCTCTCCTCAATACAATAATTTCGATTTATACTTTATACTTCTGTAATGACATAAACATGAGAAATAGAGAAAAAACTAAAATACCTGTATTTTGAGATTATTGTCTGGACTTTTGTACTCATACATTTGAACCCTCTTCTTCCATGGGAAAGCTTCGTAGAAAACCCTCTCCCGATGCACTAATTTCGATGTAGACGTTTTGTTCCCGTAATGGTACGTCGTGCATGACACACACAACAGCAAACTCACAAACAGTAAACACGTAAGCAGTTTCATTATTTTTCCTTATTATAATTATATTTAATAATTTAATGTCACTTCTTCGGTTCTTGTTCACACCACAGCACAAAAGCGACTGAATTAATATTTCACACTAAGGTCAAGATGTGTGTTCGATAAAATCTTTATCGAACTTAATGAGAAGGTAAGCGGCCCGCGTTGACGCTTAAAAATTACGTCTCCGAGAAGAGATCGCAATATTGTATGTTTTTGCCTTTATTTACCAGGTCGGGTTTTGTATGTTGTTGTGGGGTCAATGGTCTACGTTTATTTTATTGCACTAAATTTGCTCGATTGCCGCCTCTGTATGCAATTACCTTTATAGAATCTACGTTTTCCCCGCTTTAGTAATAGTAGTCAACTCTTTCCAATCTAGAACACAACTTAATGGTATGGCTGTTAATTTATTAAGGACATGGCATAGATTTTCTTTAAAAAATAAATGTCCTCAGAAATTCGATGACAGTGATATTTTTTACTTAGAGTATTAGGTTTCATTAATATTGCTTCATCTTCGGTGGAATCAGGATTTTTTCATACAAGATTTGTTTATAGTGTTGTCTCATCTGCTAAAATTCATAGGAACATTTGTCCATTTCAAATTTCAAAAGGCTGCTGTAACCATACAAAGTAATTGAATATTTTTTGTAACGTAAAAGAGTATTTTTTTAAATTTAATAGTGTCGATTCGTTTGAATTGACATGACTTAACTTAATTTCAGCATTCTGTTCTTGTCTTTTCGATACAGAAAGAAAAGGATAGAAAACTTAATTTAGTTTAGTCCTGTAAATTTTGCCAACCGAATCGACACCATTATCTGATTTTTATAAAAGTGTCTTGCCGCAAATAGCATCAGATCAATCCCCGCAAGTAAAGTGTGACAGGCTGTCAGTACTTATCAGGCTTTCGACTGGTGTATGCTAAAAGCTTATGCTTCGGCAACAGTGACGTAATCAAGTGTCAACGTCACCGAACAGCCTCTACGAAGTACCGACTCGTTGGGCTTGGAACTCCAAACTTTTTCAATAAAAAGTAATTGAATTTTAGATGTTGGAAAGTTGTCGTTTCTGTACCCGTCTGGCTCGATCTATTTTTCATATCCACTTCCAATGGGTTTTTTTAATGTTCCGTTTTTTCATTATTCATAATGTCTTTAACGATTTCTTAGGAACGTTATCTGGTAAAAGTGTCCTTTTTATTGCACCACAATCTTTCGCTTCTCACTTTCCTGTATGTAGGGTAGGTAGGTGAAAAGTTCTCACTTTTTCCTGATTAGGCTCTTTTGAATAATGGATTAGTTTGTTGATTAGATCTAAGTAGTTAATCAACCTAACTGTTATTTTATTCGTAGTATGGTTTCGGGTTAACTAGTCATCGTCAAACTTTATTGAAATCATTTACTGATTATTGTTACACTTCAAATTTCATATTCAAAACTTTATGCTTACTAAAACTTATATTTTTTCATCGTTGCAGTGTTAACGTTTGATTGCACGGATAGTTTCGCACATTCAACATAAATTAATATTTGTACTTAAAATTCTTGACGTACTATTTCATTTAACTAAACACTTTCAGAATTTACTACGCGATTTCCTCTTCCACATGATATTTCTCTAATAACACTAAACTTATCAACACTACAACAGAAAATAATAAATAAGTGTGTCTGAAGTGCGTCTAAAGACCAGCACACACGTTGCAGTCGACCGTTCCATACTGGCATCTCCACATGCCAAACCGAATACATTGTTCCCAAGCTGCAACTGAATTATAATTAAGAGCAATTAGCAAGGCACCGGGGCTGCCACCGCGCTGATTGCCGACAATTTGTTCGCAGTTTATCGCCACTGTCCTGTCAGTGCGCTGATTTCTAGGCAGCGAACTAAAATCTATGGAAGTGTCATGTCCATAAGCCATTTTTGATGTCCCCACTGCTGGGGCACAGGCCTTCCTTATGGGTGGATAAGGAGGACGGGCCATAACCCACCACGCGGGCCCAATGCGGATTGGTGGGTGTTAACGACTGCAAATGCAGCCGGGACCAACGGCTTAACGTGCCTTCCGAAGCATGGTACGCGATAGTAAATTTTTGGTCACCCATCCCATGACCGACCCTTGCGAACGTTGCTTAACTTACGCAATCGCTGGGCCAAGCGCTAAACCACTACGCCACCGAGCTCCTCATGATGGAAGTGTAATTACAAACAAATATTGCTTAAAAAATAGCACCACGGGGTCGAAAAAGTACAACCCGCTCAGCTTTAGTCGGGCCAGCCACGCACCCGGTGACTGACGTTAGGCTTCTTTACAATAATTGCAGTTTGTATTGTAGAGAAAGAGAAAGTTTATTAGAAATGACGTCCCGTGTAGTCAAATGGTATAAAACACGCAAAGAAGGCAGTATAATATGCAGAAATAATCTATCATATTTTTTCGTTTAAGTATTGGCTCCGTGCACGCTTTTAGCGCCACCTAGCGTGTTGCAACTTTGTTGGCTCTGACCTGACCGTTTTGACGTTTTGATATGTAATGGCGGCATTGTGACAAAATATTAAAAAATACTATACATATTGTGTTATTAATGTAAATTTCAAAATTACTGTGATTTGGGTGGACAAAGTGTTGTGAAATAATTTCTGGTCATTTAAATTAAATATGCCACCATGAGCGCTGCGATCGATTATTAGGGTGGGTACTCACTTAGGTTCGCGAACCTCCGCGCTCCGCGAACCTAGAACAGTGATCCATAGCAAAAACAAATATTTTTACTTTGGCTACAGTGTGTGCCTGTGCGAACCAGCTTCGCATACGAGTTCCCTCACGTACACACCTCGGCGCCCTGTTTCAGCAGAGGATAAACGATATTTTCGGTGCAGGTTCGCGGAGCGCGGAGGTTCGCGAACCTAAGTGGGTACCCACCCTTATACCTTCGCACCCTCCCAATAGAAAATATCTATGAGTATACAAATTATCGCTAATAATAAGCAACCAGTGTTCAGACGCTTTGTGCTGCATAATTAAATGCCAGCATTTTTAACTCCATCCACTTAGTTGTACTTTTCGTGTGGTCCCATTTTTTGAGCGCAATACTTGTTCCATAGATTTTAGTTCGATGTTTCTAGGCCTGATTTTGCATGCGAGCGCGACGCGTTGTCTATCAATTAGTTAGAAAATTAAACTATCCGACTGACTTTTAATTAACTTAGTCACGCACGTCCCATTTAGATGACGTGATATTGCTCTTTTTAACAGACAGATAGGCCCTATTTTTGAATCCCGGCTGGCGTCGAGCGCTTTTCATTCGTATTTTTGAATAGCTAGTTGGCCAGCTAGTTGTCATGTCAGGGCCCTATTTCACCAAGTTGACATTTGTTAATGACATATGTCGGTTAATTTTACAATTGTCATTATTTTAATTAGGGACAAGTATGTTGTGAAACAGGGATAGTTTTTACAAGTCGACATATTTGTAGATTTGTTAGTAATTCTTGATATGAGATTGGAGCTGAGTCAAGTTTGCGTGACAATTGTCGACTTGTAAAAAATATCTCCTGTTTCATAACATAAATTGTCCCTTATTAAAATAAGAAAAGTACTGTAAAAATTGCCGATATATGTGTCTGACAAATGTCAATTTGGTGAAATAGGGGCCTCGTCATCAGGGCAGCATTTTGCCGCATGTAGGGTTACCAGACCTCAGGATTTGTCCTGACATGTCAGGCTTTTCGGGTCACTGTCAGGATTTCGGCCGAGCTTAGAAAATGTCAGGCTTTTTTGGATTTTTAATTTGTTTTTCTTTTTTTACCTAACAATTAACTAGAATATTTTCAGTAAAACAATCAATAAATAGTCAATTTTAAAATAATTAACATTTAAAATTACAAATAATCAACTGAACAACTAAGCTTAAAAACATCGAAAACTTTCTTTTTGTCTAAGTAATTGAAATATTGATTTGACACGTCATTATAACTAGAAACAACAACAAATTTTCATTAACAATAATTTATTAAAAGAAAAATGTGTTAGCGTAATTATGTCGCTCCGTATGAGTTTAGCAAAATGTCAGGACTTTTTAATAAAAATCAGACTTTTGTCAGGATTTATAGATATACCATCTGGTTACCCTAGCCGCATGCGAATTAAGTCACACAAACAATTTAAAACGAATGATTCAAAAATAGGTCCCATGATCTCGTAGCGTACCTAATCGTAGATTCATAGCGTAATCGTAGATTCGTAGCGTAATCGTAGATTCGTAGCGTAATAAAGATTAAGTTGCACGATGTCAAAAAAATTAAATAAAAATCAATTAATGCATTAGATTGTTGTCAGAATTATCAGAATGGAGCTGCTGATGGTAATGACCTTTACCGTTTACGATATGTTATTTATTACGCTGCGTATAAGTGTTATCGCATCCTTGCGTAATACTCGTTCGTTACATACCTACGTATTTGTATTCTTCCCCATCTTTTTTTATCTCCTTTTAAAAGTGATTGTCTGATTTAAATGTGAAATTAATGTTTTTTTCTTAATTGTTACAGATGACGTCCCGGTGAAGGCATGATCACACGGTTGGAGGAGGCAATGCCGTCCTAGGCATTCTCAACATTTGGATTTTGAGGTATGTTGTACTTCCAGAATAGATATTAGTACTCCGTCTTCTGTTCTATTTTTATTACGCATTGATTGATAATATAATATTAGACAAAGTGTACCTAATAGCGCTCCAATACAACACAATTTGGGATGATGACTAATGAATAAAATAACGAAATACTAATAAAAATCGTAAACATATTAGACTTTTAGAGTAGCTTGTATACCTCTTGGTTTTATATATTGCGTATTATTTGTTTTATAACCCTTCAAAGTCGGGTGGACAAGTCCATTTAAAAGTATAAAATTTATTAAAATAAATAATACCTTTAATTAGTCCATACAATTTATAGCAAATTTGTCTAAAAAAACATTTTGTTAAACACAATATTTAATATAGCTGCCGAACAAATTTCCTACGCGTGCATACAAACTACTCAAGCGTGACGTCATAATTGAGTAGCCGTTAGTATGGAGCGTTTTTGGGCAAGTCCATTTGTGTGCATTTCAAACTGTGATATCTCGGACAGTTTTCATGCTAGCGAAATATTTTTTTTCCCAATGTTTCTTTTTATTGAGAGGTAATTTATGTAACATAAAATAAAAAAATAGTAATCATGCCAATTGGCGAATAGACGATTATCGGTGAGCACGATTGTGATGGACGTGTGGTGCACGAGGAATATTTGCTATCTTTGATGGCTGTTCGATGATCGTGGCGATGACGATCACGTAGGCACTGGCAGCGTTGGTAATAGGCATGACGAATATTTTTTTTATTTTATGTTACATAAATTACCTCTCAAAAAAGAAACATCGGTAAAATAATTATTACGTTAACATGAAAACTGCCCAAAATATCACAGTTTGAAATGCACACAAATTGGACTCACCCAAAAATGCTCTATACTAACGGCTTCCTAGTTATGACGTCACGCCTAGGTAGTTTGTATGCAACGCGTAGGAAATTTGCTCGGCAGCTATATTAAATATTGTGTTTATTAAAATGGTATTTGAGACAAATTTGCTATACATTTTACGGACTAATTAAAGGTATTATTTATTTTAATATATTTTAAATACTTTTTAAATGGACTTGTCCACCCAACTTTGAAGGGTCATAAAACAAATAACACGCAATATATAAAACCAATAGGTATACAAACTACTCTAAAAGTTTAATATGTTTACGATTTTTATTAGCATTTCGTTATTTTATTAATTAATCATCATCCCTATTGGTGATTGTGCGGAATTGCCATAAAGTGGTAGAAAGATGACTTTCTGTTGATTAGTAATGTTTATGGACTTAGGAGTAGGTATGTAGGAGCCTAGGAGCCAATTAGATTAATATTCTGAATCATGACTTTTGCAGCAAAAACAGTAATATAATTTGATATTTCATAATAACAGATTTATGGTAGAAAACATTTTTATGATGCTGTGCACACATCGACTGCAAACCGTACATATCAACCTTTGGTCACTTTATAAAATTTCATAAAGATAGTTTTACGAGTAGTAGCTGTAGTAGTAACATTTTGTCTTTAGGTATTGGGGGGAACTGGCGAAGATGCTACGTATTTTTGATAATTTACATACAGTCAATTTCTAAGTAAAGATTTCTTATCAGCTCGTTTCTAGAACTTTTAACATAAAAAATTATGATAGGTTATGAAGAAAAAAAATTTAATTACCATCCTACTTTAAAATTACCCTTGATGACATTATATTTATTGTGACTCCATATAATAAACAAATTAAAAAGTTACAAAAGTGACCAAAGGTTTTCAATATCTGAAAATCTCACTATCAAGGTCAGTTTGTCAATTTGACAGTGACGTTTCTTTGTTTACATTTTTGCTGGGAAATTAGTAATGCGACTTTATTCTGTGGCTGTAGGCAATAAACATCTTTTAGGCAACTAAACTTTAGTAGGCCTTGGAGTATGGTGATAGTATAACATCAGCTTAGTTTTCCTTACAGCTTCTAGACACGTAAAATCAGGCACTTGCTCTCGGAGTTACCCAATTAATAAATGAATTAAATGTTGTGATGTAAATCGCGGTAAAACCTACGTCATAGAATCGGATGCGAAGTGTAGGTCATTTCGAACAAATATATGATAAAATGATTCATTCAACTCAACAGGAAGATTCCCGCTTTTTCATATGATTTGTTGTTTTGTAATAACACTGACAGTGTGTAATTGACGATAAATGAATAAGTTGGTTGTGTTTCGAAGAATAAAGTGGTTTTTTTATTTGTGCGTTTGTAAATTCTGTGCTGTGATGTATTATAAGATTAATTTTAAATATTAGTGTTGTGGCGTGAAACATCTATTAAAAAAAATAGGTCAGTACTTACTTTCTAACCTACATGTGTTTCTATACATTTTTTTTAAATACAAAACATTTAGTTTAAATATTAAATCGCTAATAAATCAAATAACTACCTATGTAATACCACAGAATACATAATAGTACTAGTAATACTATCATGTTTTCTTAAGAAACTAAAACCGGCCAAGTGCGAGTCGGACTCGCGCACGAAGGGTTCCGTACCAAAATACGGCAAAAAAAAAAAAATAAGTTTGTTGTATGGGAGCCCCCCTTAAATATTAATTTTATTCTGTTTTTAGTATTTATTGTTATAGCGGCAACAGAAATACATCATCTGTGAAAATTTCCACTATCTACCTGTTGTCGTTATTAATATCGAGCAAAAAAACGGCAAAAAAAGTACGTTTGTTGTATGGGAGCCCCCCTTAAATATTAATTATATTCTGTTTTTAGTATTTGTTGTTATAGCGGCAACAGAAATACATCATCTGTAAAAATTTCAATTGTCTAGCTTTCACGGTTCATGAGATACAGCCTGGTGACAGACATACAGACAGACAGACGAACAGACAGACAGACAGACGGACAGAGAAGTCTTATTAATAGGGTCCCGTTTTTACCCTTTGGGTACGGAACCCTAAAAACTAGCTAGACTAATATACCGTAAGGTCTCCAAATCTAAACTTTCCCTACTGCCCTACTAAGGCTTGTACACAGCTCAGTTATTTTAACTATAAGTAATCAATATGGTTGAATATCAGGAAATAAAAGCAATAAATTTATTTAGTTACTGAACCAAAGTAGCAAAATTAAAAGCCGATTATATTTAAAAAGTAGTGGATCCACTAATTCTTAGTTAGAGCCTATCCCATAGAAGAAGATGGAGTATAGGGAACATGCATCGATTTTTTTGTATCAAAATCAAAAGTATAATGCGTGAGAAAATCAATTGTAATATTAAAACTTTTCTCTTTTGTTTTTTCTCGTGATATAGTTACTTGAAGTTAGCACGCAGCAGCACCCGCCGAAAACGCTCTATACAAAAAGGTCAACATTTGTGACGTCACTTTATGTCACGTTTCAGTACATTAGTACGGAGTTAGCCAAGAATTTTCAAATATCTCCCTAAATATTGCGTTTAAGTACATATGTGTCATACAAAATATTATTTCTCTTTTGATGTTCTATCCGACTGTTAAGTGCATTATATCCGAAAACTAAAAAAAAAAATTCGTTATGTTCCCTTGTGTGATAAAACTAAGGTAATACATTTTGTTTTTTATTTTTCTGTTCCATCATGTTTTTATACGTGTCCGCAGCGATCAAGCTCAAATTTATCAAAATCGGTGACTTATGCATGTTCCCTATTGTCGTTAGAGTAAATTCTGTGGTATTGTCAGACCAAATAAAAAAGTAAAGACGGAGTCTTCCGACAAAACGGTGAAGCCAGTAAAACTACGCCTTGGCTGTGTACATACACAGCTTACGCACACATATGTGACGAAACTACGCCTTGGCTTTCGTTCGTCATTGGGCGAACCCTGCCGCCCGGCCCCCGCCCGCCCTCTAGTACGCACACATGTACCATCAAAAACCGGCTTCACTTCGTTGTTCGCAACCACTGCGCAACGCTCCATCTTCCTTTTTTATTTGATCTGAGGTGGTATTGTTCTATCGCGCTTTCGAGCAATATGGACATTAATTACTCATCTTCAAATCATCATCACAACACAGCCCTCATGGTCTACCTACTGACTTCAAGACGTAGAGCTCTCCCTTGGGAGGATGTTGGCGGTCTCCACGCTTGATAGGCGTATTGATCGGTAATCGCACGTTTTACCCTCGGCCAAGACATTACCGCGCGGCGCGTCCTGCGTCTGCGTCTCGGCAACCATTGCGCACTGTCTTGATGTCGGCTGCTCAGCTTGTCGTCGCGGCCGCGCAGTGATTACCGAATTCGCTTGCCGCGGCGAGCTGTGGCCGGGACGTTAGACCGTTTCAGAAAACGCTGCTCACTTCCAATTTTCTGGTCTACGGATGTACTACCTCTAACTCATTAGGCACCGTTACGCCACTACTAACGGCCTGGCCACAGCCAGCGCGGCAGGCGAATTCGGTAATACCTGCGTGGTCGTGACGACGAGCTGCGAGGCCGCCATCGAGATAGCGCGCAGTGATTTTTGAACGCCGCCTGCCGCGCTGGGCTGTGGTCGGGCCGTAAGTGGGTTGGTGCTTATTCTTCTCTGCCAGACACCACACGGAATAGTGTTATGTAATCTATAACTGCTATGATTTAATATCACCGGTGAACCGCACTAACACCCACACTTTACTCTGCGCCTATCGTCAACCTACGCGTAATAACGCGTAGGTTGTAATAACGTGGCAGGTAACGCAATAGCGTTACCTACCACGCTGCGATGCTGTGGTTCTTTTCCAGTCTTCCTCATGAATGATCACATGAATGTGTTCACACCATTCCTTTGAGTCCTTTCTTCGACTACGACGACTAACTGACGTTTGTTTTTGCTACCAAGTCTTCACTCTTAGTTTCTATAAGAATACTAACTGCGTGGCATGGCAGTTGAGTGAGTAATTAAAATAAGCTTAATGCATTTGTATCAAACATCAAAGGGTAGCCTATTTATGACATAAACGAGTCAATTTAATATCCCTTTTAATCGGCAGCCATTACTTCCTAACAAAGGCACTCGTCCTTATATTCTAATTATAGTTTTTCAGTGGAACTTGGTTGTAGAAACGTTCTCGATGTGCGGTCCCATCCCATCTGGTGCACAACAGTTGTTATGCACACGAGTGTTACATTGCAATTCGCTCATTCGATGAGTAAACAAACTAAACAACTATCAAACAAACAATATGTGTTGGAAATTTGTCCAACGGCTTAGATGATAGACATAGAAAAATTTTCGCTGCGCTGAACAAACTGTACTCTTATTTAAAATGCACATATTTTTTTGAATTTGAAATGTAAAATACGCACCATGCGTGGGTGGCGTGACTGCAGATTAAAGTTGTACGCAATGTGAACGAATTTGTATAGAAATCACTCGTGCGTGGTGTATGATGTATATTGTGGTAGGTAACACACGCAGCGCAACGACACATAATATACGCGCCTGATTTGACGAAGTGTGGTTGTTGCCTGCCTGAAAGTCTATGATACTGATGATTAATTAAGTGCTCCGGTAATGATCATTTGCGATTGTCAATTTTTACGTATTTGATGTTCATTGACGCGAAAATTGATCGTTTACATGTGCAATTGAAGCGATAATCGCAATTGATCATTACAGCGGGCCTTAAGAACCTATTTTCATTATTTAAATTTTGTGTCCAGGTGTGATCGTGTGAGGTCGCGATGGGCGCGTCGGGCGTCTCGGACGAGTACACGCCGCCGCGTCTCTCGCGGCTGCTGCACGCGCTGCCGCACGTCAACGTGACGCTGCACCGCGTCAACGACACCTTCGCGCCTGACTCGCCCGTCTACCTCGAGGTAATGTGTTCCTCCGGCAAGAGTACACGCGGCTGCTGCACGCGCTGCCGCACGTCAACGTGACGCTGCACCGCGTCAACGACACCTTCGTGCCTGACTCGCCCGTCTACCTCGAGGTAATGTGTTCCTCCGGCAAGAGTACACGCGGCTGCTGCACGCGCTGCCGCACGCCAACGTGACGCTGCACCACGTCAACGACACCTTCGCGCCTGACTCGCCCGTCTACCTCGAGGTAATGTGTTCCTCCGGCAAGAGTACACGCGGCTGCTGCACGCGCTGCCGCACGTCAACGTGACGCTGCACCACGTCAACGACACCTTCGCGCCTGACTCGCCCGTCTACCTCGAGGTAATGTGTTCCTCCGGCAAGAGTACACGCGGCTGCTGCACGCGCTGCCGCACGTCAACGTGACGCTGCACCACGTCAACGACACCTTCGCGCCTGACTCGCCCGTCTACCTCGAGGTAATGTGTTCCTCCGGCAAGAGTACACGCGGCTGCTGCACGCGCTGCCGCACGTCAACGTGACGCTGCACCACGTCAACGACACCTTCGCGCCTGACTCGCCCGTCTACCTCGAGGTAATGTGTCCCTCCCGCACGAGTACACGCGTCTGCTGCACGTCAACGTGACGCTGTAACAAAACCTGTCAACTATCTTGTTTAAACTATTGACAACAAGATAGAAACTAGGTATAAGGTGACAAGACAGGATGGGCTACCAAATAAGGTGACAATTGTCACAATACCACGTGAAGAGTCACCTAAAAGAACCTCATAAAACACTCGAGTACTGAAACAAACATTTCTATTGAATTCTTACATTGACGTAACATAATCCTGATAGCGACAACCTTGGCACGTTACCGACTTCCTCGTTTATAACATTAGGACACTATTTGTAACTACTTAAAGTTACGTCTACCACACAGTGTCAAGTTACAAAGCGCCGAAAATACGACGAGCCCATGAAAACATTGATTTCCAGAAATCCAGAGATAGGGTTCATGTGTCACCGGTGTAATAGAACACTAGCCAATTTATCTTACATTTCTTTTTTCAACATGCCCTTGGCCTGGAAAGAAAGTCCCATGTTGATTGTTATTTATATAGACGTATATTTAGAATGATGTTTGCAACTAATAGATCAAGTAACTAGATAGATTGCAAACTGTCCAGCAATTTAGCAACTATCGTTTGGGTCATCGAAAAGGTAACCAAACCTGTATAGGTACCTCGAACACCTTTTTTTTATACCGAGAAAAAAATCATTTATGCCCGTCCTCCGCAAGTGGGCAGGGGGTTCGTATGTGGGGCTCGCCAGGAGGGGACCGCAACATTTAACGTTCCGGCATCCTCCACGACCGCCTCCCGTGGTCCCACACAGCCAGTGGCTCGATGGGACCCCGGGAGGGGGAATATTACCCTCTAAAAACCAGGTGTGCCGCCGTCAGGGCCAACCCCGAGGGTCCCCTGTGGGAGTCGCCTCATATTAGTACCACGAACACTTTGCTGCGGAAGTCACGTTAAATTGTTTGTCCTGACTGCGTTTGCAATTGCTGGTTGGGGCCCACGTGGTTCTGTAATGACCTACTCTCCTTATCTTGGAGGAAGAGTTGAGCCCCAGCAGTTCAAAAAACTCATGATGACTAATAGTTGGTGTTGTGTTCCAGAGCTTGGGCATTCTTGGTTCGATACCCGGCGCATGGCTGATTCTGACGCTGACGGTGCTCCTCATATACCTGCTGACGAGATGCTGCGACAGGAAACCAAGACCTCCCAAGAGTATCACGGCATTGAAGGTGAGGCCTTTGTAACAATTCAACAAATGAAAGAAAATTACATTTTATTTAGCAATATAGGATAGGAGGATAGAGGCGACAAAGGGCCAAAAAAAACACAAAGTCTTAATTAAATTTACCATGTCTGTTACTTCGGTTATCAATAGATTATTTTAATACACATATCAACTTTGTCTTGGGATCAAGTTATTTTTCATACAAACGAGGTAACTTTGAAGCCTTGGTTTCCTGGCACGGTACATCTGACAGGAAACCAAAGCTTCAAAATTACCTCGTTTGTATGAAATAATACCTTGATCCCTAGACAAAGTTGATGAGTATATATTTTCGTACCTCATAAAGCACACATTGATTAATCAAACGCGAGAAATCGATTAAAAAACAATGAACTTCAAGCAAAATGAATACACACTACTGTAATATTTCCACTGAGAGACCACTCACCGACACGGAACGCATAAAATATAAACTGTACCATTATGAAGTCATGGGCTTAATAATTTTCATAGCGCATTTGCCTAAAGCATCATTTTATCTAATATCTTCTATGAGAAGTTGGCTGTGTTATTAAGTGTGAATGAATTATAAACTGTTCTCAAAAGGGTTCAGGGCATAGGTTCTCAAAGTGAGCGATATCGCCCCTTCGTGGGCTCTAAAAGGTTTAATGGCCATGACGAAGTCTTAGATAAAGTTTAGACAACAAATTTTTTTTTTCTTGTGAGTTACTTACGTACGTCTGTCTTTATAATAAAGATACAGTTATGTGAGTTCCTACTATTTACTATACACATATAAATATGTATATCCTCGTGACACAATAGTGGAGTATTGATCTGTGTCATTCATTAATGAAAGTTTTGATTTGGATATGTAATGTCTCAACTTCATTTGTTTACATACAATTTAAGATCTCTGACAACTCCTCTCCAAATAATTTGCTGTGCCCTTTTCAGGGTCTACAATGTACTTTGTTATTTTACCTACCATCTTGTTATCATTGTGGAAATGCAATAAAGTGAATTGAATTGAATTGAAGATGCATAGTGTGCCATAAACGTAATAACTTGTAATGGCTTCATGGCTTGTTTGTAAGTTGATGTGGACGATAAGTTCAAAGTTTGAGAAGCTTTTGTCTCAGACTAAAAATAGCTTGCACTGCGAACAGTATCAAAATGAAACTCACACGTAGCGTGTTGTAAAGCCATCTGCAGACGATTAAGTGCTGAAACTTGGAAGTGTTATGAACGTTATGATGCTGTTGTAAACCCGGGTTTGTGCCGACGCCGACTCACTGTTTACGACATTACGAAGTCGCTATGTGGAATTATACTTAATAACTATTCTCAGGACTGGATTTAATTTGTTTAATTAATTCTGGAGTATGTTGATTAAACTTATTGCATCAGGATGCCACTTTACCTAATTATGGCCAACTATGTGCACAAGAGTAAGCCCATTTAATATGAAATAATAGTACAATCGAGTTATTTTTCTAATTCGACTATTCTAGTTAAAGTTGTTAAGTTAAGCTTGACATAAAGTTGGATTGTTTTTGATGGCTGGCATAAAGTTGAAGCCCTAAGTTGAACAGTACAAAAAAACTTTTAGTAAGTACTGTATGTATAATTGACTTTCGATTTCAATATGACAAATCAATATGATTATTTTCATTGAGGTATTTTATAAGCAATTTATGCCTTAAACGCATAGAACGAAAACTAATCTCAACTCAATAAAGGAGACCTGCCCCCTTTTTACAACCTCTTAAAACTTGTCAGTTTTCTGAATGGCTATCAATGCGTATTTTTTATTTGGTAAACAGAGAGAATGAGATATAACTATAGCAATTCAAAAACTTGGCAAGTTTTAAGAGATTGTTATACAACCCCAGAGGCCCTTCTACTAAACTTACATGGCTATCGTTATCGCTTTTATTTGACAGATGGATGTGACACTTCTTTCTGGCATAAATAAAAACTTACCAAAGAAAAGTAGGAGCTTGGTGGCGCAGTGGTATAGCGCCTGGCCCAGCGATTGCGGAGATTTAGCAATGTTCGCAAGGGTCGATTATGGGATTGGTGACCAAAAATTTTTTATCTCGAGCTCCTTCGTGCTTAGGAAGGCACGTTAAGCCGTTGGTCCCGGCTGCATTTTCAGTCGTTAACACCCACCAATCCGCATTAGGCCCGCGTGGTAGGTTTTTAGCCCATCATCCTTATCCACCCATAAGGAAGGTCTGTGCCCCAGCAGTCATTAGAATGGCTGATGGTCAAAGAAAAGTAGCAATATATCACATCACATCCATCTGTCAAATGAAAAGTCTACGATAGCCATGTAAGTTAGGCGGCAGGGCCTCTACTTCGTGGTGACATCTTGGCTTCATGAAGAGTGGTTGTTGGCAGATAACCCTGATGATCCTGTCGGTGCTGTGCTGCGGCGCGATCGGGGTGGGCCTGTTCGGCAACGACGACCTGCACAACGCGATGCTGCAGAGCATCCAGGCGGGAAACCAGCTTGCTGCCCTCGTCAACACCGTTAAGAACCAGGTACTAATTATCTAGTGACCAGTGTGTCAAGAGTTTTGGCGCCATTTTGTCGAGTTCGGTTCTGTGATTATTTTAATTATTCGCAAATTGATTCATAGTGGATATTGTGTCTTAAAATCGGTGCAGTTTTGTGGTATAAGTGTCTACGCAACTGAACAATATGTGGGATAATTGAAATAGCGCGATCTTGGTTATGTGAAGCTGAGAATTTTAATGTGGTGGCTACCGCGGCTGATCTTACCGAGTAAACTGTCTTGATATTATTTGGTGCCAAATGCTCCAAGCAGCATTGAAATGCGATGCACCCACAATTTAATGTAAACTGAAACAATCTACCACTGAACTATTCAATTCTTGACACTGGCAAAAATTACTCCCTAAAGCGGAGAGTAGATTGCCAAACTAAAAATAAGAAGAAGACCAGTGTGTCGAGTTATACTAATTAAAATGAATTAGACGGGTACAACCAGCGAAATAAAATCTATGGAACAAGCATTCCGCTCAAAATATAGCACCACATAAAAGTTACAACTAATCACGTTTTTAGCAACTTTTTAACCCCCTGGTGATACGTGTTGAGGTTTTATATTACCCCCAATCATGTGTATTTTGACACTGTTCTTGTTTCTGAAACCCAAAATCGAGACACAATGTGCGTCCGTTTTGGGTTTAAGAAACACAAGTGTTTCGGTTTTGGGAAGAACAAGTCAAAAAAAAACCGGCTAAGTGCGAGTCGGACTCGCGCACGAAGGGTTCCGTACCAAAAAATGGCAAAAAAATCACGTTTGTATGAGAGCCCCCCTTAAATATTAATTTTATTCTGTTTTAGTATTTGCTGTTATAGGGGCAAAAAAAACACATTATCTGTGAAAGTTTCAACTGTCTACCTGTTGTCGTTATTAATATCGAGCAAAAAACGGCAAAAAAAAACACTTTTGTTGTATGGGAGCCCCCCTTAAATATTAATTTTATTCTGTTTTTAGTTAGTATTTGTTGTTATAGCGGCAACAGATATACATCATATGTAAAAATTTCAACTTCCTAGCTATCACGGTTCATGAGATACAGGCTGGTGACAGACAGACAGACGGACAACGGAGTCTTAGTAATAGGGTCCCGTTTTTACCCTTTGGGTACGGAACCCTAAAAACATTACCATTCAAACACCATTGAAACATGATTTTGACGTTAATATTAGCACACTTGACCCCCTGTTTGAGTTTTTGGCGCCATTTTGTCGGGTTTGGTTTGGTGACTATTTTAATTATTCGCAAATTGATTCGTAGTGGATATTGTGTCTTAAAATTGGTGCAGTTTTGTGGTACAAGTGTCTACGCAACTGAACATTATGTGGGATAATTGAAATAGGCGCGACCTTGGTTGTGTGAAGCTGAGACTTTTATTGTAGTGGTGGCTACCTCGGCTGACCTTACCGAGTAAACTGTCTTGATTATACTTGGTGCCAAATGCTCCAAGCAGCATTAGAATGCGATGCACCCGCATTTTAATGTAAACTGAAACAATCTACCACTGGACTATTCAACACTTGACACTGGCAAAAATTACTTCCAAAAGGAAAGTAGATTGCCAAAACAAAAATAAGAAGAAGAAGAAGACCCCCTGTTTCTTTTTCAGTCAAGTATCTTAGAAGAGGCGATGGGTTCCCGCGCGCGCGTGTCGCTGGCGCGGCTGGCGGACGCGCTGGACGCGCCCATCGCGAACCAGACGGCGCTGGGCACGCTGCTGCGCGCGCTGTCGGCGCTGCGCAACAACGCCAGCGCCGCCGCCTCCGCCGCCGACAACCTGCGCCGCCCGCTGGCGCAACTCAACTTGGACGCTTTCATGAAGGTCAGTTTTACCTAGTACTTATTGTGAAAAAAAAAATTTCACCTCTCCAGCACGAAAAGGGTGCTTTTGGCGCGTAAAAACTAGCAGCAAAATCGACTTTTGCTGCGAGCGTGAGGCAAAGTGCTTTTTACCAAAAACTCGCAGCAAAATCGACTTTTGCTGCGAGCGTGAGGCAAAGTGCTTTTTACCAAAAACTCGCAGCAAAATCGACTTTTGCTGCGAGCGTGAGGCAAAGTGCTTTTTTAATTTCTAACACCTTTTCTCGCTGGTAGAGGTGAAAAGTTGTATGTTTAACACGAGAGCAAATTTTTTGATGTCTCGTGCCTTTAAATCACTCACTGTGCTCAGTAGTCTATATTAGAATCACTCGCTACGCTCGTGATTCAATTCTAGACTACTTCGCTAGTTCGTGATTTAAAAGTCAGCACTCGCAGCAAAAAATGACTTTGCTCTCTTGTATAACAAATAACTATTTTTTTCTAAGGTGGAAAAAAATCGCCTCACCCGTAGCAGCTCAGACGGGACTCGAACCCGCACCCTTAGGAATCCGGCCCAATGCACTAACCAATTATGCTACCTAGTCGCTAGCAGGATTGGCGAAATTTTCTAATACTTTTCACGTTCCGCCAATTAGAATTATTATAAAATTACTAAGTATTAGAAAATTTCGCAAATCTTGCTAGCGACTCGGTAGCATAATTGGTTAGTGCATTGGGCCGGATTCCTAAGGGTGCGGGTTCGAGTCCCGTCTGAGCTGCTACGGGTGAGTCGAATTTTTCTAATATTTTTCAATTATATTAATAATCTTAGTGGAAAAAACGTATAAAGAAACATGAAAAAAACGTGTTTTTTCTGGAGCATGTTTTTTTTCAAGAGTACAGAAATTAAAATTATTAAGGAAGTTTCCGTTAAAGATTAATACTTATGAGTTCATATTAAAGTTTTCTGTTCATTTTTGAACCTACGTTACTTTTTTATTGAAAAGTACCAAATTTTCAACAGTTGGCAGCACTTAAAGACGCGCACGGTAAAATCATCTTTCGGTTTATATTTTTTTTAAGTACTTATAAACTTAGAACGAAGAACAGTGTCTCCAGATTGGGGGGTTTTCTCCATTGGGTGGTAAATTTAAATTATTGGGAAAAAAGAAAATCTGTTCTTCATACAAAACGTAATTTGAAACTCGTTTCTGACTGACGTAAAATAAAAATTTAATATAGTTATTGATTTGATGTAATAAAACATTTATTTTCCAAAGATTGTGTTTTTGAAAAAAAAAGCAAGTTTAGAAAAGTTTATTTTCAACATTGTTAAAAAAAAACAAAGTTTTTTTTCATCAATTGTTTTACAAGGACGTCGCCAACAAGGGTGTGCAGAGAGGGGCAGCTGCCCCCCCCCCCCCAGGGGTTGAAAAATGTAGCCAACTGCAAAGTAACTAAAGTTCTAAGGCCGTACAATTGACTTGCTTTCCTGATAATCTCGCATTTTGAAACTTAAACAAATTCACTAGGTGCTCTTGACTGTACCTACAATTCATATTTATCTCATCCTCATTAATATTGACTTGCCCCCCCCCCCCAGTCTACTTCTCAAAGCGACTACTTCGCAGACTGCCTACTTTTCTCCCAAACGTCAGCTTCGGACATTTAGCATCATTTTTTTTTTGTCTTAGGTAGGTATTTTACTATATTTGTGGTCTAGTATTTAGAACGTTTGGCTCTTGATCCAAAAGTTGTGGGTACGATTTCCGCAGAGGCGACCTGGGGCCGTACCGGCTAACTCATCGAACTTCGAAAAGTCTGTCGGGTTTCAAATTAAAACAGATAAATCGAGCCCCAATTGGGCCAAAATGGCGAACCCTAATTCATGAGGTCACACAAACATCAATATCTTCCAAATAACTTCAACAAATAGTACAATAAGTAATTGCTTACTTCGATTTATCTGTTTTAATTTGAAACTCGGCAAATTTTCCGAAGCTCGATTCGTTAGCCGGTACGGCCCCTGGTGTGTGTGTCGTTTTGGGTTTGGTTAGGATATTTCAGACTAGATTATGAAACTATCGATAGTTCGGCAACACTCCTTTCTCACATGCCCGCTGATACTTTATCTTTGAAAGTAGACTGTATGCGAAGTAGGATAAATTACCAGGTTGGCTAGCTGCGAAGATGTTTCATTGAGAAGTAGTTGGAATGAGAAATTGGCTATATGATAGCCAGGCGTCTACTTATCAAATTATTGCTTAAGTAAACACCGCTATAAGGTGTCAGTGCCAGGTCATGGCATGATAGGCAACGCATCTGGGCTTGTTGATTTATTGGTGAATGTTAGTGAGTTCAACCACTCAAGAGGAGATTCAATCGCTCATTTGTACTCTCTATTGGGTATTTTATTTATTTTATTTTATTTAAGCTTTTGAGGAAAACTTACAGTTACTACAGAGTTTAGTATGTAGCCTATGTAGGTATAGTAATATGCCAGTAAAGCCAATTACAAGTTTTCACATATAGAAAAAACAATAACTAAATTTAAACGCAAGTCGATATCGTGTTATGTAAGTGTTACAAAAAGCTATCTGTTCTAAAAGATTATGAAAAAAGAAAAAATCCATTGTTATACAACTTGTTGAATCCAGGTATACTCGTATTAAATATGTCAAAGTCTATGTTATCATTAGCAGAGTTGAAAGGTCTAGGCGCCCTGTTAACAAATGTGTTCTTTAAATAGTTTTTGAGGGGGGTACATAAAGTAACTGTGTGTGCCGCGTAAATTTTTTTGGTGTATTAATAAATAATAATTAATACACCAAAAAAATAATGATCACAGAAAATAGCACATGTACAAAAGGGATACTCCGCAAAATCATTTAAATAAATTGCGACACAATAAAGTGCAATTCAGGTCGCACAGTGCTAATTCCCTACAGCTATATTCACCTAGAAGTGGGCAACTTATCCCCACTCTGTCGAAAAAATTTCAAGGCGACAAAAGTACAACTTGTGGTAGTCGCACGCGACGCAACGACCGTGTGAGGCGGTGGTCTGCAACAAACGCCGTATGTCGCGTAACGCTGTACGCGGCCTACGAATGCTTACTATAGAAATGTACTAGAGTGGTCTCTCTCACATGCCTGACGCGGCGCACGAACGCTGTTCGCCGCGTCCGTAGGTCGTACGCCGCCTACGCAGTCATTTTGGAGCATTCTGGCGTACACGGACGACGCTGCGTTTTTGTCGCGCGGTCACTCTGGAAATGGTGAAATCTAGGAAATTTAGGTAGGAACAAGACGGAGTACTAATATAATTAGTTAAATGAAACATAGTTCCATATTATTATGATGCCAGCAATAAAAACAATGTGTTGAAACACAAACGTTGGGAAGAAATAAACTTGGTTGTTTGTCAACCAGGTGAGAATCCGTTTTATTCACTTGCGTAGGTTTTTGTATTGTGTAGGTACCTAGGTACTTTGTTTGAAGGTTTTGTATTTATTTACCTTGCTTAGGTACAATGCGATAAAAATCAACTATATTTAAGTACTGACATTCATGACTATCTTCACTTCGGTAAGTACCTAACTAATTGGAGAATTTTTTAACAAAGTATAAAATAATTAAAGAAGAGCAAAACGGCTTTCAAAAAAATAAGTCAACAACACTGGCTGGTTTCTCTCTTAATAAAACAGTAACTGAAAACATTGATAGAAAAAATAGGGTATGTGCGTTATTTTTCGACATGACAAGTGCTTTTGATTTGGTAAATTATCACATATTATTAGACAAATGTGAACGTTATGGCATAAGAGGCCCGGCTTTACAATGGATTAAAAGCTATCTTAGTGGTCGTATGCAATGTACTGAAATTCATCGTCTTGATCCAAATCACACGTCCATACCTTACAGATCAGACTACTTATTTAATCAATTTGGCGTCCCACAGGGTTCTGTGTTGGGCCCATTACTCTTTTTAATTTACATAAATGATTTACCGGACATAAATAATCATCAATATATTTTATTTGCTGACGATATCTGTGTTGTTATACCAGATAACAAAAATAGTGACATTTCTTATAATGAAATATTGAATTCTAGTGTTAATGATATAATGATGTGGTTAGAATCAAATAAATTGAGCGCCAACTTATCGAAAACAAAGTTTGTTCAATTTGCTAGTTATAACACAAGGCTGCCGATGTTATCATTATCCCACCAAGGCGAGGAAATAAAACAAACGTCGGAAACTGTTTTCTTGGGGTTAACATTTGACACAAATTGCAATTGGAAGGTCCACATTGAAAACTTGTGCAAGAAAATCAATAAATTTGTGTATGCATTGAAAGTAATTAGAAGCACTGCTGGAGAAGACACTGCACTCTTGGCGTATCACGGCTATGTTGTTTCCATTCTGAGGTATGGTTTACTTTTGTGGGGGAATTCTTGTTTGGTAAAAAGGGCTTTCATAGCGCAAAAAAAGTGCGTGAGAGGTATATGTGGTGCAAGACCACTTGATAGTTGCAGACCGTTATTTAAAAAGTTTAATATACTAACGCTGACTTGTCTATATATTTTGGAGGTAGGCTGTTTTGTAAATAAATATCCCCATTTGTTTGCACAGTCTATTAGTGTGTATTCGCGTAGAGATCCGACTAAGATTAAAGTTCCTGACTGTAGAACTAAGTTAAGTCGCAAAAACTCAAATGTGATGTCATCATTAGTATGTAATCATATTCCTAAAGCTATACGAGAGTCACCATCAACTTTATTCATAAAAAGGCTAAAAAAGTGGTTAACAGATAAGTGTTTCTACTCAATCAAGGAATATTTTGAATGTAAAACGTATTAATGTATAATAATTTGACATCACGTTAATAATTGATTATTAGTTATATTTATTAGTTTATCTTGTGACATCAAAATCCCTTTTGACATAACATACCTAATAAATTATAATTTAGAATTAGACTTTTGACATGATTAATATAAATGTAAATTGATTTTATGATAATTTAGTTTTTTTAGGAGACATCATATCTCCCTACATAATCTGCTTGCCTGACACTGGTGTAACGTGTAGCGGTTATTAATTATTATTTAAGATCTTTGTGTGTGTACCATGTTACTTGCAGAATAAATATTTCTATTTCTATTTCTACCTAAAGCACAGAATAACTAATAGTACAAGTACAGAAGCAGCACTCGGCAAAGTCATTTAAATAAATAGGGACTTTATCTCTGACACAATAAAGTGCAATTCAGGTCGCGCAGTTCACCTAGTAGTTGCCTCTCTTTCTATCGCGTGCTCTTACCTTTTCTGACGACGCAACGTTTTAGGGTTGTTTTCTTTTAAATGAACCTCTTAGCATATATCATAATGTGATAAACGACAATTGTTTATTGGTTTTTTGATTATGACATCCGTACACGGCACAGTAATGTTGATTCGACATTGTTACTATTATAAAGAGGCAATATCTACGCAGGGAATAAGATGCCGTGCGATTACGCAGGCCGGCGTGTGGCGGCTCTCTGCTCACTTGTTCGTTCGAACGAACGGCTAGGGTAGGTGCTTATCATGCGATCTTGAGCGAGTGAAGGAGGGCTGCCTAAAGTGGGTATGCAGGTCATCCATATTTTAAGCGCTCACGTCCGTTTACATTGAGCGTATGCGAAACTTAAAAACAGTTCAGAGTGACCATCGCAGTGACGTTGGAAGCCGCGTTCGGCATCTGGGATGCTGGACGCGGCTTCTAGCGTCGCTACCGGCGTTTGTTGCAGACCACCGCCTGAGTGAGTATCAAACTAACGTGCTTGCGTCCGGCGCGCGGCAGCCCACTGCATAGGTCCGACCGGTCGAGCCCGCCGCGTACTTATAGCTTCATACTTAAAAGTGTGGAGTGTCCGGGTATGACGGTCTATTCCCGTTGTCCCTCACTGTTTGTCCACCACTGGTGGATATCGGGAATAAAGTATGGACGGTCTATTCCCGTTGTCTATTACCGAGGGATATCGAGAAGAAATGTATAGATTTTTTTTTTCTAATATCCCTTAGTGGGAGACGGGAATAGGCACTGCCGACACTATTGCCACTGGTACTGGTAAATTATTAACAATTGATGTGGTATATTTTGATGTAGCGCGTGTGGGTGTGGGAGGCGGCGCGGTGGGCGGGCGGCATGGCGGGCTGGTGCTGCGGCGGCGCCGTGTGCGTGGCGCTGCTGGCCGCCGCCGCGCGCCGCAGCCGCCGCGCGCTGCTGCTGCTCTGTGTACGTATACCTTTAGGGCGTACGTTGACAATATAATTTACGTGCTGGGCTGACGCCAACCAATCTTTTTTATCGCATAGTAATGTAAAGAGCAAAAGTTGAAACTATAATTATAAAAATTGTAATAACTGTATCTTGTTGTGTAGGTGGGCGCATTAGGCGCCCTGGTGGCGTGCTGGGCGGGCGGCGCCATACTGGCGGCGGGCGCGGTGGCGGCGGCGGACGCCTGCCAGGACCCCGCCGCCGCGCTGGCGCACCACGCGCCCCACCACCTGCCGCCCGACGTACGTACATACACTAGTACAGTAGTGCACTAGGTGGGCGGCGGCGGCCGACGCCTGCCAGGACCCCGCCGCCGCGCTGGCGCACCACGCGCCCCACCACCTGCCGCCCGACGTACGTACATACACTAGTACAGTAGTGCACTAGGTGGGCGGCGGCGGCCGACGCCTGCCAGGACCCCGCCGCCGCGCTGGCGCACCACGCGCCCCACCACCTGCCGCCCGACGTACGTACATACACTAGTACAGTAGTGCACTAGGTGGGCGGCGGCGGCCGACGCCTGCCAGGACCCCGCCGCCGCGCTGGCGCACCACGCGCCCCACCACCTGCCGCCCGACGTATGTACATACACTAGTGCACTCTCACTCTAAGGGCCCATTGAGTGCACGACCGATGGCCAGCGCTGACGTTGGTCGAACGTAGCTATATTCATTAAAACCTATGAACAGCTTCAGTGCAACGCCGATGATTACCTACGCGCGTACAGCTACGTCGCGCTGATGGGGACCACCGGTCGAGCTCGTCCGCCCGGCGTACGTCGGTCGGCTGACGCGCTATGGCGGTATATGCGTGCGTTCAGAGCCACGCCGACGGAGCAACTGAGCGCACGCACGTGCGTAGTATTGCGACAAGAATTTTGCAACAAGTTTTTCAAATTTTGACCAGCGGCGTTGAGCGTCAGTGCTCACCGTCAGTCATGCACTAAATCCAGCCTTACACTCTTGTTTATCTCTAGTGAAAAAAAGGCCACGCAGCGCTTTTTAGTCGGTGTCATCCACTAATCTTGTAATCTGTGGTTTCACCCTGAAATTAAAAAATGCCTGTTTCAGCTTAGCGCCGGCCGCACGCCTGTCTAAACCGTAAAATGCCTGTCAAATGCGGCAAATGCCTGTCAGATGGTAACGTTAGTCGGGCCACCTTTTAAGATTTAAAAATGGCATAGACGAAAAAATTTACAATTGCAATTGATTGTTACCGGCGGCGGCGGGCTTTAGAGGCACTGACAAGTGCATAAAACATTAAAATCTTGTGAAAATGACAAAATCTTTTTTCTCTGTTGTTTTTTTATTTGTCATGGCAACCCCACCTCTCCCCCCCTGGATCCGCCACTGGTGCAGACTAGTGCACTAATTGTTCGGAAAAACAGGCCATTATGTAGTCTGTGACAAAGTTACTTTTTAGCTTCAATGGTTTCTGCAGTGCTCCTAAATACATAGAACAATGCGCCCTAAAAACACATGTGTTGCATTAGAAAATGCCAATAATCATAAGTTTGTAATCATATATCCCATTTCAGATGGTGCACTACTACCTATCATGCAAGGTCTCCCGGGAAAACCTCCTAACGGCCGAGCTGAGAAACGCACAGCGCGCCGTAGTCGCCGTGCGGCAAGCGCTCGCTGTTTTGTCTAAAGGCGCGCCGCAGCTGTTTAACGACCCGAGTAAGTATAAATGACAGTGGTAGAGATTACAATATCTTTTTTTTATGCACAACGGGTTAGTGCTTGGCCAACTAAGCTGACGGAACAACTCCCCCTCTGGCCATGATCTACCTTAGGCAACTTGGAATTTAATAGACTACGGACTCAAGTAGGCCGAAGCAGGGCGAACATGCATAGGCGGGGCTACAGCTCGGAGAGCGTATGTCTGTGTGGCACTTTCCCCATATAATGGCATATCCCTTGTCATGCCTGCGTGTCCCAGCACCTGAACATGCGAGAATCTTTATAAGGCAACTGATAATGCTGTATCGGCAAAGAAACTATACACTAACGCGAAAAGAAGCGACACCTGCGCATGGGTGCTGTAAAATTGCTCGCGGCTATGTGTGAGTGCGCCGGGCGAGCGCGGGGGTGCCGCGACGCCATCGGGGCGAGGAATCTCCTCCGCGGAGTCACGAGCTAGCAGGCTTGCCTAGTTCGCTCGCACCGCGCAATAGTACATACATTACAGGCAAGTATGTACGACAAACTAGAGTGATATGTGTCGGCAGTCGGGCTTTAATCTTTCATCATTCAGGCAATGTAATTTGCTTTTCGTACAATACAATACAGGGCATATTATTGCTTTTCTCAAGAAATGCGAGGAAATTAATAGTATATAGTACATTGAGAGGTGATGTGGTAATTTCACTTTCTTCCGAGTGACACATAGTGCTTTAAAATAAAATAAATAAGTACTTAAATGCTAATGAATTAAAATAGTAACAATAATTATGGCGTCTTGTCTTTCACCCCGGAGACTTCATACAACCACCCCGAACTACATATCTATATTACACAGACACTGCACAGAATGACGTTTTTGTACTTTTGTATAGTAAAAATATTAAAAACTCGCACTTGACCGTTTTCGGACATTTCATTTAATACCTCTCATCTACCTCCGGAGTTTTTCAGGGGGGTCAAAAATAGTTTATTTTTTGGCTCCGACGACGCACCGTTTCCGAAATATCCGAACTTTCTAATTTTCTAATTAAACTAAATAAATCTAAAATAACAACTGAATTAATACCAATATACGAGCGGTAATCCGTAAAAAGCATTTAATTTCTAATGAACTGTACGTGCGGAAATTAATTTTAAAAATAAGTAATTGCTGAAGTTGATATTATAATAAGAATAACGATTCGGGCAAACGAAAAATAAACCTTGAAATTAATACAAATTAAGAAATCATATAACTATTATTCTAAGTATAATTATATAATTGTAATGCATTTAAATTATTATAAAATCAATACAAATTTATTTCATCAAACTTTCGTTTTATTACTTCGTTGCGTTAATATGTAATGATGCTAATAGCCAACCCTATCACAAGTCGTGACGCGTCCGACGTAGCCGCCGCCAGACTGGCGCCAAGCTCACACATACAGGGAGTGACGCCGCTGTGGTATCGGTGATACCGGAGTCGATACGCAAAAAAGAAGAAGACCTCACCTGATGTTAAGTGATGATAAGGCCGAAGGTGGAAGCGCACTACACCCGGAATCCTCTCCACTGAGGAACTGGCTATCTTACCTCTAACTGCCGGAACACAAGAGTTTTTTAAATTGTTGTTATGGCGTCAGAATTAGGTAAGACGGTGTTAGCTAGCCAGGCGGACCTGAAATAAGCAAACCAACCAAACCGAGTACAAAATGGTACCTCCCTGGGAATCAAACCCGGGACCCCTGCATCTTACACGAATGTGCGAACCAGTAGACCACAGAGGCGGTTAAAATCTATCTTTATTTAGCAACCTACACTTTCCGTGATATAATATTACTGGTCATGTTATACAACATTGGTTCGGGTGATCTCGGACCATGCGGTGTAAATATAATTGGGATGACTAATGAATAAAATAACGAAATACTAATAAAAATCGTAATAGTACATTATGATACAAGTTAGCTTAGGTTGCTTATTGCACACAAGGCTGTGGGTTGCAGCCCGAGCCGCAGGCGAGGGCGTAACTCAGCCGAGTGTGCAATAAGTAAGAGCTCACGAGTTTCATACGACGTTTTTCAACACATTTGCGAGGAAAAAACAAAGTAATTTACCACACAGCAACAAATACGACAAAAACAAAATGATAATCATGATGAATGAGAAAAGGCGCGCAGGTTTTTTTTGTTTTTTTCACACGCCCAATGCAAGAATATTTTGCGAACAAAGGGGTTAGTGAGCATACAGCCTACTTCAAAATTATAAATTTAGGTGATAAAATGCTAATATTTTAATATTTTTTAACAAAATATTGTAAATTAGGAATAATTTGATAATAATAAATATTTGTTTGACTTAATTAAGGACCTACACATTTATTTATTCCAAAAATGCAAATGAATTTTCAGCGGCATAAAACCTCTTTGTTGTTACTAAAAAAATAACTGTATTACCCGGTTAAATTGAAAATGCTCTGTTTACTCGCATAGAACTTGCAGTAAGGTACCTATTTAACTTTGTAGGGATAATTCTATAACCAACTAGTGTTTTATATATTATTGCACGCGTTTGTTATAGTTCGGTTTATGGCCCTAAAAGCGATGTATTAGGGCTCACTTTACGAGCAAGTGTGTTGAAAACATATTAAACTTTTAGAGTAGCTTGTATACCTCTTGGTTTTATATCGGGTCATTTTGAACTTACCATCCAAATTTTGAGGATGTGTTCAGTCCATGAAACTCAACAACTTTCTCTAAGGAACACATGGTCAAATATGTAAAATAAAAATCGACTTTCCATACAAATCAAAGAGATCACGTGATCAATTTAGTATGGGATGACCAAAATTTTCTGGCGAAATTTGACACATGTTTCTTAGAGAAAGTTGTTTAGTTTCATGGACTGGACACATCCTTAAAATTTGGATGGTAAGATCAAAATGACCCTTTATATTGTATATTATTTGCTTTATGACCCTTCAAAGTTGGGTGGACAAGTCCATTTAAAAAGTATTTATTTTTATTTTATTATTATTATCTCGGCTTGGTTTTCTCGGGTGCAAAGCCCGGTCCTTTTGCCAGGCTTGCGTGGGGACATGGGTCCAACACGTAGAGGCCCTTTGAGACGGATTTGATATTTGTGAACTGTGTGATGCACATACCGGGATCCGCTCCCCACTACACGCATAGTGCGCAGACGGAAGCGGACCCCGGCAAGTACATAGACTATTGTGAGTGTGAGAATATATATAAAAATAAAGAATTGGGCTATTGGGTGAACTGATAATGGATTGGGATATTGGGCTATGGGGTGAGATAACGGACTTCCGCCTTTTCCTACATCTCACAAACTCGAACCGTCGGCGGAAGGTGGCTCGCCGTCCGCTAGATGGGCACCCCAAACTGGCCAGCAACTGCCGACCGGGGCGCAACACCGGCGCGGGCGACTAAGGGTAGTAGAGAGGTGAGACTGCGGGGCGCCAGTTCCCGGTGCTGAGCGCACCAATCAGCAGGCCCCCGGCGTTATGACATTTTACACTTCCACCCTTCGAGCAATAGCTCTAACGACTCCACCCTGGACGGCCGGCGAAGGCGAGCCAGGGGCGGGAGTCCGCAGGCCCCCTTGGGGTCCACCCCTGCTGTGGGGACGAGGGCCTGGAACGACTCCCGGGAGCACTCGGGTCCGTGGTGTCGCTATTCACCAACAGCTCGCCACAAGCTGCCCTGCGGGCTTATTATTATTATTATTAAAATTTATTAAAATAAATGATACCTTTAATTAGTCCGTAAAATGTATACCAAATTTGTCTAAAAAAACATTTTGATAAACACAATATTTAATATAGCTGCCGAACAAATTTCCTACGCGTTGCATACAAACTACTCAGGCGTGACGTCATAATTGAGTAGCAGTTAGTGTGAAGCGTTTTTGGGTGAGTCCATTTGTGTGCATTTCAAACTGACATCTCGGGCAGTTTTCATGCTAATGAAATAATTATTTTACCAATGTTTCTTTTTTTGAGACGCAATTAATGTAACATAAAATAAAAAAAATGTCATCATCCCAATTGTCGCTGACGTTCACCGAAAATCTACAGTCCTACAGTGGCTCGGGACGATACTCACGACGGCTATAATCTCCGCGATGTCTAGCAAGTAGATTGAGGAAATTTGACATACAGATATAAAGTTAGAATAATAAAAACGAAATAGTATCCTTACTAATATTATAAATGCGAAAGTCCGTTTGTTTGTTTGTTTGTTTGTTTGTTACGCCTTCACATCTTAACTACTGAACCGATCATGATGAAATTTTGCATACACATTGTCAGGGGTACAGAGAAGGACATAGGGTACCTTTTATCCCGAAAAAAAGTATTGTTCCCGAGGGATAGCAAAAAAACCTTTCCACGCGGACGAAGTCGCGGGCGGCCGCTAGTTGTTTATAAAATGAAAAATTATTTGTTCAAATAAGCTCACAAAATAAGCATTTTTATATTGTCAGTTCTTTTACCCTACCATTCCACTATGATGTTTTTTAGCTGACAAGAAAAATAAGCCCAGAACACTTATGAGCTTTAGGGAACGTACCCATACTACGTGACCCATATTTTACCATTTTTGACCCCCCTCCCCCCCTTGGTGACCACCCGTAGTATATGCCAAGCTGCGTGCCATATTTCAATACAACTTGAAAAAAGAACCAGATTTCCATTGACAATATTGACTACGTGACAAAACATAGTCCCCCCTCCCTGTGACCAAGCGTGGTATTTTAAAGACCCCCCTCCCCCCCCTTAACGGGTCACGTAGTATGGGTACGTTCCCTTATCTGGTTCATCTGATAAAGCTGATATTTTCATCGTTCCAACGATAATTATAAATACATAGTATATCGTTTCCAGACACATACAGAGTTATGTTAACATAGATTAACAAATAAATAACATATTTAATTAGCTATTCTTAATGAATCAATTTACAGGGTTCAAGCTAAATTCAAAATTTAAAGTCATTATTTAGTCTAGGCTGTTACAAAAAATATCAATTCATACAATTCAATATGCGTTAAGATAGGTAGACAGAAGCAGACCCATTCCCACTGGCAGTACCCGTTCACGAGCATGACGCATGAACCAGCTATCGCTTAGCTTTTATTATTTTATGAATTATGTGCTAAAATGTGATTGTTGTTCGCAGATTTGCAGCCAGCGCTGGGTGCCCTGGGCGCGGGCACGGCCGAGGCGGAAAGAGCGCTAGTATCATTGAGCAGCGCGCTGGAATGCCGCGTGGCGCGCGCCTCGTTTGTGCTGGGCGCGCGCGCTGCCTGCGACAGCGGTCTGCAGGTATATGTCATCATCATCATCTTCTTATTATCAGCCGCACGACACCCACTGCTGGGTATAGGCCTCCCTTAAGGATCTCCACGACGCTCGGTCCTGCGCTGCCCGCATCCAGCGGCGCACCGCGGCCGCGCACCAGATCGTCGGTCCACCTTGTTGGGAGCCTACCCGTCAGTCTACTGTCAGGTGTATACTAGCTTTTGCCCGCGACTTCGTTCGCGTGGACATTTTTGAAAATCTTTAGATTTTTTAAAATGCTGCATAAGGCGTTCCCCTCCCCGTCCCTGTTCAGAATTGGGTCCAGAGATATTAGTATCCTTTTCTCGTTCCACTTCCACATTCACTTCACTTTCACTTACAACTCACTAGTAAACTTACACTTGCATTTTTACTTATACTTACCGTCACCGACCATAATCTGTATAATCATAGATATATTCTTTACTTAAATGAAAAAATATTTAATAGTTATGATACGTTATCTCTGTATCTTTTTACCTTCTTTGCGTCTTATACACCAATTTTGACTACACAACACGTCATTTCTAATAAACACATCTCTCTTTTCTTTAAAAACCAACTGTAAAGAACGCTAACGTCTGTAACCGGGCGCGTGGCTGGCCCGACTAAATGCCGTGCGAATTGTCATTTTTTGGTAGGGATGCGCCGATCCGATCCGATCATTTGAAAGATCGGATCGGCACGCATACGATCCGGCGATTTTCGAATCGGATCGAGGCCATACGATTTTTTGCTGTATCGATACAAAACTTGAAAGATCGGATCGCTTGGATAGTATGAATTAAATCGCGATATGTTTACAAAAAATTGGGCACTTACTTAGGTTTATTTGTTGCAAACTTTATCTTTGTTTACATTTTGAACTAGGCGGCATCCTTTGCGGGTAGATTCATTAATCTTATACATGATATTATTAATAAACGAATCATAATACATCGGCCAATTTAACTTTGTATGAAAGTCGCAACAGACTGGATCTACGTTGTTTGTCAAAATTACTGTTTCTCAAAAGTTTAGACTTCGATGACTGGCGCCTATAAAATTGTACTTAACTGTTAGTAATTAGGCACCCGTCATCCCAGTCTTCGAAGTCTAAACTTTAGAGAAATATATAGTAAGTATTTTCTTGAGTTCTCTAAGTACAATTTTATGATTACTATTTCATACTGTTTTTCCTTTAAATCTTCAAGGTACTTGTTTACAAGTTTTACATGGGTTTACACGTAACAAAGATCTAAAATTAATTGTCTTATTTATTTGCATCCGATCCGGATCGATTTCCTAAAGATCGGATCGACGGCATGCGATCCGATCCGTGGATCGGATCGTGGCTTTACGATCCATTACGATCCGAAAAATCGGATTGAAGGACCCGGATCGCGCATCCCTATTTTTTGGCCCCACGGCACACCCCGGACACATGAGTAAAGAAAGGACCAGAGACAAAGCTTCATACAACCGCGCGAAGCGGTTGCACCTAGGGTTGCCAACCCTACTATATAATATAGTATCCTACTATATTGAGGGTTCGCCTACTATATTTTATGAAATAATATATAGTAAGCAAAACTACAATATTTTATAAGTGAAAAAATTAAACAAAAGCAAAAAAAAAAACCATTAGTCATATGCACATAAGTAACTGCATAATATTTTTTGTGATTAAAAACTTTTGTTTATGGTTGTTGAATAAATTATGAAAATGTTAGTAGGTACGTATGAAAAATGCAACTTCTTTAAAATCTTCTATTCAAAACGGCAACCTTTTTGGACTTTTACGCCATCTACTATATTTTTACACTAATAATCTTGAAAATACTATATTTGATGCAAAAAAAGTTGGCAACCCTAGTTGCACCACTACAAGCACGCGGGGGCATGTGTGCGTGTCCACTGACCGCTTGTCGCGTACGCGGCGAGACCGGAAAAAACCTGTTTTGTCAACTGACAGCCAGTGGAAATACTTAGGGCACAGGGCAGGTAACAATTTTATACGTTCTTAAGAAGCTTTGTCTCTGGTCCCTTCTTTACTCATGTGCCCCGGACACACCATACAAGCGCCGCGTTTCAACTACCTATTACACAGACGCTACACAGATAATGTTTTTGTACACGCGCAACTGTATGCGTGAAGTCTAGGGCTAACGACTACCGTGGGCAGTCTTTATTAGTTAAGTAGGTTGGTACCCAGAAACTTTGGTGATAATGATGTGATGATGACTCACGCACTGTATTTCAAAGCCACTTTTTCCGTAACTGGATTTTATAAAGTCACAATAGGTACCTACTCATTTGTACAAATACTGACAGATGACACTCCACTAACAAATTTACTCAAAAAATTCATTGTTTATTCACATTTATCACCAAAAGTATAGTAGAAAGGTACCCATACATAAAACATTATTTTGATAACAATGAACAAAAATCACATGGCGCGCCCGACCCGTCGCCGATGGCCGAACAATAGATAGATCGCCGCGCGCCGCATGGACTGGACGGGCGGAGCGTTGACAATGAGCACACTATTCGGCACACGAACTCGCGCGGTGGGGTGAGGTAATCGATTGTGGGGCGGGGCGGAGAGTTTCCTTTCTGTACGGTACTACTTATATCCTCTGAATCAAAAGTTGTCAGGAGGATCTCCTCCTTATCCGCGGTATTATCGCTGGAAGCGATCTCGCTTCCAGCGATAAGACCGCTTAAGTTTTATGTTATACTGTATTATTTTTTAATGTGTGTGCAATAAGGAGTTAATCTATCTATCTATCTTTTCTGTGCCCATGGCGTATTTTTTTAAGCAATTTTTGTTTGCAATTACACTTCCAATTAGCTGGTAGTAACAGCACATTGTTTCCCCAGGCGCTGTCGCTGCAGCTGCTCGCGGCGGTGGCGGCGGGATTCCTGTTCACTGCCATAGTGCTGGTGGACTCGCATGCCTGGATCTACATCAATACCAAGTCAGTACTTATGTCAGTATTAACAATGGCTTCAATATTATTACACACTAGCTTTTGCCCGCGTGGACATTCTTAAAATCGCTATGGAACCTTTGACTGAGATAAAAAAATATCCATGTTTTACCACAGACTATAACTATCTGTGTGCTATTCTAAATCCGTTCAGCTGGTTTTACGTGATTGAGTATCTTTCATTTTTATTTTATTTTTTTTGTGTTTTATTCTGTTCGGAACACTAACAGTAACAGTAGTTATATACGACGTCTTACAAAAAACCTCTAAAGCCGAATATGGTAGATAGGGAGCATCAAACTGAACATCTTTTTCTATGGGACCAACTCTAATAACGCGGAAAAAAATATTCATTCATTTTGATATTTTCTTTATTGATTGACAACATTTCAAAATTGTTAGGTACCTGTTATTATGGATATAATGAAAATTTATCGTTTTTTAAGCAACATTTATTTTTTCTTTTCCATTTATTTTCATATATTACTGAGATATTAATGAATAGAAAACGGTTTATTCTAAAAAGAGGTAAGTAAGGTCGCATTACTCATTTCCCAGCAAAAATGTAAACAAAGAAACGTCACTGTCAAATTGACAAACTGACCCTGATAGTGACATTTTCAGATATTGAAAACCTTTGGTTACTTTTATAACTTTTTAATTTGTTTATTATATTTTGAGTCATAATAAATATAATGCCATCCAGGGTAATATTAAAATAGGATGGTAATAAGAAATTTTATCTTAATAATCTATCATAATTTTTAATGTTAAAAGTTCTTGAAACGAACTGATAAGAAAACTTTACTTAGATATTGACTGTATGTAAACTATCAAAAATACGTAGCATCTTCGCCTGTTCCCCCCAATACCAAAAGACAAAAATGTTACTACTACAGCTGCAACTCGTAATATAATTTTTTATGAAATTTTATAAAATGACCAAAGGTTGATGTGAACGGTTTGCAGTTGATGTGTGCAGGCACGGCATCATAAAAATGTTTTTTACTATAAAACTGTTATTATGAAATATTAAATTATATTACTGTTTTTGCCGCAAAACTCATGATTTAGAATATTTATCTAATCTATTTTTATTAGGTTTGTGATGAAAAAACATGTAAGTGTGTTTATTTCTTGACCTAGCAATATACTATTTCTTTTTGTGTTGTTTTGTTCTGGCAACACCTTTGTTTACATTTTTGCTGGGAAATTAGTAATGCGACTTTACACGATATAGGTAAAATATAAGCGATGCCTTTGCCTTGCCTCTAAACCGTCAAATTAAAAAAAAAAACTGTTTATGTTGTGAATTCTGATGTCCATAGAGATGTAGGCACGCTAGTATTTTTTGTTTGTTTCTAAATAAAAAAAATTATAAAACTACCCCAATAACAACTTCCGAACAGACTCAGGCTCTTAAGTGGCGATAAACTGCTATATCGTAAATTATAGTGTTTCTAAGTTGTGAAACAAGTGTTGTGAAACAACAAATATAATTAAAAAAATTAAAACGAATGCCCAAGGTGTGGATGAAATATCATTAAATATGATCATGTTACCGCGAACACTAGGTATTATCACTGCAATTATAAACAGGTCCATTACAGATAGCACCTTTCCAGATCAATGGAAACAGTCGATTGTTAAGCCTATGCCTAAAGTAAAACATCCGACAGAGCTTAAAGACCTTCGACCGATAAGTATTTTGCCATTCATGTCAAAAATCCTTGAGAAAGTAGTGAGCATTCAACTGACAGAATACCTAAATGCAAATGACATACTTCCCCAAAAACAGTCCGGTTTCAGAGCCGGTATGAGTACTGCGACTGCACTTATGCATGTCATCGATGACATATTGGCTGGCCGTGATGCTGACGAGAGCACTGCTTTAGTTTTACTTGATTACTCACGTGTATTCGATACAGTTGATATTCCTCTGCTTTTGGCAAAACTTAAATATTACGGTTTTGATGATTCTGCGACGATGTGGTTTTCAAGTTATCTGTCTGGCCGTTGTCAAAAAGTTGAGGTTACCCATTCCGACGGCACAAGAAGATACTCTGCAACGTTACCTGTCAGCCGTGGGGTACCACAGGGGTCCATCCTTGGACCTATTATCTTCATTTTATACACCGCCGACCTACCAAGATGTATCAAGAACTGCGAACATCACATATACGCAGACGATCTAAAAATTTACAAAACATTCAAACCGCGCGATGCTGAGCAAACTGCCAAAGTAATCAATGATGATCTGGAACGCATAGCCCAGTGGTCCGAGATGAATGGATTGTTGTTGAACTCAGCTAAAACTAAAGTCATGGTCACCGGCACCAGTGCCCAAATAAAACTAAGCACGCACACATTCGAACTCAAAATTAGATCTGAAAAAATAGAACAAGTCAATGAAGCTCGAAATCTAGGGGTACTGTTTGATAGTAATTTGAAGTTTGAAAACTATGTAACGGATACAGTCAGGCAGTGTTTCTACAGATTGAAAGTCCTGTATCACATACAGAAGTATCTAAGTGTGGATCTTCGAATTCACCTCTGTGAGACACTAATCCTGTCAAAGTTGCATTATGCAGACACGGTGATTGGAGGTTGTTTCTTTGAACGCACAAAGCAGCTGATACAGCGAGTGCAAAATGCTTGTGCAAGATACTGTTTTTCTATTCCCCGGCGTGCTCATGTGACGCCTTATCTCAATAAAAGTAATCTACTGAATATGGAGAGACGGCGAGAAATGCATTTTGCAAGCCTTTTGTTCGGAGTAATCAAAAATAAGAGCCCTACGTATTTGTACGACAGATTAAATTTTTCTGATCGTCCTGAACGGATATCTATTCGCTTAAATTGCCCCTAACATAGCACAAGGGCGTTTCGAGGAAGCTTTCGATACCTGGCGACAAAGTGTTGGAATAACATTCCTCCACCAATTAGGAATTCCAAAACGGTGTACACTTTCAAAACTTTGTACACGAGACATTTACTGAATGCACAAAAGAATCCAGTGTGAATGTCAAGCTCGAAGCGCCAGCAATTAGTGGTCTCTGTATTATTTAAATATTTTATAATTTAGTAATTTAATCTAGTCGAGATACTTATAAGTTAATTTAATTTAATCTAATGTATGCTCTGATGTTCTTTTAAAATTTTTTTTTCTTGTTTTGATGGAATTTTATTTTATTTATTATTTAATTGTTAAGAGTTGTTTGCCTAGTGCCTTGCGCCTTACCCTCTACCTACAGGCATCTGCAGAAAACCAGTGCCGTGGTGACATATGTTGCTACGGCTTATACTGAGTAGAGGCCTATTTGGTACCTACACTATTATTTTTTTAATTTTTAAGTTTCATTTTAATGTGATTTAAACATTTATTCTATTCTATTCTATTCTAAACAGTTATGTATCAGTCAGTTTTTTGTTAGTTCATTAATGAATGTGTTTGATATCTTCCAGACGCGCCGGCTCAGGCGAGGAGCAAGCGCCGTTCCTATCAAGTGGCGGAAGTAGTGCCGCCAGTCGGACTTTACCGCGGCCCGCGCCCTTCCCCAACGGCAAGCCGCCCTCGTACAGCGCCGCCGTGCAGCTCATGGACCTGGCGGAGAGGGAGCGGCCCAGGTCAGTGCGGCCTGACCCACTATACGCCTCGTAAGCAGCAATGATATATCCTATTTGTTATTTATGCAACTGTACTATGACTTTATCCATAGCCTCCTCTATTTGCAAGCCATGAACATAAGTTTAGCAACGTCTGTTACTGTCAGTTCGTGGTCATATCGTCAGTCAGTCTCCATACTAAATGTATGGGAATATTTCAATTTAAAGAGGTCGATATTTTTTTTCGTAGTAATCGTGTGGGGTTTAAAATATGAAAATAATTTATTTCTTTTATTGAAATGCTTTATATATTAAACAATAAGAAAAATATTAATGTTAACCAGGAAAAAATGACTGTCAAAGATTTGTTGATTTTCTTCAGTAGGGAGTTGATTTACACGCCCTCTAGCAATAAGTTATATATCATTAGAAAGGTCTTTTAAAGACAAATATTTGCTGTTAATATATTTTATCAAATTGTTAAACTTTTGGAGTTAAAGGTTATTAAATTATAAAACTGGTTCATTGTCTATGGGAGTTGATATACCCCACCTCTAGCAATGAGTGATATATCATTAGAAAGGTTTTCATTTGAAAAATATTTGCTGCAAACATACTTTATATAAATTTTTAGTATTTTCGGAGTTTCAAGTCATTAATGTTAAAAAATTTGGTCAAGTTGAGAGTGGTATAACTCTCAAAGTAGAACTAATACCATAAGAATAGAAAACTTACTAGAACGGACACTCCCGCCCCGAACCAAGGTCACGATATTAGCCTACTTGTTAAACAAGAAACTCAGTCGGGCTGCCACGGCCGGCGTTTGCAGAGTATCAGTCATACATACCCAGCTTTATACAATACTATTTCGTATCTATTCTGTGATTTCGTTACGTGATGAAAGTTGAAACATAACGAAACAGTAAGAGGATTAAAACCTAAAAATGTTTTAGAAGAAGGTAGGTATATTTTTGTTCAAAATTTAATTTAATTTCCATACTAAATCTTTATTTACTTTATTTATACAAACACAAACTCAGGAGTAGGTAAGTACTTACCCAGAAAAAGTGAATATTTTATTTTTGTATGTACTAACTAGACTAAAATAATGATTTAAAACTAAAGAAAAATTCATATTTTAGCGATAGTATCTTTAAACAAATCTGTAAGCAATATTTAACAGTAAGCAACCCTGGCAAACACGCTTGGACGACAGCGGGGCGTAGCGACGTGAAGGGGGAAGTAGTTATATAAATGGCGGCATTTGGGACTCGCACAAAGAAGAGACCGTTCTAGTATTGTCTATTCTTATGCTAATACTTGACATTTATTGTCATACAATAAAGTGTAAGTACCCAGAAAAAGTGAATATTTTATTTTTGTATGTACTAAATAGACTAAAATAATGATTTAAAACTAAAGAAAAACTCATATTTTAGCGATAGTATCTTTAAACGTAAGCAATATTTAACAGTAAGCAACCCTGGCAAACACGCTTGGACGACAGCGGGGCGTAGCGACGTGAAGGGGGAAGTAGTTATATAAATGGCGGCATTTGGGACTCGCACAAAGAAGAGACCGTTCTAGTATTGTCTATTCTTATGCTAATACTTGACATTTATTGTCATAAAATAAAGTGTTTCAAATTTAAAGACCTTTCCAATGATGTAAAATTTATTGCTAGAGGAGGCCTATATCAAAATGCTCATCATACTAAAGGACCCCCGAAAAGTTCAAACAATTTGACTCAAACCATAAATAATAATTAAAATAATATTATAACATGTGCTTTGACCACGTGCGATGTTGCCGTTCTGCTCACTTCAAGGCTTAGAAAATATTGAAGGCTATGTTTTATCCAAACCCGTTTTTATATTTTTTTTAATGTTTATTTGGGAATCATAATATTTTGATACATATGGATTAAAAACACCCATGATATTTATCTACACTCATGATATGTATCCTTTATAAAGGTCCCCTCCTTGTCATTATATTATCCAAAAGTGTGTTATAATGTTGTACTGAATTTCATAATGCAACTCGTCGCATGTGGGCGCAGCGCGACCTCCTCCCTGTTTGGATACAGTAATGTTTGCAGTAAGCTTACCGTTTCAGAACCGGAACCTTTTACAGAGAATTTAAAGCATGAGTGTAAATAAAATAACGATTTTTTATGATTTCCATGTGTATTAATTTGTTCATTCTCAAGGACCCAATCGCACTAATTCTGAACAATAAAACCAAAACCGATCTTTATGGTCTAACTAATGGTTCGCCTCCCGTGTAATGGTCAAACCATAACAACAATTTAAAAATTGTAGTGCGCTTCTACCTTCGGCCTAATCCTCACTTAACAGTAGGGCCTAGTTCCAAAGTCAACAGCACTGTTAGTGCATAATCTATTAAATGCAATAGGTACACAAATACCCTATTTTCTGTAATATTTTGTGACTATTTAATTTGGTCGGATTCGCGCTAGCAGCGCTGTTAGCGTGATTCGGAACGTGGACTAGGCGTGGCGAAGGTCAAGCACTATGCTGTTGTGTCAGGCTAGGCGCACTCCGCGCTTTAGGTACGAAGCTACAAGTAGGCAGCGGGTCCGTCCGGACGGACTAATTTTAGAGGGCTGCCGCCGTTGGCTGGCTGTTAGCAGTTCGATTTTGATAGTCACTCATTCGCCGCGTTCATATCCGAACCTCAAGTTTTTCACACTTCCAAAAGTTCCAATTGACATCGAAACGTAAAAAGTGCTTGTCTACTACCTAGATATTATTTAGTATCCGTTTATTCTTAGGTACTTACTTGCCTTATTTGCTAAACAATCTCCAACCAACTAGGTATTTATTGAAATAATAATTTATAGATTAGGTAGGTACTTACTTACCTACTTTCGAAATAAATTTAATTATTAATGACAATGTTACTTCGTAAGAAAGCAAATTTCCTCAAAGTCAGCATGTATAGTCTGATGTGGCGTCGATTGTACCTAGCCAAGGTTTTTTTGAAATGTATTTAAGTACATAAGTACCTATTATTTAATTACTATTTAAAAGAACAAACCCTAAAGTCGTTAGAAGAGATAAGAACTACGCGATAGAAAGAGAAGCAACTTCTAGGTGAATATAACTGTAGGGTGGGAGCGGTGTGCGACCTGAATTGCACTTTATTGTGTATGGGATAGAGTCGCTATTTATTTAAATGACTTTGCGGAGTGGATCTTCTGTACTTGTACTATTATGTATTCTGTGGTTGTGTATAAAAAGAGTATAAAAATGTGTCGTTTCGCAGGTCGCGCATGTCGGGGTCGGCGACGCTGGGGCGGGGCGCGGGCGGGGGCGGGGGCGCGGGCGCGGGCGCGGGCCCCGAGCGCTCGCTGGGCGCGCTGTCGGGCTCGGCCACGCTGGGGCGCGCGCCGCACGGCGGCAAGTACGCCACGCTCAGCAAGCAGTGCAAGACGCTCGAGAGCAGCGACTTCTACTGAGACCGGCCCGGCGGCGGCGCTCCAGACACACAACCCGGTATGCCATATACACACACGCACACGGTATATACCTACACACTGATCCGCATTGGGCCGGATTCCTAAGGGTGCGGGTTCGAGTCCCGTCTGAGCTGTTACAGGTGTGTCGATTTTTTCTAATATTTTTCAATTATATTAATAATCTTAATATAAAAAATAGCATTGTGAGTGCATAAAAAATAATCTAAAAAGTTGAAAAATTATATGGCTATTTCATCTTAATTGATTGTCTGGCATCTGTATAGGTGCTGCTTTCGAATGTCGAAGTTAATTCACTTCACATTGATGAGATGGCGCTGGCCTACAGCGGAAACGTGAAAAGTATTAGAAAATTTCGCCAATCCTGCTAGCGACTCGGTAGTATAATTGGTTAGTGCATTGGGCTGGATTCTTAAGGGTGCGGGTTCGAGTCCCGTCTGAGCTGCTACGGGTGAGGCGATTTTTTTCTAATATTTATCAATTATATTAATAATCTTAATAACCCTATATGTCTTATTCTGCATCCCTGACAATATGTATACAACATTTCACGATGATCGGTTAAGACGTGAAGGCGTAACAAACAAACAAACGGACTTTTGTATTGATAATATTAGTAAAGATTATTGTTTCAGTAATCAAAGATAGTTCATATATGGGTCCGTCGTTGTTTTCAGTATCCTTAATACAATTGCATTAGCTGCTTACTTTAGCGTGAAAATGATGTTTGTGACTTCCAATGTTCATTGACCTATAAATTTGTCCGTTACAGGTCAGGCCGGGCGCATCACGGCCCTGAACCGCTTCGACCCGAAGTACGCGTCGTTCGGGCCCCGCGCGCCCCGCCCGCGCCCCGCCGCGCCCGCCCCGCCCCTCGCCACCTTCTCCCCCGCGCCCCCCGCCCCCGCCGCAGACAAGTACGCCACAGTACGCGCCCCGCGACGCGCCGAGCCGCAGCCCCTGTCCGCTGCAGCGCTCGAATACCGCTCTTTACAACGCCCGCGCCGGCAGCAGCAACCGAACACCAATACGCAACATCGCCGACGCCCCGAACGCCCCGAGCGGCAGGAGAGGCCGCAACACGACCAAAGAGATCTCTACGCCGTCACCGAGTTATAAAAACATCCACAGTGTATAAAAAAACAATAATTGCGCGCGAGTGCTTAAAACTTTTTGACAAAAGACTATCGCAGCCAAGGAATCTCGACTAGAGGTGTGTCTTAGTTTTAAGCACCTAGCCACCTTCTTCCTTCACGCCATACGAATACGCTAAACTGTACGTGCCTCAAAACACGCCGAACCACAATCCTTGTCCATTACAGCGCTAGAGTACCGCTCCTTGCAGCGCCCGCACCGGCAGCGGCGGCAAAGAGATCTCTACGCCGTCACTGAGTTATAAAAATCTCCACAGTGTATAAAAAAACAATTGCGTGCGAGAAAATTTGATTTCCGAATGCTTAAAACTTTTTTATAAAAGACTCGTGGCCGTTGAATCTCGACTAGAGGTGTGTCTTAGTTAAGTACCTATCTATCTTATCTCTTTGCGCTATACAAATACGCTACTTAACTGTAAGCGCTTTAAAACACGCCGAACCACAACCTCTGTCCGCTGCAGCACTAGGGTACCGCTCCTTGCAGCGCCCGCGCCGGCAGCAGCAGCCGAGCACCAACACGCAGCATCGCCGACGCCCCGAACGCCCCGAGCGACAGGAGAGGCCGCAATACGACCAAAGAGATTTATACGCGGTCACTGAGTTATAAAAACCTCCACAGTTTATAAAAAAACAATAATTGCGCGCGAGCAAATTCGATTTCGGAGTGTTTAAAACTTTTCGGCAAAAGACTATCCGCGGCCGTTGAATCTCGGCTAGAGGTGTGTCTTAGTTAAGTACCTAGTCACCTCCCTTTGCGCCATACAAATACGCTAATCTGTACGCGCCTCAAAACACGCCGAACCACAACCATAGTCCGCTACAGCGCTAAAGTACCTTTCTTTACACACAACGACGCCAACTACACGCTCCGAGCGACAAGAGAGGCCGCAACGCAACACAACTAGAGATCTATGCATTCACCGAATTATAAAAACCTCTTCAGTGTTAGAGAAAAAACAATTGCACGCATAGAAATTCGAAATACAAGTGTAAAAAAAGACTATCGCAGCCTGTGAAACTAGTATAATATAAGATCGTATTTAAAATTGGAATTCCTGCGCATTCCTTTCCGCTAATGTGCGAAACACACCGGATGCGTAAGCGTAAGCGTAGACGTGCACGTACACGTACCATGACGTTGTAATGTATGAAACTTTGAGACACGGCAAACTGCTTGCGTAACGTACGCGTGCACGTAGACTGTATGCGTAACCCTACGCATTGCAGCTACCATTACAGGCTGCGTACCCACGCAGAGCGGTACGCACTGATGCGTGTAGTAATGACGTTGTATTCAATGGCATTCCCTATTGGACATCACACCAAACCGAACAAGTTTGAACACGCACGTATCTTTGCTGCGCGTCACTACGCGCGTGACTACGCAGCCGGTGTGCCCAGGCTTTTAAGCGCTTCGATACGCCAGCTAAACTATCAGCTATCAAAATTGTTACTTATCGGTAACAAAACACCGCAACCGCAAATCGAACGCATGGCGATTGAGATTAGTCAATAACAAGTAAAAAGTTATTTACATTGCGATTAAATTGACAATAGATCCACGGTAACTTTACTCGAGAATGTATGGTGCGACAGATTATATCGTTTTGTACGGCAAGAGCTCTAAAGTTGTTCACTTCTGTTGTACAAAGTCAAATCAATCGCATTATATTTTAATATCGAGTGTTATATCAATCTCAAAAGCAATTTATGTAATTAAAATACAATTGCTAAACCATAGACAAGACAAGATGCCGCATTAACGATGATAAGACAAAATGTTGCAATACTATTTGATGAGTTAATCAATCTCGTTTATGGCTCTTAAACCGGATGAGACTGAACAAAACTTCATGGAATTTGAACCTCATTTTAATAACTTTCGCTTTCTTTGTAAACAAACGTCATTTCCTGTGTGATCATTTTAAAACTAAATTAATCATTCGGTGATTTGTGATGAAAACTGGATGATCGAAACTTATGTTCACTCGGGCGTGCACTATGGTAATCATAGTGAAAATGTAGAGTGGGCTAGTTTCGTAAACATACGTATAAAATTCGGCAATTTGATTGCCGAAGTAAAGAATAATTGAAACGAGTGTAATAACATTATTCAAGATGTTAATCTTTTATACTTATTGATAAGTGTCATAAGTGTTGTGAGTACAATTGAAAGTAAACGTTAATAAATGAAAATGTTTGACAAGGCACTTTGATACGGGGTGAAATCATGGGCAATCTTTTAAACTAAGAAACTAACGGCGATATTGATAACTTTAGGACAAAAATTTCATGAATCAAAGTGATCAAAATTCAAGGTGATATAAACCTAAAAAATTACAAGAAGTCATAAATAAAAAAAAAACTTACTTTCATGTTATAAGCATCAGTAATCTTTATTTAAGAAATTTTTGTCCTAATGTTTTGACTTTGAAAAGTCAAAATGATCACTTTGATTAAATATGTTTTTGTCCTAAAAATATAAATATCGAGGTTAGATTCTTAGTTAAAAATATTGCCAATGACTTGGATATCACTCTGTACCTATAAAAAAATTGATCAAGGATACCTAGTCTGGTTAAGTTAGTAATTTAAATATTTTCAATAGTTAATAGCAAATTGCTCATAGATAATGTTACTTTTTTTTTAACGCAAATAGAACTTTATTTCGATGTCAGAACGTTAAGAATTTATGAGCACTGTTTTTGCTCAATCCTTATTAAATTTGTTACTGTGTGTAATAAATCATAGTTGATTATCAAAATCTTTCGAGCGATTTAGCACAAATACTTTTTTAATATAATCGGGATTCCTTATCAAGGCCTATTCTTATTTTATTAATAAAATTTTGTAGCGGCTAACGTAGTCATTAAAATCTAGAATATCATTTGTCTAACATAATTTTATGTGAAATAAATCTAGGTATTGATCCCTTATTTCTAAAACAATGTCCATACCTAAAAAGGCTGTGTTAATAAAAATAAATAAATTATTGACCAATAAAGTAATACCCAATTTCTTTAACAATATCTTGATAGACTGCGAGAATACACTTATTCGTTTTTATCTCGGTTTTCGCTCAATTTAGGCTTAAGACCGTTTGAGGTGAAGTTAAGTCTATTATCTAAACTCGCGTGTAAACTTGGTACTAGTAACATTTGCTCTTAGGTGATTTTAGAAAAAGAGATGCCAAATTTTTAAGAATTTTGGTTTCTCTTCATCCTACAGGGTGGTAAAAATCTCATTAAAACGTGTCCTCGTTTTATCTGAAGTTTCTCAAGAGGACTCATGATTAATTTGAAAATTTTAATTTTTCACAAAAGCTAGGTATTTTTTCCGCAGTTTGTTTTTTTTATTTGATTTTTGGGAGATAATTTATGTCTCTTTTCTGCAAAATGGAATACCAAAAGTAGAGTTTTGATCGGCCCTGTACATCTGTATAATAATATACTTTAGTAGTTTTGAGCCTGAGAGTAGAATTATTGTATTTGTATACAATATAACTATACATTTGTATATAATAATTAATACAATGCATGTATAAACTTAACTTTATAGTAACATTTCTTTGTTATTAAACTTTTTAAACTGTACATTGGAAGTCAGAATGCCTAGTTAAATTGATAAGGGAAGTAAATTTAACCGAATCTCTTTTGACTTATACTTTAAATTTTTCATGTAAAAAGTAGATGGCTCAAGGAGAATAACAAATTCAATAGAGTGGAAGTGTATATAATATTGTAACTTAGACATTCTTTAATATCCATTGATTTTACAGCTAATTTATTTGGTTAATTGTAAATTAAATATTAGTAAATCATTCCATTGCGTGTGACAAACGGATTGATTGAGATCAAATGTGTGAATCGCTTTCGTACGTATCGTACAGAACTGCCATTTGCGAGCAATGTTCGATATTTGTTATTAATAGCCATAGACTTAATGTTACGGAAAAATACTGCTCTCGCTATAACACCACGGAAACTATTTGTAATTTTTTATAATCTAGAAATGGCACCTTGAAATAAAAAAATTTTTCGTTGCTCTAATTCTAGCGCAAGATAGCACAAACGATAAACTTATCAAAAAACGTTTTTTGGCTTTTTCAAGGTGATATTTTTAGAGTAACGTCTTGTAGCTATATCTAACTTTAGTCTAAATTTAAGTGTATATGGTACCCGTTTTAATAATAAAATAAAAAGTGTGAAACGTACAGTTTTGTATTACAGTATTATAGGAAATTTTGTGAGACTTTACAACGACGTTGGTACGTTTTTTATAATCAGATTTTTATTTTCAATCAGTATAAGTTGTATGGTACCGTAAGCAGTGTATTCGCCAAAGATAATGCATAATTTAAATTAAGTATGCCTAGTTAGGTTAAGGTTGTTTTAGAATGGCGTAGTTTGAAATACGACGGTCATATTGCATATTCGTTTTTACATGGTATTTTTGGTCGAATCTGTTAGTTTTTTTATTTTATTTAAAAGGCTTTGTTTCTTTGAAATAATGAAGTCTAAACAACAAGCTATGTTGGATCTTAAAAACGTGTAATTTCACGTTTTATGAAGCAACTATTAGTGCTTTTTGGACAGTCCTTCGATTCTTTAATTCAAAATTTATTTAAAGAATATGCAATATACCCATCAATACTTGTATAAAGTCTGTATACTATTTACACCATCAATGGATGTCATGGAAACGTTTAAAAAAAGTAATTTATTTATTCTTACGTTTGGAATTGATTTGTTTGACAAATATACATATTATTATTCAGTACATTTTGGTGTAAAATTCTGAGCTGCGCTACTTACAACACTTTATACTTTTTATTAAAATCTGCAATCATGTCTTTAATAACTTTTAATTAGTACTTATTTTTCAAGTCTTTTCCTCTCTTTCACACTTACTTTCTTTTAGAAGTAGCTCGGTTCAGAATTTAATGTAACTAATGCGCGATAACGAAATTATATCTTTACATTGTAAGTTACACTCGGTAACTATCTCGCACATTACTTGTAATCGTGATTGTAATAAACACAAATTGTAATATAAATTATATTATCAACAGTTTATTTCATGGGCTAACAGATTTAGGATGAGACCTAAGCATTTATTTGTTATGTTTTACAATTCACAAGGTAACTATTACGGATAAAAATATTTCTAATGTCAACTATAAACTTAAACCACATCAAATGAAGACGATTAAGGCGTCCATTTTGTTGTAACGGTCACGAAATGGCGGCCGATTGGCTAGTAAGCTAAAAACAAGGAAGTTAATGTTAACTGTAATTTGACAGATGTATGTGATACATTGCTACTTCGTTTTGGCACAAATAAAAACTAACCAAAGAAAAGTAGCAATGTATCACATCCTTCTGTCAAATTACATTTAACATTAACTACATTATTTTTAGCCGGTAGACCCGCAGATAGCAGCCTTAAATAGGACCATTTGATTGGATGCTTCAGTTGCTATGACGCAGTCTTTTTTTGATGGATTGTGACAATTTTTTTTATACTGGCAACTTAATTTTTCGTAGAGTTTTACAGATACCTATTGTAACTAAAGAAGGGCTATTTTTTCATTTAAGTATTGGTAAATTATGTTTTCTTTCATTTCGAATTTAGGATATAAGTAGGTACCTAAACGATTTAAGATCTGGAATGTGACTTATTGTGAATTAAGTACAACATTTTGATTTTTCTGCTGTGTCACTATTTCTATAGAATGGTGATATGCGTCTTCCCTTTTTAAGATAAAAGTCAAATGTTTAATTTCCCGTCATAAATATTCAATATTAATACGACATAACTACAAACTAAATAACCCAGTTACCATAGTGTCGGTATTCATTAAGTAGTTATTTATTAATCACTGCCTTAGCGTGGTTTTTGTACATATGTGCCATATGTTTTGTTGATTTTACGATATTTATGGAGAAGATGGTTTACGTTTGACAGTGGCGACGGCGTTTTAATGGGATTTTTCCAATCATTACATTTATTCATGTCACTAGTTGCAATAAGAAAAAAGTGATAATAATAGTTAAGTACCTAATGCAATGTATTTGACACGTAGCAGAAATGCATCTGTCCATCAGCCATTTTTGATGTCCCCACTGCTGGGGCACAGGCCTTCCTTATGGGTGGATAAGGAGGAAGGGCCAAAACCCACCACGCGGGCCCAATGCGGATTGGTGGGTATTAACGACTGCAAATGCAGCCGGGACCAACGGCTTAACGTGCCTTCCGAAGCACGGAGGAGTTCGCGATAATAAATTTTTGGTCACCCATCCCAAGACCAACCCTTGCGAACGTTGCTTAACTTACGCAATCGCTGGGCCAGGCGCTAAACCACTAGGCCACCGAGCTCCTCTATGCATCTAGCAGAAACAAAATCCCATCTTCTCCATTACTTGAAATTAAAACGGCGGATAGTAAGATTTTTTGAAATTATATGGATTTTTTTTTTTATATGAAGCTTTATACATTGTTTTGCTTTTCAAGTCAATTACGGTGCGCCCGAGAATGTTAAATCTACATAACGTGTGATTCTCATACATTGTAGGGTACGACGAAGTGTTTGGAGCGTTTTTATTTCGTTTTTAAGTAAATTGATTTTAATAACCTTAGTTTTGCTGTAATTTGAAACTTGTTTTGTTTTGTGTTGGAATAAACTGGAATCATTGTTGAGAAATGTGGTCTGCACATAATTATAAGACGTTGACCCTACAATGTATGACTCTTTAGTGTAAGTCTCATTATGTGGTGTATGAAGTGTATAACGTAAATTATAAACGGTTGATGAATAGATCAAGTGTATGAGTTTACAATGAAACTAATAAATGGATAAAACATATTTTGGCGTTTTCTTTGACCACGGCAGCTGCAAAGGTGCCGAAACTTCGGGAAAATCAAAAATCAAACCAAATAAACTAAATACTAAAGTACTTTCAATAAAACCGCGCTAGTATCCGTAAAAAAGTGTTTTATTTCATGTCTAGTGAGCGCGTACAAAACTTGAGAACATTGAAAATTAGTTCATTCAATAATTATTTTATCTTAATCGATTGTGTGGCCTCTACGGGTTTGTCGTTTTTTTCAATTTGTATTCGGAACAACTGAACCGACCAACTGGAAACTGAAACAGGAAACGAATCAACTAGTTTAGTTCTCAACAGCTCAACTACTTAGGTTCGTACCTTCTTTCCCACTAGTACACCACCGTTGAACTAGTGCAACTTTTTTGCATCGTAAAAGGTATCGTATAAAAAGTTTTTATTTTTCATATTTGGTGGGTTCGATTCCTGGATAAGGTAGGCGATATTTCAAAATTTGAATGCAGGGCCATTTATTTTTAAAATCAAAATGAAGTCTTCTTTCAGTTCTCACTATCAATAAAGTCGCATACAGGGTCTCAACGAAAATGAAAAATGAAAAATTCTTTATTCAAATAAGCTCACATTATAAGCGTTTTTAAATCGTCAAAGATTTTTTCACCCACGAAAAGGGTGCTTTTGGCGCGTAAAAACTCGCAGCAAAATCGACTTTTGCTGCGAGCGTGAGGCAAAGTGCTTTTTTACCAAAAACTCGCAGCAAAATCGACTTTTGCTGCGAGCGTGAGGCAAAGTGCTTTTTTACCAAAAACTCGCAGCAAAATCGACTTTTGCTGCGAGCGTGAGGCAAAGTGCTTTTTTACCAAAAACTCGCAGCAAAATCGACTTTTGCTGCGAGCGTAAGGCAAAGTGCTTTTTTAATTTCTAACACCTTTTCTCGCTGGTAGAGGTGAAAAGTTGTATGTTTAACACGAGAGCAAATTTTTTGATGTCTCGTGCCTTTAAATCACTCACTGTGCTCAGTAGTCTATATTTATTATAGACTACTTCGCTAGTTCGTGATTTAAAAGTCAGCACTCGCAGCAAAAAATGACTTTGATCTCTTGTATAACAAATAACTATTTTTACCCTACCACCCATTATGACGTCTTTTAGCTGACAAGAAAAATGGGAGCAAAAAACTTATCAGCTCTATCAAATAGAACGATATTTACAAATATGTATATCGTTTCCAGACTTTATATTAACAAAGATTAACAAATAAATAAGATTATAACTAGATCATTACTTAATTAATTACACATTTTCTTAATCAATTAACAGGGTTCAAGCTAAATTCACAACGGCACAACTAGTTGATCGGAATGGAATAAGGGGTTGTGCCGATTGAGACCCTGTATGCTGTATTTATTCTTATCGAATCAACTGACTTTTCTATTAAATGATGATATTTGTCAATATGAAGTTCTTTCATATGAAGTTCACAACTAGATGAAAAACACAATTTTTTATACATTGTTTTTCTAGTGGGATATTAATTTATAGAGTTTGCTCAACGAAAGATGAGACTCGGTTGGAAATGGAACTAATTTTGCGCCTTATTTTTAGGATCAGTTTCCAATAATTTACCTCTAAACGATTTAAAGTGGCGCCGCCATTTCAATCTCATCTTTCGTTGACCAGACTAGGAGGTAACCCCCGCAGATAAAGAAAAAGTACCAGGATCACATAAATCTAGAGAAGGTTAACTTTTATATAATTTTAATACCCTGAAGCACAGACGGTCACAGACAATACTGAAGTCAAAAGGACGTTTTTATTAGGTTGCTTTCTCGTTTGTTTGGTTGTTTGTTTGTCCGCAAAGTTTGCAAACGATTTTAAACTAGCTTCCCGATAAGTTAGAGACTTGAAACTTTGAACATAGGTCAGAACTGGAAAGCAATGCAATATTATGATGTCATTAAGCTGATCTGACGATGGAACTGGAAGAACGGCACAAGAATTCTATGATGAAACCGTACAACCCCATTGTGTTTGGGCTCGTTAGAATCGTCTTGACGAGTACTCTGATGGGAGACGAGGTCCAGGGTCTGATGATGAAGCTGAAAGGCCATGCCATAGGAACACAATATTAAAACCATGCAACCCCATCGAGTTTGGGCTCATTTAAATCGTCTTGATGAGTACTTTGTTGGGAAATAGTTTCCAGGGTCTGATGATGGAGCAGGAAGAAGGACATAGGAACTCTTTGATAAAATCACGCTACCCCATCGAGTTTGGCCTTGTTTATATCGTCTTGACGACTACTTTGTTGGGAAATAGTTTCCAGGGTCAGATGATGGAGCCGGAAGAAGGCCATAGGAACTCTGTGATAAAACCATGCAACCCCATCGAGTTTGGGCTCGTTTGAATCGTCTTGATGGGTATTTTGTTGGGAAATAGTTTCCAGAGTCTGATGATGGAGCTGGAAGAAGGACACAGGAACTCTTTAATAAAACCACGTTACTCCATCGAGTTCGGGCTCGTTTGAATCGTCTTAACGAGTACTTTGTTGGGAAATAGTGTCCAGGGTCTGATGATGGAGCCGGAAAAAGACCACTGGAACTCTATAATAAAACCATACAACCCCATCGAGTTTGGGCTCGTTTGAATCGTCTTGACGAGTACTCGAATAGGAAATAGTGTCCGAAGATCTGATGATGGAGCCGGAATAAAGCCATAGAAACTCTATAAAAAAACCATGCATCCATCATCCATCATCATCATCATCCATCAACCATCGAGTTTGGGCTCGTTTGAATCGTCTTGACGAGAACTTTGTTGGGAAATAGTTTCCAGAAAATTATTTTTAAAAGTTATTGAAAAAAAAAATCTTTTTTAAAAACACGTTTTTAAAACGGACTAAACGGACAACAAAAAATCGTACTAAAAACATTAAAACGGACTAGTAAAAACAGACTAAAAAGTAAAAAATAAATGCTTCTGTAAATATTTATAACCCTATAATATTTATACTTACAGAAAATTTAAACCTAAAAACGTGGGGTGCGTGCTAAAGGCAATATGGATGATACATTTTACAAAATGCGCCCCACGTTTTTAGGTTTAAATTTTCTGTAAGTAGGTATAAATATTATAGAGTTATAAATATTTACAGAAGAATTTATTTTTTACTTTTTAGTCTGTTTTTACTAGTCCGTTTTAATGTTTTTAAGTCCGATTTTTTGTTGTAATAATTTAGTCCGTTTTAAAAATGTGTTTTAAAAAAGATTTTTTAAAAATTATAAGTACCAGGGTCACATAAATCTATATAGAGATGGTTAACTTCTATAAATATTTTCAATATACAGGGTACCTATCCCAAAACTTTGCCACATGAAGCAAAAGTACCTTAATATTTTAAAATTAATTGCTGAAAACAATCGTTCAATGAGATAATTCGACTTCGCCAACATATTTTTAAATTTAATTAAAAATCAGAAACTACATATCCCTCAACTGTTCCACAGTTCACGAGAGTACAATGATGGTTAAAAAAAAAATAAGGGCGATTGTCCACACACTGTTTTTCGCCGTATAAAATCTGCGGTTATTCGCCGTGCGCCGTCAGTCGGCAGTGTTGTATGGATCACCATAGAAGCTTGTCAACACACGGTTTTGCCTCTGTAATAGTTATTTATGCAACTGTACTATAACGAGGGGTATTAAAACATGAATGTGGGTTTATCACATGAGTGTTTTAATACCTAATTATGTACAGTTGCATACAAGACTTTAATCTACACCCATTTTTTTATTTTAATTAGGGAAACAAACAATATTTTAATACATATGGATTAAAAACACCCATGATATTTATCTAAACCCATGATATGTATCCTCTATAAAGGTAAGCTAACTGTTTCAGAACCCCTTACAGAGGATTTAAAGCATGGGTGTAGATAAACATTTAAACAGCTAATCAACCGTAGAATTTTTACGGCGAAAAACCGTGTGGTGTGGACATGGACAATCGCCCTAATGTTTTATGCAAATCCTAGCATACCGCTGTAAAAAACTGTTGGCGGCCATAACTAACTAGGTAGTAGTTCTTCATATTTAGCAAATGTTATCACATTATTAAAATATACTATATCGGGATTTTCACCATGTACCTTTTTATTTTTGAGACTCCGATATTTCGGCGCAGTTGCATGCGCCATGATCACGGAAGAACTGTCGGTTGTCACGTGCGGGTAGATATTATTGGCAGACGAATCGGTCTACCCTCCGTCTAGTTCTTTTATTACGGTCGGTACCGGTACCACTGTCTGCAAACTCACTATTCACTCGAATCTGTTCTCGACACACGACACTCACTGTATCTGTACGCGGAACGGCACTTTTTTATTTTTGTTGTTTTGACACATAGAGCGGCGGTAATCTGAGAAAAGACGCTTAGAAAACACTTTTCGCACAAGTCATCACGGAAATACGAAAATTTGGTATCGATGCATTCAGTACGATGCCCTGATCACAAATATATAAGACTAGTGGCCCGCCCCGGCTTCGCACGGGTGTAATGTAGTTACTAAATGTAAAACTGTGCTAATGTGGTGTCAGTGTAAAGTTATTAGATTATACTACAGGATACATATACCTAGGAGGACGACATATACCTATACGACGTACGCAAGGGGTGTTATAATATAATTGACGTGTGTGTGTGTCTGTCTGTCTAAGACAACCAACCTAGCTCCCAAACTTATGGATCGATTTTAATGAGGTTTTTATGCATATATAGTTTAAGAGAAGCGTATAGACGGCGGGAAGCGACTTTGTTTTATACTATGTATAGCTTTTGCCCGTGGCTCCGCCCGCGTGGCAGTCGGTAATCGTTGTAAGTCTTCCCTTGGAAACCAATGATCGGGATAAAAAGAAGCCTGTGTTAAGCCCACCGGTAACGAACAATTGCGATTGTCAATTTTTCCGCAATTGACGCCCATTGACGGAAAAATTTATCGTTTACGCGTGCAATTGAAGCGATTGTCAATTGCTCCAACAATGGCATTGACGGAAAAATTGACAATCGCAATTGATCGTTACCGGCGGGCTTTAAGTATTCCAGACTTAATCTATATCTGTGCCAAATTTCTCCTAAATCCGTTCACCCGTTCAGACGTGATTGAGTATGATATGATTGAGTAGGTACCTAACAGAACAACATCCAAACATCAAAACTTTCACATTTACACAATTTTGTGATTATATAGGTAATAGCTGCACCCCGCGGTTTTACCCAGTCTGTCGATTCTGTAACCAAACTCGCATCTCACTTCACTTCGCGTGAATTTGTTATTAGACATTTGTTTACTAAATGAGCTATTTTACTGATTGCAAAAAAATTAGGTAGCCTGCGTAGCTATCTAAAATCTTTTATGATAAAAAAAAATTCTTATCATTATCTTATTTATGATTTAAAATTCCCGTGCCGTGAAGTGAGATTCGAAGTGGGGTTCAAGTTTGGTTACAGAATCGACGCCCTGATAACGATTCTGTATTAGTTAGGTAGGTACCTACTTAATAAAATTTATTAGCGGTAATTTAACAAAATAAGTATAATAATATTATGTTACATTTAATACTTACCTTATAGTTAAAAATTCTAATATCTTTGCTTAATAGTTATCTTCTTTAATTTATAAATAAAAATCGATGTATGTGTATTTGTTTCCTTTGCACTCCTAAACCATTCATCCACATCCGATTATGATGAAACTTTGTTGAATATTTGGTGAATTGTTCTGCTTACTACTGAAAAGGTTTCTGGCTAAAAAAAACCTGACATTGCAACGCATGCCGGGCAAAGATTTATGTCGGGTGCAACTAATGTTGTGCATTATTATCAGGCTCTCCATTGAAACACTTCTCTAAATACCACATTCCTTGTCACGTTATCTGATATTTGCCAGATGTTGCCGTTTTATTTGACTAATATTTCGTGAAGTAGTGAAAATAGTCAAAGTTTGTCTTGAAAATCGGGAAAATTAGAGATTAAACGTCAGCCCGTGCAGTGACAACTGACATATATTTTTCTTAATCATTCAAATGCACTAAGAAGTTTTGATTCCGATATCGAAGTCAACCACCCTAAAAATAGCTTTCTACCCCTTTTCAACCCTGTTAAGGAATACATTTCAAAAAAATACGAAACACATGTTCAATTAATTTTGTAAAAGAATGTCTATGCCAAATTTCAAGTCAATCGGGCCAAGGAATCGCGTTCTCCCATACAAACTTTGCCACCCTGTTTCACCCTCTTAGGGATTGAATTTCACAAAATCCCGTCTTAGTGAGCACCTACATCCTAAAAGGGACCCCCATGCAAAATTTGAGACTCCTAGCACTTGTAGTTTCTGAGATTTCGTGATGAGTCAGTGAGTGATTTACGCTTTTATATATATAGATGACAAGCGCGAAAATGGTGGGGGTAGAAACTGTGACGTCATAAAGTTTTCAGTACCAAGAAATAATAAAAACATATCATGTGGTATACCAAATGAAAGGGCTTTGTGAGTAGATTACGAATATATAACACACTATAACATTTTCACTACTTGGTCTAACAAATTATGAGAAAACGTCGAAAGATTTCACGATTCCGGGTTGCCGTTGAACAGCTCTGGACTGAAAACGACTGAATGGATTTCTGCAAAATACTTATCAAATTACTCTAAACATCCTCTATTCTGGTGTCCAAAGGTAATTGACCAAAGATATTTAAAAATAAGAAAGTTACATCAATTTTACTAACAGCATAATTTTCTGTTATTTCTAAGTTCTGATTCCTATAATAGTCCAGTAGTCAAGTCGGTAAAATTCACTCTATTTCGAAATAATACTAGGAGTTTTGAATTTTTGTGCATCAGATGAGCTATTAATAATAGATTAAAATTGCGACCTCGAAAACTGTGTGGAAGTTTATTTTGGATAAAATCGGAACATTGAAAAACAAATGTCCTAAAAATTAAAATAAATGTCAGGAAAGCAAAGGAGACTACATTTGCAATAATTTATTATACTTACTAGGTACAACATTTTGATAGTAATATAATCTATACCTTCAATAAAATCGTAAACGTAAAAAAGTCTGTAAATAGAATATATTCGAAAATAAAAACAACCAGAGCGATTTAAAATCGGTACGTTAACTGAACATGTTAGAACCGTAAAAAATGTCTTGTCTGTCTGTCTGACTGAATTCTCATCACGCAAAAACACTGATTAAATAGTGGCAGTGTATATCTCGGAATACAATATTAAATAAAAAAAATCGAAAGTGACCAACAAGTAGTAAACCAGCAACAAAGACCTTTAGTACAGTACAAAATTAGTATGCTTCAGAGATCCATTGAAACCAGCGAGGTTGAACTTTGTCACAGTATATTTTTCTTGTCATAAGGAGATCAACCTATTTTCGCATTCAGAGATCCACAAAAACCAGCAGGGTTGACCTTTGTCACAGTACATTCTTCATATCATAGAGAGCTCTACTACAGTGACACACGGCGCCGGCATCACTGTCGTCTATGTAATCGACGGCGTAACCTAGGTAACAATATAATCATGGCCTGCGCTCACTGACGGCATGGCGCAGCATGGGGTGGCACGGCACGCTTAGGGCGTACCGAATCATCGTGTGGTATCCTGCGGCCACAACAGCATGGCCTGGCACGACGCGACATAGCACGTCGTAACATACTAAAGGGTCCTGCGGCATCCCGCGGCATACTGCATGATCACGGGTTTGGGTGTTGTTCTTTAATACGGGTGTAAGTATCCGAGATTCATAGATGACGACTTTGAAGAAATAAAATTCATGTTGAGATCTTCATTCCAGATGACAGTTGTCAAATTTAAAACGGCAATATCTCGGAAAGTACTTATACTAGACTGCTGGTGTCTTTGAAGAAACTAAACGTCTTAGTGGGATCTTCATTTCAGATGACTGCTGTCAAATTTAAAACGGCAATATCTCGGAAAGTGCTCATCCTAGACGGATGGTGTCTTTGAAGAAAAGGAAGGTCTTGGTGAGATCTTCATTTCAGATGACAGCTGTCAAACCTAAAGCAGTAATATCTCGGAAAGTGCTCATCCTAGACTGATAGTGCCTAGAAGAAAGAAAGGTCTTAGTAAGATTCCCTTCAGATGACAGCTGTCAAACTTAAAACTACAATATCTCGGAAAGTACTTATCCTAGACTGATGGTATCTTTGAAGAAAATAAAGATCTTGGTGAGATCTTCATTTCATATGACAGCTGTTAAACTTAAAACAACAATATCTCAGAAAGTACTCATCCTAGACTGATGGTGTCTTTAAAGAAATGAAAGGCCTTATTATCTTCATTTCAGACAACAGCTGTCAAACTTGAAATTGCAATGGGTGCATTCTGCCAGACAAATCTCTGAGTTATCGATCGCCGTAGAGTACATTTCTACCATGGAAAGTAAAATATTGAATAATCCATACAAATTACTTTCCATGGTTAAAATTTACTCTATGGCGAACCGCGATCGATGACTCAGAGATTAATCTGGCAGAATACACCCACTATCTCGAAAAATACACATCCTAGGATGTTGGGGTCTTTGAAGCAATGAAAGTTCTTACTGAGATCTTCATTATAAATGACCGCTGTCAAATTTAAAACAGCAATATCTCGGAAAGTACTCATCCTAGACTGATGGTGTCTTTGAAGCAATGAAAGTTCTACTGAGATCTTCATTATAAATGACAGCTGTCAAATTTAAAACTGAAATATCTTGGAAAGTACTCACCCTAGACTGATGGTGTCTTTGAAGAAATGAAAGTTCTTACTGAGATCTTCATTATAAATGACAGCTGTTAAATTTAAATCAACAATATCTCGGAAAGTATTCATCCTAGACTGATGGTTTGATGAAATGAAAGGTCTTAATGAGATCTTCATTTACTTATTTGTTCACCGGTTGTTTCTAGATTTTAATCGGAAATGAATTCAAAAAATTCAAAATTCAAAAATAATTTATTCAGTCTAGGCTGTTACAAGCACTTGTGAATGTCACAGAAGCTACGCCATCGGTTCGCAAACCCTAAGCGGGAGACCTTGTAACGAGAAGAACCGGCAAGAAACTCGTCAAGGGCTGCTTTTTTCTCCCTGTATATTTCATACAGAGTCGTCAACATTGAAAAATGAGCTCCACGTTTAAAAAAATAAATAAAATGCATTTATTTCAGGCTCAATTACACCCATAGTTTTAAATTACATTAAATTTAACTTTCATTAAACTTAACATTTAAGTTTAAAGTGAGGTCATTTTCCATCACAATAATTAACAAAAGTTTGCACACAATGGGTAGGTAGGTTAAAATTAAATATCCACTACATTCAGATAGGTAAATGTGAGAGTAAATAACTTTCAACTAGTTGAGAAATCACTCTGTCTGCTTCTCGAACCAAAAAACACTTGATGCAAGACATAAAAAAACCGGCCAAGTGCGTGTCGGGCCACGCGCAGTAGGGTTCCGTAGGTACATTATACCATACCATATTTTAATACCGCTATCATTTTTCGTCTGAAAAAATAACTTTGTTTTTTACAGTGTTTGTATGAATGACAAAGTTATATTTGCGGTTTTAGAAAATGTACTATATCTCAAAAACTAATTACTGTATCTCGTTCAAACCAATTTTCGTTGAAAGTATTTATTAAGATCTATAGCTTATATTTTTTTTCGATTTTTCACCCTCTTACTTTAAAAGTTAAAAGGGGGGGGGACACACATTTTACCACTTTGGCGGCATATATCTTTCAAACGGTTGACTTAAAAAAAAAAGTCTTAGAAACCTCAATGTCATTTTTAAAGAGCTATCTATAGATACCCCACAAGTATAGGTTTGATGAAAAAATTTTTTTTCAATTTCAGTTCCATGTATGGGGAGCCCCCCTTAATCTTTTATTTTTTTTATTTTTGTGTAAAAATCGTAAAGCGGTTCACAGAATACACCTACCTACTAAGTTTCAACTATGTAGTCCTAATACTTTTGGAATAAAGTGGCTGTGACATACGGACGGACAGACAGACAGACAGACAGACAGACATGACGAAACTATAAGGGTTCCGTTTTTTGCCATTTTGGCTACGGAACCCTAAAAACGCAATTCTTACAATTCAATACGCGTTAAGATAGGTACTCAGAAGCAGACCCATTCCCACTGGCAGCACCCATTCACGAGCATGACGCATGGACCAGCCATTGCTTCGCTCAACCGTATTTGAGGGAACGTAACGACCCGCCCCACACGACACCACCGCAGAAATGATTAAAGAGAGCATGACATACTTAGGCTGCCCATCCTAAGGCACTGAATTGAAAACTAATATTCAAAAGCTTTTCATAGGCCTTTACTTACAAAACTATAGACGAAAAAATAAGAAAAAATATTACGAAAGAAAAATAATGATTTTAGTCATTAGCAATAAAAAAAAGTGAGAAACCAAAACAAGGATTAGTTATTAATTTTATGTTTTGAGTAAGAAGTGCCATACAGATTGATAATATTAAACATGAAGAAAAAAAAATGCGACGCTCTTAGTACAAGCAGACAGAAGCAGACCCATTCCCACTGGCAGCACCCGTTCTTCACGAGCATGACGCATGAACCAGCCATCGTTTCGCTCAACCATATTTGAGGAAACGTAACGACCCGCCTCACACGACACCACCGCAGAAATGTTTAAAGTGAGCATGACATACTAAAGCTACCCGCATTAAGGCGTCGAGTCAAAAAGCTTACAATACATTTTAAATAGGTAGGACAATGGGGTTGCAACGCAAAGCTAATTGTAGATGTCGCGGTGTACGCTTGTTCCTAAGACAGTAGACGTTCAGGACAAAATGTATGGGAAAATAGGTATTTATTTTGTGGTATTTATTTACCGAAAAAGACCCATTGACCCAAAATTGATATAAAAGACTATTCTACATTGCAAGTGCCATAATTGGAAGCCAAATTAAGACGTTTTTATTCTTACAGAATTTATAAATTTTTTCTATATCCAGATTTTTCGGAAATATGTAAGTGCCAACATTGTTAAAGCCTATTACACAGAATTTGATCATTTTAAGCCGGTTATACATAATTCTATTAAAATGTAATCTGCTAAGAACCCAGATAATATTAGAATTTACTTACAATAACTTTTTATAGTATTTTTGTTTATAGGTATATTAATTATCTTAATATAAAAATAGCATTGTGAATGCCTAAAATCTAAATATTCAATAATAAATGTTTGTAGTAAAAAAATGGGACAAGTATGTAACCCTATATGAGGATAATATTTGTAATTGATGTAAAATAAGAAATTACACTGTTTTTAATATTTATGTAATTTTCTTATTTTTAAATACCTTTTATCAACTAAAGTGTCAGCTAGAGTGGAGTACCTACCGTAGCATCAAGGTACATTAGCCCTAGGGTGCTACTTTAGCCCAAAGCCTAAAAAAAGTTTAAACTTCATGCCACTCTGTCACAGTGAGTGCTATCGAAGCAATTCGCAATTATAACTAATAAATGGCGTATTGTGCCGTCGGTAAAACAGCAGAATCGGTGGTTATAGTGCATCTACGTAGTGAATTACTTGCTCAGTGGTGCATCTGGGTATTATGTCAAAAACGAAATCGGATATGTGAGACTGCAAAAATTAAAATATTATAAACTGCAAACTTTCTCACTAGACGAAGATATTAGGTAAGTTTATAACAGATGTGGAGTGTACCTGAGATCCTAACGCGATGTAAAACAAACAGATGTACCATGGGCAACAGCGTCGCTTAACCACTGCTAAGGTTAAAATCGCTTGCAGGCCGCGCAAGCTGTCACATACGTTTAGTTCGTGCAGGGGCGATACGCGCGCACACGAATTTTGTTGCAAACTGGTTAAGCGACGCTGTTGCCCACAGTACCTAGGTTCTTTTCTTTTGTGTATTTATAATATTGTAATTATGTGAGAATTAAGTATATACCGGGTGTAACAAGACCTTCAACGAAGCCGAGGTCTACGTATTCTGCCCATCATCATGACCATTTGTTTCCTTCCTACTCCGAGCTCTCTGAGGTAAGAGGCGCTGTATGCTGAAAAACAGGTTTTTTAGTACAAATATTAATTAGGACCCACCTAAACACGTAAAAACGGCTGATCGGATTTTGATGAAATATGTATATAATACTATTTATTCTAGTTAAAGGTTCCCTTAGGATTTTCTTGAATATCCACGTGGACAAAGTTGCGGCTGAAAGCTAGTTTATAATATTCAGAATAGGGTCCAGAGATATTAGTACCCCATTTCTATCCCCGCCCCCGTCCATATCACAGAATAGATATGTCCAAGTCCCCGTTCCTGTCCCCAATCCATCCCCCTCCTCCGTCTCCGTCCCCCTCCCCCTCCCCGTCCCCCTTCTCGTCCCCGTCCCATTTTAGAAGTATATACTCCTACGAAGTTTCAAGTCGAAATGTCTAGTTTACAAACATTACTTTTCTATATGAAATTTCAACCCTTAACAAGTTGAATCATGTCCACCGTGTTGAACTTCAAAATAAATGTCATCTTTGCAATCGTTATCCCATTAAATCTCAATGACGACATCCATCGATTTTTAGGTTTACTCATCTCATATTTATTTTATTTACAACCTTTAACCCCTGTGATTTTCAATAAAATATGAAATGTGTGTTTGCATATTTTTACTTTCCAACCCTAAGCCTAAATAATAAATTTAGTGAGTTTTACTTTGAAAATGAAGGACTTTTCAGATACAATTTCATCCACCTTTTCACCGCTTTGGGGATGCAATCGTCAAAAACGCAGGCACACATAAATATTAATTTTCAATTGTCAGCCTAAATACAAAATTTGAAGATCCTAACTTCGAAACTGACGGACTTTCATACAAACTTTCATCCCTTATTTTACCCCCCTTTTGGGATGGAATTTCCAAAATCCTTACTTAGTAGATGCCTTTACTGTGTAAGGTATTTATGTGCAAAATTTAAGTCTCCAATTCAGCGGTTTGGGCTGTGCGTTGATATATCAGTCAATCAGTCAGTCAGGACTTTGAATTTTATATATATAGATTAAGATAACATAATACCTATTACAAGAGCAAAGCTATCCTATGACCCCGGAAAAAAATAAGAAAAAATAAAAAAATGATAGCAAAGCCGATTTTACTACCGAAGCTACTGGACTATTATAGGAAACGGAAAACTTAGAAAATTATGCTGTTAGTAAAATTGATGTAACTTTCTTATTTTTAAATATCTTTGATCAATTACCTTTGGACACTAGAATAGGGGATGTTCAGAGTAATTTGATAAGTATTTCGCAGAAATCCATTCAGTCGTTTTCAGTCCAGAACTGTTCAACGGCAACCCGGAATCGTAAAATCTTTCGACGTTTCCTCATAATTTGTTAGACCAAGTAGTGAAAATGTTATAGTGTGTTATATATTCGTAATCTACTCACAAAGCCCTTTCATTTGGTATACCACATGATATGTTTTTATTATTTCTTGGTACTGAAAACTTTATGACGTCACAATTTCTACCCCCACCATTTTCGCGCTTGTCATCTTATATATTTGTGATCAGGGCATCAGACTGAATGCATCGATGCCAAATATTCGTATTTCTGTGATGACTTGTGCGAAAACTAACCTCAAACCTTGTTTTACCGCCCTACTAACAGCCGGACTACTGGATTCCAGACACTCGACAATTTAAACCCATCATCACGATTGAAATTTTTGTATTTGGTAATTTCAATCGCTTCCGACGAGACGGAGGGTAGACCGATTCGTCTGCCAATAATATCTACCCGCACGTGACAACCGACAGTTCTTCCGTGATCATGGCGCATGCAACTGCGCCGAAATATCGGAGTCTCAAAAATAAAAAGGTACATGGTGAAAATCCCGATATAGTATATTTTAATAACGTTAATAACCATGGAAATTTAAAACAATATATTGTTATCACATTAGTTCAATAGGAGCCTTCAGGAAATGTAAACAGCTGACACTATTTATATTTTATTTTCTCTTGGATAACGCCGAGCTTGAGCGTTTACGGCCCGGCAAGGGTTAATTTGATAGCATTAAACATTCACGAGGTTTGTTGCCTGTTCAGAGGGTTAACACGGACGCAAACTTCTGGAAGCGTCTCGGATTTATCCATAAATAACATAAATATACAAAAGTGACAGACCTACCTACAAGTGCCTAGGTATTTATTAATTAAAAGACTAGCTTCCGCCCGCGACTTCGTCCGCGTGGACATTCGGAAAATCCATAGGGAACCTATGGCCGGGTTAAAAGTACCTATTCTATTTTTTAATCCAGGCTATAAACTATCTGTGTATCAAATTTCGTTTGCGTTTTGTTTTTGCGTGATTAAAGAACAAACATCCAAACATACGAACATCCAAACCCACAAACTTTCACGTCCTATAATCCTACTAATATTATAAATGTGAAAGTTTGTGGGTTTGGATGTTTAAATGTTTGGATGTTTGTTCTTCAATCACGCAAAAACTACTGAACGGATTTGGTTGGAATTTGGCACACAGATAGTAGATAGCCTAGATTAAAACATCGGATAATTTTCATCCGATATGTTATTAGGATTCCGCCCCCGACTTCGTTCACGTGGACAATCGGAAAATCGCTAAGGAACCTTCGACCGGGATAAAAAGTATCCTATGTTTTAATCCAGTCTATAAACTATCTGTGTGTAAAATTTCATCCATATCTGTTCAGCCGTTTTCGCGTGATTGAGGAACAATTCAAACATCTAAACATCCAAACTAGGGTTGCCAACCCTACTATATAATATAGTATCCAACTATATTGCGGGCTTGCCTACTATATTTTTTGAAAAATATCAAAACGACTATATTTTTCAAGTAAAAAAAATCCGGTCAAGAGCGAGTCGGACTCGCGCACCGAGGGTTCCGTACAAACATAAATATATTTGGATATGTTATTTCATGACAGTCTTTAAAAAAGTAGGATAAACGGCGGACAGGTGGAAGGGCGAACAGGCGGACAGTTAATTTACAAATGCTACTTATGGTGACTGAAAAACGTTTCAGCCACACGACATTGCAAAATGTTTATATTACTAGTCCATCAGCCATTTTAATGTCCCCACTGCTGGGGCACAGGCCTTCCTTATGGGTGGATAAGGAGGACGGGCCATAACCCACCACGCGGGCCCAATGCTGATTGGTGGGTGTTAACGACTGCAAATGCAGCCGGGACCAACGGCTTAACGTGCCTTCCGAAGCACGGAGGAGCTCGAGATAATAAATTTTTGGTCACCCATCCCATGACCGAACCTTGCGAACGTTGCTTAACCTCCGCAATCGCTGGTCCAGGCGCTAAACCACTGCGCCACCGAGCTCCTCGTTATTATTATATTACTATATTAATAAGTAGGAACTTATTCTTCGTTTATTCGTACGGCAAATAGTAGGTAATTATATTAGAACCAGCCACGTTAGCATGCTTAGGACAGCGCCATCTGTTGACTGGTAGTGAAACTAAAAAAAAATTGTTTGTTTATTGAATTTCTAAAAAAGTGTGTTATATTGAGACATCGTTTTATTTTTCCTGTAATTTTTACATAAACTACTATCACATAGAATTATTTCAGATTTTTCTCTTTGCAAACTTCGGAGATAAGGGGGGGGAACGGTATTTTTTTTTACATTTTTCATTATAAGTCAAAAACTATGCGGCCTAAGAAAAAAGGAAAAATTGTTTTAAAATGTGCAAACAGCGCTCTTTCATATGATACCCCACATGCCCTAGTCACCTCACTTAAAGTTTTTAAGACCCCTTTTCAGTCACTGTTGTAAAAAAAATATTAATTTTATTATTTCTTTCTTATTTGCAAAATAGTTGGGCAAATGTCATCTTAAACTATTCCAAATTTCAAGTTGATACCATTAGTAGTTCTCGAGATATCCAGCTGTGACAGACAGACAGACAGACAGACTGAGTCACACCATAAGGGTTCCTTTTTTACCATTTTGGTACGGAACCCTAAAAATAAACGAAACCAGCAAATAAAATTATAACTTATATGCACGTACATACTCACACACGCTGATGACATGGTACTGCTGAGCCCCTCGATGAACGGCTTGAGGGTGCTTCTACACAAATGTGAGTCCTATGCGGTGACCCATGGACTCAGATATAACACCACTAAAAGCTAGCTAATGGTTTTTAAAACCCGAGGGAAAGATCTAAGTATTATACCAGCTATATACCTCAATAGTTCACCGTTAAAGCGAGTACCTAACTTTAAATATCTGGGTCACTGGATCACCGAGGATCTATGTGATAACATGGACATTGAAAGAGAGCGGCGTTCGTTGGCGGTTCGATGCAACATGTTGGCCCGGAGATTCGCTCGAAGTACATTTGAAGTCAAAAAGACATTATTTAAATCATACTGTCAGTCTTTTTACTCGTGCGCTCTCTGGGTCAGCTTCACGCAGAGGGCCTACAGCGCACTCCGTGTTCAGTACAACAACGCGTTCAGGGTGCTGATGGGGCTGCCGCGCCACTGTAGCGCGTCGGGCATGTTCGCCGAGGCTAGGACGGACGGCTTCCACGCCATAATCCGTAAGCGATGTGCCTCACTTCAAAGTCGCGTGCGCGCCAGCTCCAACAGCATCCTGTGCGCGTTGGTTGATAGGTGGGACTTCTCCTTACTGCAGCACTGGGTGGCGCTTCATATGGAGAAATAGTGCTATAGCCAGTAGCGATATTTCCCCATAGGAAGATATTATTTCAAGTTTATTATTTAAAATGTACAATACTAACATAGATTAAGGTAATGTTACTAACAAAATATGGACTAGTGTCTGAAATAAATAAATTATTATTATTATTATTATTATTATAAGTAGATAAGGTAGGTAAGTAAACTCTTCTCCCTGGGAGCTAGATGCTCAGGTACTCAGGAAGGTGTACAGGGAGCGCAGGAGTGCGCTTGAGAGAGGGGAGCGTCCTGCCCCTGAGGAGGTGGCGGCTATCCGGCAACTGGCGGAGGAGGTGCGGCTGGAGGTCTGGCGGGATAAGCTTGAAACAGAACCCTATGGGGTGCGGACCGTAGAGGCGATCGGCCCATTGCTTGAAGAGTGGTGCTCCAGAAGGCACGGGGCGCTGACTTATAGGCTGACGCAGATACTTACCGGGCACGGGTGCTTCGGTAAGTATCTGTGTCGGATTGGTAAGGAAGCGTCCGCACAGTGTTACGAGTACGGCAGACGACAGACAGACAGCGGAGTCTTAGTAATAGGGTCCCGTTTTTATCCTTTGAGTACGGAACCCTAAAAAGGTAAGTAAACTCTTGTGTTTATGGTTGTCGAATCCTTATCCTTACTAATATTATAAATGCGAAAGTCCGTTTGTTTGTTACGCCTTCACGTCTTAACTACTGAACCGATCATCATGAAATTTTGCATAAACGTTGTCAGGGGTACAGAGAAAGACATCAAGTACCTTTCATCCTGAAAAAAGTATTGTTCCCGAGGGATGGCAAAAAAACTTTCCACGCAGACGAAGTCGCGGGCGGCCGCTAGTAAATGATAAAAATGTTAGTAAGTATGAAAATTGCAACTTTAAAATTCTCCTTACAAAACGGGCGGCATTTCGACTTTTTCGCTATCTAATATATTTTTACACATAATAATCTTAAAAATACTATATTTGATGCAAAAAAGTTGGTAACCCTACCCACGACACTACCATTTTTTTTTCGTGACAAAATGAAAATAAATATCTAAGTATTTGTATTTCATCAAAGTACCAGGATCTCATAAACATATTTTTACCCTTGGGACCTCAAAATAGCGACACTAATTTAATCTAAGTAAGCAACAAAACCGATCCAGTGAGGATATTCGGAAATAAGGTCTCAAGCCTACTCACCGGTTTTCTCTTGCTGCATTGCCTGTCGGCGCCGACCTTTGGCAATCCTTTGGTATCCACTAAGAGCACACACAACACACAACGAAAACGTTCAAACTGGGTTTTGCCATAGGCAGCGATGCAATCGACAAATAACATGTGTTGACAGCGCGGATCCGTCCAACCAAGTGAGAGAAGCATCAACCCAATCACGAAAAGTACCCTCACTAGATTCATAATTTTGACAATATTTTGCGATCAACTACCCGCGAAAACTGTTACTATGAAGCGTTTCGTTCTATGCAAAGACGATCAATATATCGATAGAAAATTACAAACAAAACAATAAAATGCGTGCCTGCAACACAGTGTAGACGCAAATCACGTTCCATTTTTAAATTTTCAACACAAATGATCAAAACAACTCTGCACGAGCCGTAATGAGGGCTAACTTTGAAAATTCCTATTAAATTATTATATGGATTAAGTATATATGTTGTAGGATAATCCGGAAAATCCTAGGACGATTGTAAAGAACCGGATAGTTGAAATCTAAGATGAATTTTCACAATCGTCCGAGTAATTTATCTTTGTAAAAATCCTAGTATGTTTAGGAAAATCGTGAAATTGAATGCTGATTGGATAATTTAAGAGACGGTTTATAACAACTTCAGCCTGATTGGTCAGAACATATTGCTGTTGGGTTTTGGGGTTGTTTCGTAATATTGCCGAATTTAATTCTTCAATTGAAGTTTTAAGAGCATTAATTACTTAACTCGAAAGTCCATTTAGGTTTTGCACAACAATATTGACAAGTGCTATAGAACTTTCTTAACTTTGTATAGAAATGTTATTTTTAAGATATAACCTCTAAATTGTCTGCACTGATCGAGCCTGGCACTTGTATAACATCCAATTCACTCACTTCAATGTCTCTTGATTAATGTGAGCACTCAGATTTTTTAAAATAAAAAACGTAAAATTCATACAAAACACTAGAGAAATATTTGACAATAATCAGAACAATAACAAATAGCCAATCAGAGCATCCGTCAGTCAATAACGATGACGTCAGCCAATCAGCGCGCGCAAAAAGATGGTGATTCGCGATTTACCTAAGATACGCCGGATTTTTGTAAAAGTCCTAAACATTACTCGGATGATTGCAAAAATCTGTCTTAGATTATAATCATCCGGTATTTTACAATCATACTAGGATTTTTGTAAAAATCCTGTTTGTACAATTATCCTACGACATATACAAAACACGCAATACAATAGACAAATACCTCATTATTCCTAAGAAAAATAAAAAAATACTTTAGAATCTGTCAATACCAGTAAAAAAAAACATGTCAAAGTGTTACCGATTTGAGCATTTTTTAATATTTTATTTGTTTCTCTGTGATTTTTTTTTATTTTCTCTCTATATGGCACTCCTTGACAATACAAACAATACGTGAAAAAAAATGAGTCGTATTCTTAATTTTTATAGCTGAAACGTTTGTGAAAAATACCTCTGACAAGCAAATTTGAAATTCTATTTGAACAGATTGTCTTCGTTTTAAAATACCTGATAATTTATTAAGTTTTTCTCTCTATACGGCACTAATTAAAGAATTTTGCTTCCGAAAACTAAAGTTTACATCAATAGTAATGCTTTCATTCTTTAGATAACTTCTTTGGAAAAACGCAAATTTCTTTGAAACGCGGATTAGAGTCACGTCACCAAAGTACACGATTTTTTTTTTTATTTGACTTACAAAACTGGTTACAATAAAAAGTATATCTAGGAGAACTTACAAAATTGAAGAAAGCTATATTATAATTATAACCTCCTAGATGTAAGTACAACGTGCGTAATATAAAAAGCATTTTTTCTCTGAATTACTAACTCAGCTCAGACTTGCCATAACAAAATTTTAATGTTTTTATTGAAAACAAGCAGGTAAATTTACCTTTAACGATAGAAAAGTAGCAAATGATGTACCACTGCGCTCGCAAAGACAGGTCCATAGCATCTGGTGAATGCGACAACCAACAATGATGTCACACGAACATCGATATCTTCCAATCGGGCCAAAAGGCGATTGGGGCTCGATTTATTTGTTTTAATTTGAAGCCCGGCAGACTTGCCGAAGTTCGATGCGTTAGCCGGTACGGTGGCCCGAGGTTTATGTGGCTACTATATTCTGCTACGTGCTACAACCACGGCTACGATTTTTTTTGCCGTAAGGTAGACGGCTACATAGACGGTAGGAAATCTGTAAAACATATCTCATTTCTCAGTTACCTACTGGATAAGGTAGGTACCTAATTGACTTGACTGAAGTGTTTATTTTATATTTTATTTATTTAAGACACACCAACAGTATACACAATGAAACATACACATTGGAACAATAATCAAACTTCACTTCTGATGTGTAGGCCAATAACAGGGCGTGTACAGCATTCAAATATGAGTAAGGTGTAAGGTCACAGTCAACAAATTATTTGAGTTAATAAACAATAGGCATCTAATACTAATATCGATTCACAATTTGTTTAACAGAATTTCCGTATGTATGTATATGTTACGGCTAATACGCGAAGTGCAGCTAAACCTAGTTTTAGCCGGCTAAAACTAGGTGTAGCCGATAGCTGTTGGCACTAATTAGGTTAAAAAATTTCGAAGTTATTTTTTTTTAACAGACAACAGAAATAACTTTTTAATACCCCATGCTACACCTAGTTTTAGCCGGCTACACCTAGTATTAGCCGCGAGTAAATCGGCTACACCTAGTTTTAGCCAACAGCTATTGGTTACACCTAGGTTTAGCCGCACTTCGGGTGTTAGCCGTAACATCTTACATTCAAACAAAAAGATACAATCTTAAGAATAAAAACCGGCCAAGTGCGTGTCGGGCCACGTGCCATAGGGTTCCGTAGTTACCTTATACCATACCATATTTAATACCACCTATCATTTTTCGTTTGCAAAAATAACTTTGTTTTTCACAGTGTTGGTATGAATGCAAAGTTATATTTGCGGTTTTGGAAAATGTGCTATATCTCAAAAACTAATTACTATATCTCGTTCAAACTAATTTTGGTTGAAAGTGTTTATTAAGATCTATAGCATATATTTTTTTTAGATTTTTCACTCTCTTATTTCAAAAGTTAAAGGGGGGGGGGGGACGACACACATTTTACCACTTTGGCGGTAAATATCTTTCAAACGGTTGACTTTGAGAAAAAGTTGTCTCAGAAACCTCAATGTCATTTTTAAAGACCTATTTATAGACACCCAACACGTGTTAGTTTGAAGAAATTTTTTTTTTCAGTTTCAGTTCCATGTATGGGGAGCCCCCCCTTAATCTTTTATTTTTCTTATTTTTGTATTAAATTCGTTAAGCGGTTAACAGAATACATCTACCAACCAAGTTTAACTGTGTAGTCTTAATACTTTCGGAATAAAGTGGCTGTGACATACGGACAGACAGACAGACAGACAGACAGACAGACAGACAGACATGACGAATCTATAAGGGTTCCGTTTTTTGCCATTTAGGCTACGGAACCCTAAAAAGTAAATAGATATCACACGAATGATTCCAGTATTTTAGATTTGAAGCGAGGCAAAGAATCATGGAAAATATCAACATTATCATGAGTCAAATTAAGCATGTTTAACGTTTTATCAGCATAGGTACGTATTCACAAAATCCCTAGTTTACAACAGATTTGTACATTTCGTACCTTTTGAAAAATAATTGTCCGCTCTTGAAGCACACCACCAACGAAAGGAGCAGCAATTTGCTTGCATTCTCAACTTGACGGGTTATTTTTGTGAAGTATGTAATAACGTTATAATATAAGTAAAACGCTTTTGTGTATCTATGTATTTTTTATTTACTTATATGTTTATACGTACAAAAATTATGGCATTCGTCTGAAAAACATAGAATACATTTCTGAAAAAAATCAAATAGGCTGAATTTTTTAGGTCCCTTGAAGCTACTTTAATAATAGAGAAAAGTTTCAGAATTTTGGTTGAGTGGAAATTAAAATAAAAAAACCGGCCAAGTGCGTGTCGGGCCACGCGCCATAGGGTTCCGTAGTTACCTTATACCATACCATATTTAATACCACCTATCATTTTTCGTATGCAAAAATAATTTTGTTTTTCACAGTGTTGGTATGAATGACAAAGTTATATTTGCGGTTTTGGAAAATGTGCTATATCTCAAAAACTAATTACTATATCTCGTTCAAACCAATTTTGGTTGAAAGTGTTTATTAAGATCTCCAGCATATATTTTTTTTAGATTTTTCACTCTCTTATTTCAAAAGTTAAAGGGGGGGACACACATTTTACCACTTTGGCGGTGTATATCTTTCAAACGGTTTCTCAAAAGAAAAAGTTGTCTTAGGAACCTCAATGTCATTTTTAAAGACCTATCTATAGACACCCAACACGTGTTGGTTTGAAGAAAAATTTTTTTTTCAGTTTTAGTTCCATGTATGGGGAGCCCCCCCTTAATCTTTTATTTTTCTTATTTTTGTATTAAATTCGGTAAGCGGTTAACAGAATACATCTAACTACCAAGTTTCAACTGTGTAGTCTTAATACTTTCGGAATAAAGTGGCTGTGACATACGGACAGACAGACAGACAGACAGACAGACATGACGAATCTATAAGGGTTCCGTTTTTTGCCATTTAGGCTACGGAACCCTAAAAATATATATAGTTATTAGCAGTACTTCGTTTTCGCAAAAACTTACAGAAGTAACAGCAGCAGCAGAATGGAGTCTGATTCCCTCGCTATTCCCTAATCACCACATATTAAAAAAAACCGGCCAAGTGCAAGTCGGACTCGCGCACGAAGGGTTCCGTACCAAAAAACGGCAATAAAATTACGTTTGTTGTATGGGAGCCCCCCTTAAATATAATTTTATTCTGTTTTTAGTATTTGTTGTTAGAGCAGCAACAAAAATACATCATCTGTGAAAATTTCATCTGTCTACCTGTTGTCGTTATTAATATCGAGCAAAAAACGGCAAAAAAATCACGTTTGTTGTATGGGAGCCCCCCTCAAATATTAATTTTATTCTGTTTTTAGTATTTGTTGTTATAGCAGCAACAAAAATACATCATCTGTGAAAATTTCAACTTTCTTGCTATCATGGTTCATGAGATACAGCCTGGTGACAGACAGACAGACAGACATGCAGACAGACGGACAGCGGAGTCTTACTAATAGGGTCCCGTTTTTACCCTTTGGGTACGGAACCCTAAAAAGTCAACTCACAAATGACATTTCTGTAATAATATTATGGGAATTAAGTAATTGGGTGACTGGAAATAATTAAATGCGACTGGTGATGGGATACTTATTTATTGGGCGACAAAATAACTGAACAGGCGACAACTGTGGATTACTAAAAATATGTAAAACGGGCGACTACATGTGGGAGATAAATAATTTAAATGAGTGACAAAAATACTGAGTGGGCGACTATTATACCAAGTAGGTAACTGTATAACTGATTTAAGCTGCCCAACATGGTATTTTTGTCATCTCGATTAGGTTAATAGTCGCCTTCTTTAAGTAAAATATATGCCAAATTCTAAATGTTTTGTGCCCAAATTGTCGCCCAAATATTTGGTCGCTCGTTTTGAATAACTAGTTACTCAATTTGTATTTTTAAGTCACCCATTTTCAACATTTGTAGTTGCCCTAAGTTCGTCGCCCAGTTAGTATCTCAGTACGCTATATTCAGTATTTTTGATACCCAAAATGGGAATTTAGTGTTACCCGATTAAATATTACCCATAAAATATTCAAATATTCCCCATTATTATTAGACGAATTTCCATACAAAATGATCACAAAGTGTGGGAAAGCGTTACATTTTCCTTTCTGCGCTTCTGTAATCTGTATCACGGAGCCTATACACCGTTAATTTTTAAGTATATCTAAAAATGAAATAAAATAAAATAAAAATAAAAATCAGTTTATTCAAGAAAACACATAACAATGCAAAATATGAACAGCTCCCATATAAGGTTACCCTGTGTTATGAGAGACAGGCTCTTCAATTAATTATAATAACAATTTCAACAATAGTGTTTTTTTTTAAACATTAAATTTCTTGCTTATTGCTATAGTGAAAAGGTTTTAACATTATATCATTTTATTTATGTATGTATGTGTGTGTGTGTGTGTGTGTGTGTGTGTGTGTGTGTGTGTGTGTGTGTGTGTGTGTGTGTGTGTGTGTGTGTGTGTGTGTGTGTGTGTGTGTGTGTGTGTGTGTGAGTGTGTGTGTGTGTGTGCGTGCGTGCGTGTGTGTGTGTTTGTGTGTGGGTGTGATAAGTGCGTATTTTATACTTATTAATTAAAAATTTTATTAGTTGGGGTTGGTGAGATGCAATAAAAAGTATATCCCATAAAATCAACTGTCTAATATAATCTAGTCATGGAAATGGAAAGGGGATTTCAGACCACGTAAATGAACAACTTTTACTATGGGGCCAACCACGCACAAAATTGCGAAAAAAAAATCTGCTATCCCATAGATTATAGTCGAGTCGATGTTGTACTTTTCTATGGAACAGCGATTTTTTTTCGCGATTTTGTGGTTGGGCCTATAGTAAAAGTTGTTCATTTACGTGATCTGAAATCCCCATTTCATTTTTAGATATACTTAAAAATTTACCGTGTATAGCCTATCCCACACATTAACGCAAAAATACCTACTGAAGTAAGAACAATAGATTGCGAATCCTTCTTATGTCCATATAAATGATCTTTTTAGGGTTCCGTAGCCTAAATGGCAAAAAACGGAACCCTTATAGATTCATCGTGTGTCTGTCCGTATGTCACACACAGCCACTTTATTCCGAAAGTATTAAGACTACACAGTTGAAACTTGGTAGGTAGATGTATTCTGTTAACCGCTTAACGAATTTAATACAAAAATAAGAAACATAAAACATTAAGGGGGGGCTCCCCATACATGGAACTGAAACTGAAAAATTTTTTTTTCTTCAAACCAACACGTGTTGGGTGTCTATAGATAGCGCTTTAAAAATGACATTGAAGTTCCTAAGACAACTTTTTCTCAAAGTCAACTGTTTGAAAGATATTCACCGCCAAAGTGGTAAAATGTGTGTCCCCCCCCTTTAACTTTTGAAATAAGAGAGTGAAAAATCTAAAAAAAATATATGCTGTAGATCTTAATAAACACTTTCAACCAAAATTGGTTTAAACGAGATATAGTAATTAGTTTTTGAGATATAGCACATTTTCCAAAACCGCAAATATAACTTTGTCATTCATACCAACACTGTGAAAAGTTATTTTTGCAAACGAAAAATGATAGGTGGTATTAAATATGGTATGGTATAAGGTAACTACGGAACCCTATGGCGCGTGGCCGGACACGCACTTGGCCGGTTTTTTTTGGTTTTAAATGTTAACTAAACTGAATTAACTTCGGGAAAGCGCATATCAGTTTTACTCAAGTACTTGTCCATATATTCTTCAGCTTCTTTTCTCAATTCTCCTGTGAAGTAGTTCACCCAATTGCCGGCTTTTCCTGAAACAGACCAAATTAGAATAGTTTTTTAAAGTCGTTTTGAAGTAATTCAAGAGTTCTATAAATCTTTTGATCTGTTTTACCGAGTCGCTTCAACTTTCAATATTCAACTTGCGTCAGACGCAAGCAATTTTACCCTCAGACCTTTACCTTTAAACCGTGCGCTTTCCCTTTCAATACTCTGCTATACAAATTGACGTTTTCAAAACACGTGCGCTTTTCCTTTAAACTTTCAGCCATATAAATTTGACGTTTTTTGAGAAGATATTATGCGCTATTAAAAAGGAAAGTGACTGTGTCAAGTCAGGACACACTATCAAATATTCAATATTATTAGTGTAAAAATATAGTAGATTGCGTAAAAGTCCAAAAAACATAGTAGTAGGGCGGTAAAACAAGGTTTGAGGTTAGTTTTCGCACAAGTCATCACGGAAATACGAAAATGTGGTATCGATGCATTCAGTACGATGCCCTGATCACAAACATATAAGATGACAAGCGCGAAAATGGTGGGGGTAGAAACTGTAACCATATGTATTCTGTGCTGTAACGTCATAAAGTTTTCAGTACAAAGAAATTTTTTTTCATACCATGTGGTATATCAAATGAAAGGGCTTTGTGAGTAGATTGCGAATATATAACACACTATAACATTTTCACTACTTGGTCTAACAAATTATTAGCAAACGTCGAAAAATATTGCAATTCAGAGTTGCCATTGAACAGGCCTAGATTGAAAACGACTGAATTGATTTTTACAAAATACGAGGGCAGTTTGATATGTCCGTGACTTTAAGGTTGAATACAATATTTTTTCATAATTCAATTTTCCTGTCTTAATTTAGAACTCTTTGCTGAGCTTATGCTGTTGCATTTTTTCAATTGGCGCGAAATTAAAAAAAATGGAAGGATTTATGCAAGTGAGGTCGGGATATTCTTTTATAACGGAGAAAAACGAATTTTGCGTTTTGATAAAATACTACTTTTTACGTGGTAAAACCATTAAGCAAACGGAGGATAAACTGAAAAAATATTATGGCGACTCTGCTCCATCTCATGGAATGGTTCATAAGTGGTTTACTGAATTTCGTTGTGGTCGTACTACACAACTGTCGCCGACGGCCCAGGAAGGCCGATTGAGGTCACCACTGAAGATATTGTTAGCAAATCCACGACATTGTTATGGCAGACCGACAAGTGAAGATACGCGAGATAGCTGATGCTATTCACATCTCTACCGAACGAATTTTTCATATTTTGCTCGATATTCTCGGCATGAAAAACCTTTTTGCAAGATGGGTGCCGCGTTTGCTGACAGTCGGCCAAAAACGAACTCGTGTAACAACTTCTAAACAATGCTAGGTTTGTATAACCGCAATCCAAGTGATTTTTTTCGTCGGTACGTAACACTTGACGAAACGTGGGTCCACCATATACGCCAAAGACGAAACAACAGTCAAAACAGTGGACTTCTACCGGTGAACGTGCCACGGAGAAGGCAAAAACTGTTTGTTCGGCTGGTAAAGAGACGGCCACTGTCTTTTAGGACAGCAAAGGTGTTATTTACATCGATTTTTTGGAGAAAGGCAAGACAATTACCGGAGCTTACCATGTTGCTTTGTTGGATAGATTCAATATAGAGCTGCTGAAGAAAAGACCGCATCTAGCAAAGAAAAAAGTTTTATTTCATCACGACAATGCTCCGGCCTACTCGTCGGCAACCGCAACATCAAAACTTGTGGAATTGCGATACGACCTATTGCCACACCCCCCGTTTTCACCAGATTTGGCCCCGTGTGATTTTTCCTCTTCCCAAACATGAAGAAATGGCTTGGTGGATAAAGATTTTCATCCAATGAAGAAGTGATAGCTAATCAGGGTTTGATAAAAACTATTTTTTGGATGGGTTGAAGAAGTTGGAACATCGTTGGTCGAAGTGTATAGAGCTGAAAGGAGATTATGTAGAAAAATAAAACAAAATATTCTTTAAAAAATTTTTTCTTCTTCACAAAGTCACGGACTTATCAAACCACCCTCGTACATAACAAATAACTCTGCACATACTCTTTTCAAATGTCTAAAGGTAATTGACCAAAGATTTCTAAAAATAAGAAAAGTACATCAGTTTTAATAACAGCATAATTTTCTGCTTTTTCCAAAATTTTTAGATTCCTTTAATCCTTACTAATATTATAAATGCGAAAGTCCGTTTGTTTGTTTGTTTGTTTGTTACGCCTTCACGTCCTAACTACTGAACCGATCATCATGAAATTTTTCATACATGTTGTCAGGGTTACAGAGAAGGACATAGGGTACCTTTTATCCCGAAAAAATGTATTGTTCCCGAGGGATAGCAAAAAAACCTTTCCACGCAGACGAAGTCGCGGGCGGCCGCTAGTAATTAATAAAAAAAATAATAAATAAACTTTCGTATGTTTATCCTTACTAAGACAAGTTAGGATAAACAAACGAAGGTTTAAATAACCAAATTTTGACACTTTAGATACTTCTATTAAACCTAATCACTATTTTTAAAATATGTTGTCATATTAAATCAAATATTATTAACAATTTCAATATTTTTGGTATTTTTTGCGTGGTAAAATATTTGTTGTATTTTATGAATGATTATTTACACCCGTTGAGCTCCTTTTACACCCATTAAAAAGACTGTGATTTTTGTGTATTGTTTTGATTTTTTCTAAATAACTTTTGCCTATTGAATTTCGTCAGGTTATTTAGGTCTCCGAGCAACTGTATGTGTTTTCCATGTGTATTTGCCATTACTTTTAGTTATCCTTACTTGTCCTATTTGGTAAACAAACTTTACTTAATTCTTTTTTGAAATAATCATGTATAAAATCCAACAAATGGTTTTCCACGCATTGAAAACCAAAGAAATTGATAACACATTTTTTTTATAGTGATTTAAATTTAAAAGAAGCATGGAAACTGTCAAATACTATTTACTTAGTAGGACACGAAATGATTAACATATTAAAGTTTATTTATTTGTTTTTTTATTAATTATTAAATGAATCTGAGAATTTAGAAAAAGCATAAAATTATGCTGTTATTAAAACTGATGTACTTTTCTTATTTTTAAATATCTTTGGTCAATTACCTTTAGACATTCGAAAATAGTATGTGCAGAGTTATTTGTTATGTATTTTGTAAAAATCAATTCAGTTGTTTTCAATCTAGGCCTGTTCAATGGCGACTCTGAATTGCGAAATTTTTCGACGTTTGCTAATAATTTATCAGACCAAGTAGTGAAAATGTTGTAGTGTGTTATATATTCGCCATCTACCCACAAAGCCCTTTCATGGATATACCACATGGTATGAAAAAAAAAATTTCTTTGTACTGAAAACTTTATGACGTCACAGTTTCTACCCCCACCACTTTCGCATTTGTCATCTTATATATTTGTGATAAGGGCATCGTACTGAATGCATCGATACCAAATTTTCATATTTCCGAGATGATTTGTACGAAAAGTGTTTTCTAAGCGTCTTTTTTAAGATTACCGCCGCACTATAGTAGGTTGACATTTCGATGGTAGGTTGCCGTTTTATACGGAGAATACAAAACGGCAACTTTTTAACTTCTTTTTAATTTTTTTACTTCCTTAAAAAGAAGTTGCACTTTTCAGACTCAAGTACTAAATTTTCATATTTTTTTCAACAACCATAAACACAAGACTTTGTGTTTATGGTTGTGTTAGTGTTGTGTGTCACAAAATACATTAGTAATTGATTGCAAATATTATGCAATCAATTACTTTCTTATAAGTAACTAGCTTCTGCCCGCGACTTCGTTCGCGTGGATGTTAGAGAAAATCCTTAGAGAACCTTCAACCAGGATCTGACCAGTCATTTTTACGTTTCCGGTTCTGGTTCCCGTTCCCGTTCTGTTCCCGTCCGTTCCCGTCCCTTTCCTGTACCGTTCTCGTACCCCTTCCGTTGCCATTCCCGTTCCCGTCCCGTTACCGTCCGGTTCTCGTTCTCGTTCCCGTACCGTTCTCGTCCCGTTCCGTTCCCGTTTCATTCCCATTTCATTTCCGTTACGTTCCCGTTCCCATCCCGTTCCCGTTCCGTTCCCATTCCGTCCCGTTCCGTTCTTGTTCCCGTTCCGTACCCATCCCGTACCCCTTCCGGTTCCCGTTCCCGTCCCGTCCCGTCCTGTCTCGTCCCGTTCCCGTTCCCCTTACCGTCCGGTTCCCGTTCCCGTTCCCGCCCCGTCTAATTCCCGTTTCCGTTCCCATCCCGTTCTCGTCCCGTTCCCGTTCCGTGATGTTCCCGATCCTTTCCCCTCCGTTCCCGTGCCGTTCCCGTGCCGTTCCTTTACCGTTCCCGTCTCGTTTTTGTTTCCGTTCCGTTCCTGTATCGTTCCCGTTTCGTTACGGTTTTGTTCCCGTTTCGTTCCCGTTCCATTCCGTTCCGTCCCTTTCCGTTCCCGTTTGTTCCCGTTCGTTCCCGTTCGCGTCCCGTTCCCGTCCCGTACTCCTTCCGTTCCTTTTCCCGGTACCGTTCCCATCCTGTTCCTGTCCCTTTCTCTTTTCCGTTCCGTTCCCGTTCCCTTTTAGTTCCCGTTTCTTTCCCTCACCGTTTCCGTTCCGGCCCGTTCCGTTCCCGTCCCGTTCTCGTCCTGTTCCCGTTCCCGTTCCTGTTCCCGTGCTCGTGCCCGTGCCTGTTCACGTTCTCGTTACCTGGATGTGCATGTCCAGGTACAGGTCCATGATGTGTCATGTCCACCGTGTTGGATTTCAAAATAAATGTCATTTTCGAAATCACCATTCCATGAAACCTCAAGAACGACATCCACATCGATTTTCATGTTTACTTACCCCATTTACACCCTAAGGGATGATTTTCAAAATAACAAAATATGTGTTTGCCTATTTATTTTTAGACATGCTCCTACGAATTTTAAAGTTGTAATGTCTATTTTGAGAGGAGCTCGGTGGCGCAGTGGTTTAGCGCCTGGCCCAGCGATTGCGTAAGTTAAGCAACGTTCGCAAGGGTCGGTCATGGGATGGATGACCAAAAAATTGTAATATCGCGAACTCCTCCGTGCTTCAGAAGGCACGTTAAGCCGTTGGTCCCGGCTGCATTTGCAGTCGTTAATACCCACCAATCCGCATTGGGCCCGCGTGGTGGGTTATGGCCCGTCCTCCTTATCCACCCATAAGGAAGGCCTGTGCCCCAGCAGTGGGGACATCAGAAATGGCTGATGGACAATGTCTATTTTATATTCTTTTTCCATACATTTGAACCTCATTTTCACCCCTTTAGGGGTTAAATCATGTCCACCGTGTTGGATTTCAAAATAAATCTCATTTTCGTAATCACCATTCCATAAAACCTCAAGAACGACCTCCACATCGTTTTTTATGTTTACTCACTCCATTTACCCCCTAAGGTGTTGATTTTCAAAATCACAAAATATATGTTTGCTTATTTATTTTTAGACGTGCTCCTACGAAGTTTAAAGTTATAATGGCCATTTAATATTTTTTTCCATACAAAATTTTCACCCCATTTTCACCCCTTGAGGGTTAAATCATGTCCACCGTGATGGACTTCAAAATAAATGTCATTTTTACAATCGTCATCCCAGAAAACCCCAATAACGACATCCGTATCTATTTTTAGGTTTACTCACCCCATTTACCCCCTAAGGGGTTTATTTTCAAAATCACAAAATATGTTTGCTTATTTATTTTTAGACGTGCTCCTACGAAGTTTAAAGTTGTAATGTCCATTTAATATTATTTTTCCATACAAAATTTGAACCCTATTTTCACCCCTTGAGGGGTCAAATCATGTCCACCGTGTTGGACTTCAAAATAAATGTCATTTTTGCAATCGTCATCCCAGAAAACCCCAATAACGACATCCATATCTATTTTTAGGTTTATTTACCCCTTTTCACCCCCATTTCATCCCCGTAGGGGTTAAAATACTAACAATAACAATATACTTTGCGTTAGATTTCCATCCATAAGCCTAAATAATATATTTAGCAATTTTGACTTCGAAATAAAGGATTTTCTTCATTACACAACTTCATCCCCCTTTTGACCCCTTCGGGGGTAGAATTTTGAAAAACGCTGAGACCCGTATTTATTAATTTTCAATCGTTAGCCTAAACACAAAATTTGACGATCCTAGCTTCAAAACTGAGGGACTTTCATACAAACTTTCATCCCTTATTTCATCCCCTTAGGGATATAATTTTCAAAAATCCTTCCTTAGTGGATGCCTACACTGTATAAGGTATCTGTGTGCAAAATTTCAAGTCTCTAGGTCCAGCGGTTTGGGCTGTGCGTTGATAGATCAGTCAGTCATTCAGTTTACGATTTTATATATTAAGATATTTTTTTGTTGATTTTGTTTAATTTTTCATTTGAAAAAATATAGTAGTTTTGCCTACTATAGTATACATAGTAGTATTATTAAGCGAGCCTTCAATACAGTAGGATACTATATTACCTAATACAGGATGGATTTTTAAGACGGTACATTAAGGGCAGGTACCTTCTCCGATATAGTTACAGGAAAACGTTCCTTGGAGACCATCCACAACTTTTTAAGATATTATGAACTGCATTCACAGATTTTGGAAAAAATTACGGTTAGCAAATAAAATTCTAAAATTCAAAATACTCTAATACCATTTAAAGTATGAGCACTAGAAACGACAAAAATCACCAAAAACTTTTGCCATACATTTTGTACTGAGAAACGAGCTTAGAGTAAGACGCGCTTCTGTCCCAGAAAGAGAAGCCATACAAAGCTATCCCCTCTGCCGAAGTACAAGCCCAAATGGGCATACGCGGTTAATAAAACCAGTTGCGCCCGGATTTCTTTTTAGACCGAGTCCAGTCGCGCATGTAAACGCTGCAGTGTTTAAAATGCCGAATTGATGAGTTTTTTGCTGTTAAAAGAGGTCTGGAACATCAAAGTTTATAAAAAGACGGTGTTACATTTCACATGAAAGTATTTTTTTGTCGTATTATTGCTATTTGTTTACATTTCAACATTAAATTCGTACATTTTATTCTTGATTAGTTGTCAAATTTGTTCAGTGACATCGGGTCTGCTCGTCCATGGCACGTCCGTACAAATTTCAGATCTGTCGCTAGATAAATCCGAGTTCTCGCCGATGAGCAACTTAGTGATGTTACCGTATCACAATGTTTGTCGGCCTGGTTCTGCTCCAGGCAGTCTCATAAATGTGATACCAAAGTACCAGGATCATATAAATACGGAGAAGGTTAACTTCTATCATTTTCTGTGTCATTTATATTTTATAATAAACTAGCAACGTGTCCTCGCTTCGCTTTGGTTCAAAATTAAATATTTTCAATCACTTGCATCTCCAAAGTACCAAGATCACATAAATATGAAGAAAGTTAACTAATGGTGGTTAAATTATGATTTAGTAAAATAGGCTTACATAGTTTTCAAAAGGTCATCCGTAGTCAGTTGAAACAAAAAACCCCCCAACTTCATCAGTTTCATCACTGGTGTTGAATTGGGGATAAATTGCTCCCAATTCACCTCCAGTGGTCAGATGAGAAATTTTTCTTCTCAACTGATCACTGGTGATGAGATTTAGTGGTCAGTTGGTCCAGAAGGTTTTTGCTTGTTGGGCTCTTTGTTGTTATTCACCCCATGTAAAATGTTTGAGTTTGTTACTTTTATCCCTTTTTCCGTATCGATATTGCTGCAACGACAGTTGAGCCCAGCCCTTTATGTCAAAAACGTGTCATATTTTGATGTGTGACTCATCCGTACACAAATTTTTGCGGTTTTGTTTTATTTTTTATGTGTTGGTGTCGTCTTTACAGTGTTGTTTTTGTATGTGAGTATGCGGAACTGCACTTGTGTGCACTTTCCCCCCCCCGCAAAAAATGCCAGAATAATTTAAATAGAATAATAATCGCTAAGGCTGCTCCCTTCGAAACGAAGCCGCGATGCTCTAAGGAAACGAGAAATCAACTCGAAATATTTTTTATTGCCAAATGATCCTATTTCTTACTGTGATCAAAATGCTCTTTAAGGCCCACTGAAATTTGAGTACAGAAACTACATTAAGTCTCAACACCGGCTTCACACGCAGGCACAAACTTCTACAACATTAGATCTAAAAAAAACAGTTTCTGTACTCCAATTTCAGTTATCCTAAAAGAGTATTTTGATCACAGTAAGAAATAGGATCGTTTGGCAATAAAAAATATTTCGAGTTGATTTATCGTTTTTCAGCACAAAATGTATGGGAAAAGTTTTTGGCGATTTCTGTCGTTTCTAGTACTCATACCTTAAATTGTCCCTTAAAGTTTTTTGATCCTCACACGAAATAGGATCGATTGGCATAAAAAATTTTTTTTTGGTATTTTAGCTATTTTTTTTCTAACCGTATTTTTTTCCAAAATCTGTGAATGCAGTTCATAATATCTTAAAAAGTTATGGATCATCTCTTAGGAACGTTTTCCTGTAACTATGGCGGTTAAGGTACCTGCCCTTAATGTACCGTCTCAAAAATCCACCCTGTATAGTAGGGTTGGCAACCCTAGGACACACCATCGAATTAATAGAATCTTCTATTGCGTGAATTTTCACAACTATTAATAATAAATAAATCATTATAAACAACACACCTCCATTATTTTCGTCCCTGACTAATATTTTAAAGAATTTAATGAGATGTTGGCAGTTGTATGGAATGTCTTGGATGGTAATTGGTACAGTCGACCTCAGAAGTAACAGAACACTTTATTAGGTGTGTGTTTATCCTTGTCTGATAAAGCTATTTTTCTGGTGCCTACCGTACCATTACCCTATGTGTTATTTGAACGGCATTGATCTACCTGCTTTCTTTTTGGGCCCGTATTTTTAAATCGCACTCAACGTTGAGAGCTATCTTGAGATTATACTTGAGATGAGTTTGAGTGAGACGCAGTTCGTATAAGAACAGCATCTCTTCTTTCTTTTTCTTATTATTGTTTTGGCAATCTACTCCTCTTCATGGAGTAATTTTTGCCAGTGTCAAGTGTTGAATAGTTCGTAGGTATTGTTTCAGTTTACATTAGGATTAGCATCGCATTCCAATGCTGCTTGGAGCATTTGGCATTTGGCATCAAGACAGTTTACTCGGTAAGTTCTGCCGAGGTAGCCACCCACTACTACAAAAGTCTTAGCGCAAGTAAATAGGCGGTCGATCTTGGTTGTGTGTGTGAAAGAATCAATATCGCACCTATTTCAAATATCCCACATATTGCTCAGTTGCGTAATGCGTAGACACTTGTACCACAAAACTGCACCAATTTTAAGACACAATATCCACTATGAACCAATTTGCAAATTAAAATAGCCACCAAATTGAACTCGACAAAATGGAGCAAAAAACTCCGAACAACATCTCAATTAAGACCTCAAAATAGCTGTCAACTTTGAGAGCGGCTTATGAACACGGCAGGGTTACCAGCTCCTAAAAATGTTTTCCCTTAAGCACATGTCAAAAACCCCTAAAATCGTCAAAATTGGTTGTAAAAGCCCCCAAAAAGAAACAGTATAATATATTTCCTCAAAATACTTTTTAATTATAACATATCTATTTTTTCCGCCAGAGCTTTGGTCTCATCTCTCTCGACCTCTGATGAGGTTTCATTTTTAAAATCATACATTTTCACATTAAATAGGCTTAACATTTTTTTGTTGGAGTAAATGTAACGCAAGAACCCCAATGCGCCGCAGAGAGAAGCGGATCATCATGATGCTTTGCAGCATTTTAATTGAAAGTCTATTACGCAGCTTATTTTACGCATGTTCATAAGGCCCTACACAAACTTGATTTCAATTTTTAAGATTATTTTACTTTAACAATAAAAAATTACCCCTAAAAATATTAGGCCCCTAAAAAAATCACAATCTACATGTTCTCCCCCTAAATCTAGGGGGGAAACCCCTAAGTTGGCACCCCTGGAACACGGGCCTTATAGTGTCCACTGTCCTCAGTTTTTCTCACCCTTTCTTATGAACTGAAGTTCGTTTTGGCTGCCGTCTGCTGGGGTTGCCTTTATCGGTATACTCTTCTTCATGTTGCTGAAGCTCAGGTGCTCGGCCAGTGTTCGCTTCTGTTCGGGCGAGTATTCCCGTTGGAGGTACGCGCAGACGCGGTCAATGACGCCTAGGAGGTCCTGTCAATGATGAAATTCTAATTGACTTCTATTTTAATGATTGTGTGTGAAGAAAACTAAACGCTCTGGATTTTTTGGTTCTGTCTGTGAAATGTGTGTAAGTAGGTACGTAATAGTAGTTTGTTACACAAGGGAGTTTATTACACAAGGCAGCTCGCAAAGGGCGCTAATGGTTCGAGGATGTAATAGCTACTTATAACCGAGGTATGCATACTACTTACTTTACATCATTCATGCGAGGTAAATTTAATAATAGTACATTATGAGACAAGTTAGCTTAGGTTGCTTATTGCACACGAGGCTGTGGGTTGCAACCCGAGCCGCAGGCGAGGGCGTAACTCAGCCGAGTGTGCAATAAGCAAAAGCTCACGAGTTTCATACGACGTTTTTCAACACATTTGATCAAAATACAAAATAATTTACCACACAGCAACAAATACGACATTAACAAAATATGACAATTACGGGAAAAGGCGCGTAGGTTTTTTTTTGTTGTTTTTTCACACGCCCAATGCAAGAATATTTTGCGAACAAAGGGGTGAGTGAGCATACAGCCTACTTCAAAATTATAATTTTAAGTGATAAAATGCAAATATTTTAATATTTTATAACAAAATATTGTGAATTATGAATAATTTGATAATAATAAATATTTGTTTGACTTAATTAAGGACTTACACATTTATTTATTTCAAAAATGAATATGAATTTTCAGCGGCATAAAACCTCTTTGTTGTTACTAAAACAAATAACTGTATTATAGTCCATTCATTTAGATAGTGTCGGTACACCCGCAAGCACTTGTGTTCAGAGACAGGAATACCGGTAAGTTTTTGGTAACGTTATACAAATAACGTTACAGATAACGGTAAAAAATAGCGATGATTCTAGCAATAGTTTTAGCTTATTAAGTGTTTTATACTTAAATCCAAGTTTTAGAAATGTATTGACATTTCGCAGTCGTACGTTTATACGGAAAGTCCGTAGTATTAACTTGTAAATTTTCCAGAATCGTGTCTAGTGTCGAAAGTTTTTTATTAGCATAAAATCTGTATACTGTTCGGACGTACTACATCACATTCAAAGTCGTCCGTTTTCGATAGTGGGATTCTTCCGTTTTCATTTTGGTGTTAATGGGCTTATTTTTAATATTATTCCGACGCTAGTTCTTGGTATCCCCACTATTTTGAAGTATCTGTGATAGGTGTAGATATGTTACCGGCAATGTGTATAATCCGGCATTGTATACAATGCCTAAAACGATCAGGCAATGTATGAAATATAATTCATTTTATACTTTGCCTAGGCATTGTATACAATGCCTGCTGGTCCACCGGCAATGTGTAAAATAAGTATATTTCTGTTGTCTGTTATAAAAAAATAACCTCGAAATTTAAGGCTCACGCTCCGCTGCGCTTCGCGCTCGCCTTAAATTTCTAACCTATACGCGGGACCTACAGGAGTGAAGCAGGTTCGATTCCAAACTCAAATTTCTGTTGTCTGTTATAAAAAAAAAACCTCGAAATTTAAGGCTCACGCTCCGCTGCGCTCCGCGCTCGCCTTAAATTTCTAACCTATACGCGGGACCTACAGGAGTAAAACAGGTTCGATTCCAAAGAGCCCCCCTCGTAGCGATGCGCGACTCCGAATGATTTTACTTTTCGACTAATTCGTAACTACTAATGTGGTTATTCGATAGCAAATTAGTAGTATACTAATCTCTATGTTCGAATAACGACTACTAATTAGTAACTACTAATGTCAAAATGTACATCCCGACCAAACCCGAGTCGAACCGAATTATACCGAATTATTACTACGCCAAAATGAATCGAGGCGCGACGATTTCGACCAAGCCCGAGTCGAACCGAACGTATCGACTGACGTATCGTGCGTTCGTCGACTCCAGTCGAATAATCTTCGTGCCAGTCGACTTAGTCGAATGATTCGGGGAGTCGAATGATTAGTATTAGTATTATTCGAAGTCGCGCATCGCTACCCCCTCGAGCCCTCTCGAGCCCCCTTCAAGCCCCCCTCGAGCCCCCCCTCGACCCCCCCTCGAGCCCCCCTCGAGCCCCTCTCGAGCCCCCCTCGAGCCCCCTTCGAGCCCCCTTCGAGCCCCCTCGAGCCCCCCTCGAGCCCCCTCGAGCCCCCTCGAGCCCCCCTCGAGCCCCCCTCGAGCCCCCATCGAACCCTCCTCGAGCTTTCCCCGAGCCCCCCCCTCGAGCTTTCCTCAAGCCCCCCCCCCTCGAGCTTTCCCCAAGCCCCCCTCGAATCTATTCTCGAAAATCTTTTTATTATACACATTGCCGGTGGACCAGCAGGCATTCTATACAATGCCTAGTCATTGTATACACTGCCTAGGTAATGTGTGAAATAGATATCAATATTCATTATATTTCATACATTGCCTAAAAGGGCCAGGCATTGTATACAATGCCTAGGCATTGTATACAATGCCTGCATTTCATACATTGCCGGTAACAGATATACTGATTTCAACGCAATGCCGATGGACATTGATTATAAGTTGTTTACATGTTTTACAAAACACCCGTATTTTTTTGTTGGTTCACTTAAAGTTTCATCTTGAGGCACTTTACTGTCCTTCCAAGGATGATAAAATATTTTCAGTATACGTAGCAGAGTCAACAAATACAAGCTTTCACTACGGCGGCGCTTCGATGTAAAATGCCAAAATCCAGATTGACTTGCGGGTGTACGCCGCACGCGGTATCCTTTGTTTATGCGGCGGCATCCTTTGACAAGAAGCGGCACGTGCAAAGGCGGCGCGATAAAAGGGCGACACTATCTAAGTGAATGCGCTTTACCCGGTTAAATTGGGAATGCTCTGTTTACTCGCATAGAACTTGCAGTAAGGTACTAATTTAACTTTGTAGGGATAATTCTATAACAACCTAGTGTTTTATATATTATTGCACGCGTTTGTTATAGCTCGGTTTATGGCCCTAAAAGCGATGTATTAGGGCTCACTTTACGAGCAAGTGTGTTGAAAAAATAATTAATTGAAAACATCTCTTGGGGTTGATCAGACCATTAAACTGAACAATTTTCATTATGGGACCAACCTAGCAATCACGAAAAAAATTTGTTGTTCCATACAAAAGTAAAATGCCTACTCCATCGAAATGTATAAAACAGCAGATTTTTATTTTCAAAAAGTAAAAAGTTTCGTTAGTTTTAAAATATGTTGTTTTAAAAATGTTTATAAAATAAAATAAAAAAAAATAAAAAATAAAAAATAAAATAAAAAAGAAATTGGTTCACTAAGGAGTTTTACATGCTTGAATGGTAAAGTGTACTTTACAATTTATAAAGAATTCACCATGCTTGAATTGTAAATTGATTTAAAAAGGGAACGTTCTATCTAAACAATGCACTGTGTTGCACATGCCAACTTACTTAGACAGCCTCATACTATATTAGTAAATGTTAGTTACCGAACAGTATGATGTAAGGGTTACCCCATCGAAATTTGAAAAATCCGGATATAGTTAAGTATAATTACTAAAAAGTCGGTACGGTACTCACATTTTGCATGTCTTCGTAAAACAAAAACATTAAATTCGGGTGGACACGCTTCTGCCACGCATCGCGCACGTGCCCAGATAGAGGTGAGTGGAGAACTGAATAAATAAGAAAAGAAACATGCTTGAGTAGGTAGGTATAATGTGAAATCATGGTAAGAACGTGGTAAGTAGGTAAAACTATTCACTTATTTTTGAAATAGACTTCGGATCTTACCGAGTTTCTTTTTTTGTGCACGGAAATTATAATTAAATTATTAACCTCCCTAAAATTAATTCAAAACCTATCGTTTGTCCTAACTTATGAACAAAGTTTAAGAGTTTTCGGCCATAGTTTAGGTATTATAGCTGCTGATGTGTAAATCTAGCCACCGACGAGACGTCAATTTGGTAGACGCGTCCAAATAGAATACGTCCAAATGAAAGTACGTCCAGATTTTAATTATGGAAGTGACGGCGTTGGTGCGTCCAAATGGAAGTATCGACGATACCCCATAGCCTAAATCTGGACGTAAGCACTTCCATTTGGAAAAGTTTCTTCGGTGACTAAAATTCGATAAAAACTCACCTAAATCCTTTTTAAATAGTTGCCAAAACTCTTCAAACGTCACACCCATATCTAAATACCTAAACAATTTATGCATGAAGAAGAAGGAAACAGCGACATCTAGCGGGTGGCGTGCGATATAAAACACTTTCGAAACGTCAAGCAGTTTTGGCGGGAGCAGTGACAGCGGCAGATGAGATTTGACATATCGCGGAGATGCTAGGGATGGCAGCGTTTGGTAATCATCTACGGTAGCACTGCCATGTGGGCTTTGAGATTTCTTGACCTCCGACGCCGTTGTTGGATATCTGGACAAAGAGAACGATCACAAATAAATTATCAAGGAACACTATATTTTTTCAATGAAAGTACTTAGGTAAGTACTTATTTGGGGTCCGTGCAGTGCGTCCTTCTCTTCCATCTCTTCTTGTCACTCGTCATCTCCTCATCCACTCCCATCTCATTCATATCCTTCCGAACGCAATTTATCCATCTTTTCTGCGGTCTCCCTCTTAATTTCCAGCCCTCAACATCCATATTCATTACTCTGCTAGTAACATGCCTTTCGTCCCTTCTCATAATATAACCAAACCAGCCAAGATTCCCTTTCAACTTCTCTGTTACTGGTGCTACTTTCAGACTTCCTCTGAAATACTCATTCCTATTTATTATCCATTCGGGTCACACCACACATCCACCTCAGCATTTTCATCTCTGCTACATGTAATTTCCTTTCATCCATCTTCTTCATAGCCCACAATTCTGATCCATACATGACTACTGGCCTTATTACGGACTTATAAATTTTGCCCTTTAATTTAAGTGGCATCCGCGGGTCACATGTAACTCCCGTAACCTGTCGTCATTTCGTCCACCCTGCGTTGATCCGGTTTGTTATATCGCGGTCAATCGCCACTTAGGTAAGTACATATAAGTAACAACAATAAAAATTACTTACTAGATAAGTAATACCTACCTACTTATTAACATTCCTATCCTATCACGAAACACGATATAAGTAAGTATATCGCGTGATATAGCGTTTTGTCGATACTTGACTGTCAAAATCCTAATAGCGCTATAGGTACATCATTAACTTGTTTCAGTGGTCATGATAGGGGAGCTGACTTCATTATAGTTAGGAATATTGTCAACGTAACTAACTATACATTTAAATCCCTAGGTATTGTTTAGTCTTGACTTTAGATTGGCATTCAGAAGATCAGCCAGAGTGTCCGGGGTATTATTGTGGCACGCTTCACCAACAACCAAGCCCTTTAGACTGCGGAGAGGTGCTTCAGTTTGAGAACTAAGATAACAACTTGTAAGCAACTCGTCTGGAAAGGCTTGGCTTTACACCAACTTTATCGAAAGCTAGGAGTCAATATTATTTGCCTAAAATCTCGCGGGTATGAGTTTAGATACTTACTCGTCATCAGATTAATTGTAATATCCTCATTGCATTGATTTGACAAATCTGAATGAAATCTAAGGGAGTCCCCTGCGTTAAGCGGCGCGTACACTGTGTGGATCTGAACTGAGAGCCCAAATTTTAAATCATTTCGAATCAAATTGCAACTTAGAGGGGAATTAATGAAAAATTCTAAAAACCTGAAGCAAAGCTTCAAAAATTTCTAAAACGTGAATTATAGCTTTTATAACCAAATGTCTTGGGCCCTCAATCCAGACGGTTGCAATAAGAGGCATAGCATAGATCTCAGAAAGTACCATCTCTGTGTAAATAAATTTCATTTTAGAATTTATTAAGGAATTTCTAACATCGTTTTAGAAATTTTCAACTCGCTAGGAGACGGCATAACAGATTTATGGCTGTTTAACTTGGGCCTTCAGTCCAAACATGTTTCGAAGAATCTATCTTGGGCTCTCAGTTCAGATAACTGAGAGCCCAAGATAGATTCTTCGAAACATGAGTTTAACTAAAGAAATACAATAAAAATACGTTTTTATTAAAACACTTCAGTCTGGGCTCTCAGTTCAGATCCACACGTGTATATTGCTGGTTTTTTGACGGACAGATGCCTGCAGTGCTTAATTAAGTTCTAATCTATGTCGGTCGCCCCGCGCGCCGGGATCCCGCACAGCTTGACGAGTTTCTTGCCGGTTCTTCTCATTGCAAGGTCTCCCACTTACGGTTTGCGAACCGATGGCGTCTTTCTTCAGCTTCTATGATATTCACAAGTGCTTGTACAGCCTGCACGCGTAGCATGAGCAAACGAGACTCTTGTCTACGAAGACTTGTCGTCTCGACCTTCTCGATTGCTGAGCACAGTTTGACAGACAGGTGGGACTCGTTCTCAGAATTTCGAAACCTTTTAATGTCTTTTAATAAAAAAAGTTAATTTTAAAGGTAATCTTTTTATTTCAACACCGATAAACGTCAAATATATCTAATTTGATCCGAAATAATTTAGTTTACACATGATTCTCATTTTTTTTATAAGTTCTAAGATAAAGAGGCACTCAAGAAAGCGTTCTCTTCCGTAGACAAGCTCTCTCGAGTTCGAGAAGATTAATATTGCCAATAGAAAATAATTACTTTATTTCTCATAAAGCACCGTTCCTTTCTATAGATTTCACAACGCTAAACTCTTAAAACTAATTAAATATAGCTGTATGGATATAAATTCGTTTGCCTTTCTTTTATTGAGAGTATTTTGAAAAGATAACACAGACTATTAACGAAATTGTTAATTTAGTAATCTGTGTAAAATGACGAGAAAATTACGAAATATTAAAATCAACGTATGAAAATAATTTTAATTTAAGTTTTTAAGCAATAAAATATAAACACGGATAATTTAGATTTATTTTTATTGCGAAATTTAGATTCATATAAAGTAAAATACGTAGAAAACTATTTCGAATCTTCTTATTAGTCTGTGATTCTTTCTCGACCTTCTCGACTACTCAAAGGGTGGTAGACAAGTTTCTCTGATTCAACTGTCAAATTAATGTCAGTTGAAGAGAAAAGCTCGTGTTTGTCGACTTTTGACATTAGGCCACGACAAAGAACAATACGAGTCTACTAGTTCTAAATGCGAGCATGAGTATCTCGATCTCAACCCGACAAAAGTGACATTTCGGTGTAGACAAGCCATTGTTCTCTGAGTCGAATCTTATCTCGATGTTGGTCATGCTACGCGTGCTGGATTGACTAACTAAATGATTCTGAGTTGGAGAATTGTTGGGGCACAGGCACAGGCCTTCCTACAGGGTGGATAAAGTCAAGACTTACTCAATAAAAGCAAATCTTGCAGTGAGAGGTTTTGCTTTAGCACCTTCGAAGTCAAGGTTGTTGTCCACTAGCCACACGAGCTCCTGAAGCCAGGTAGTTCCTGAAACCAAATAGCTTTAACTGTAACGTCTTAAGATCAATAAACAAATATGTTTATTTGGACTTGTGAATGGAGTCCGAGTTTCAATAATCTTTTAGAACCCAATTAGGACTTTCATTCAGGTTTATTCAAATTAGTCTGATTTAAAGTCAATGATTTTTCTTGCTTATAAGAATGCGATTAATTTAACAATGTACAATTAAGTGACTAACTTCGGAGCGCTTTTGGTACAAAACGACGTATTTTCTCAATAGTCAATAATAGTCAATAGTTTATTTACTCATACTATTTAGAAAAATCTGTAAAATGTTCTCTTTGCCATACGTTGCCATATGTAAAACTTTAGTAACGTTTAAATTAAAACTTAATTAATAAAATTAATAATTTAAAACGTTTGCCATATGTAAAACTTTAGTAGGTACTTGTTTATTATGTAGCTTTAATTACTGTACTGGATGTAACACTTACCTAAAATTCTTAACATAAGGTAGGCTAACATTTTTGTAATTATTAATGGAAGGTTGTAATTGGCCTTCGATATTTATTTATGTTAACCACTTTCTTTTTCAACCTAGCTGTTAGCTTCCCGAAGATTGTAAAAATAAAATAAGATAAAATAAAAATAAATACATTCTCGAGTTGCAGCAGATCACTGTCTATTGTTAATTAAATCGCATTGTACTTATTTGTGTCGGTCTCGTAACAAAAGCAAAAGCATCAGAAAAATAATAAAATGGTGGTTGTGCATGTTATTTGCCGAAATATTTAGAGGGATAGTACTAGGGGGTCAAGTCTGCTAATGTTTTCGTCAAAATTGTAGTTCAATGGTGTTCTAATGATAATGCTTTTTGACACAGTTCTTGTGTATTAAACCCAAACTCAAAACACAATATGTTTCCGTTTTGGGTTTAAGAAACACAATGTGTTTCAGTTTTGGTTTTAAGAAACAAGAACTGTGTCAAAAAGCATTGCCATTCAAACACCATTGAACTACGATTTTGACGAAAACATCAGCAGACTTGACCCCCTGGGCGACCGAGCTTTGCTCGGTTCACCGAAATAGTAAATTTCGATGGCTCGGTTATTACTATTTATTATAATATGGTGGTGTTTAGGTGATAATCTACATTGTTATCTCAAACATTAACTAGGTAATTTTTTTTAAACTTGTCTAAAAACAATAAAAAAAAAAATATACATACTAGCGGCCGCCCGCGACTTCGTCAGCGTGAAATGTTTTTTTGCCATCCCTCAGGAACTATATGTTTTTTTCTGGATGAAAGGTACCCTATGTCCTTTTCTGTATCCCTGAGAACGTGTATGCAAAATTTCATGATGATCGGTTCAGTAGTTAAGACGTGAAGGCGTAACAAACAAATAAACAAACAAACAAACAAACGGACTTTTGCATTTATAATATTAGTAAGGATAAACTTGAACATATAAAAAAACAAAAGTAAGTCACCGAGCGGGATTCGATTCGAACCCGTAACACTCGTTTCTTGCCGTCCGCGTCTTAACCTGGTAGGTACCTGATAGGTACCTGATCTGGAGTATGATGAAATCCATATGTCGTCGGGGCGAACGTCCAAGTTGTATATTTCTTGGGCGTGGTCACCGTACCCAGCCGGGGATAGGTGCCCGAATGGACCCACTCTGATGAACGGTCGTACGTAATCTGAAAAGCGTAGGGATGGATGTTAAAAAGGTTTTATTTTATTTTTTATATACAACGGGATAGTGATTGTATTGGCCTTCACCTCACCTGATGCTAAGTAACGATAAGGCCGAAGGTGGTAGAGCTATGGGAAAATGTGTCTGCCCGGGCGGAAAAATTGGGAAAAAACTCAAAAAACCCAGGCGCTTTGGGAATAAACCCATAAGTGCCCAGTAAATGCCCAATCCGAGGGCAGAAAAAAACATTGTTCAACGACGCTTAAATGAAAAACTATTATACAAATAAAACAAAATATTAGTGATTTAACAAATATTCATTAAAATTGGACTTTTTGGTATATTTTTTCTAATTTAAGTTTAGTTAAAACCGTACAAAAAGCAATCAACAAAATCATAGCTAAATCATAAACGCGAACGAAGGCGAATTTGTTTGTTTGTTCGTAAAGCTTAGTAAAGAATTTTTGCACACACGTCGTCAGGGGTGTTTTCATCCAGGAAAAACTACTTTTCTCGACTTCTAAGGGATAGCAATACCTATAAACGTTCACGTAGACGAAGTCATGGACGGACTCCGAATCAGATTGCAACATTAGTGGATGAAACTGACTAAAAAGCGCTCTGCGCAGCCGTTTTAGGGTTTTTACTATACACAGGCATTTTTCTGAAAAATCAAGCATCTTGAGCGTCCTAGGCGTCTTCCCTTACATAGATGGTAAACCTACTCCACCGATATTTTACTTATTCAAAATTTTGTCGTGAAGTATGCTGCCGGCACGGTTGGAACATGTATTTAGGCTTTAATCAATGAATTATGACTAATTTACCTAAATAAATCAACTTTCAAAGTAAAATATATTTTGTACATATATTATGTTATACAAAATAAATGCCCAGATAAAAGCCTAGTGGGCGGGAATTTATGGGCGCTTTTTGGGAATATTCCCAATCCTCCCAAAATGCCCGGCATTTTCCCCATCACTAGTAGAGCACTTGGAATCATCATCACTGAAGAACTGGCTATCCGACCTCTAACTGAACTTACAACAATTTTTAAATTGATGTTTTGGCGTCAGACTTGGTAAGATGGTGGTAGCTAGCCAGGCGGACTAGAACTACCTACCTACCTACCACTAACCAACCCCATTACAAATTGTACACCCTCTGGGAATCGAACGCGGGACCCCTGCGTGGTTCACCCACCTGCTGCTTTATTTCAAAGTGTAGAGTTCTAGTTATTGATTTTATATTTTATTTATTGGAAGTTTTAAAGCTAAAACATGGGAGTACTTAAAAATAATAACGATACGAAACCATACAAACTTAATTTATAAAATTATTAATGACAAATTGACAATTTATATACAATTTTTTATTTTTATTTTTTGCAGTGCCCTTACAGGGTTCTTGTGTAAACTTGATAGCTAATAAGATCTTTTTGTACCTATCACAAGAATAGCAAATAAATCATCTCAGCTATTAAACTATAACTCTCTGAACCCCAAGAACTCCACAGATAGCAAACAAGTATGGTTGTATTTACCTTTATAATATTTCTTGATTATTTTGTCCTCTTCTTCGGAAACATTTTCAATCTCGTAAGGAAATACTTCGTCAGCCATTACGGTTCCCTTTTCTGCAAAAGATGTAAGATTTTTTAATTGAAATCTTTAAACAAATTTCGCCGATTTCCATTGATTTAAAACGTGATTAGAGCTAAATGGATTTTAAGAGATCACTTTCATAAATAAAATATTTCAAAAATTACTAATTATGTATGTAATGAAGAATTCCTCGTAAAATAGAAAGAAAATAATTTTATTTAGCAAACTCAACTAATTACAACATATTATTTTAAAACTAACAGTGCTAAAATAGCTCCCACTCAGCATTATGCCACTGCACCCTAGAAGAGCACCCATGACGCTGATTTTCAGTGGTCACCAATTCCGGAGAAGGCAGCATAAATATAAAATTTAAATTAAAGCCGGTTTACCTTTAAATTATAGTAAAACAAATAAAAGTATATTGGCTCCGTGCACGCTTTTAGCGCCACCTAGCGTATTGCAACTTTGTTGGCTCTGACCTGACCGTTTTGACGTTTTGATATGTAATGGCGGCATTGTGACAAAATGTTAAAAAATACTAAACATATTGTGTTATTAATGTAAATTTCAAAATTACTGTGATTTGGGTGGATAAAGTGTTGTGAAGTCATTTTTGGTCATTTAAATTAAATATGGCAAGTAAGATCTATTCAAAAAGAGTGTTTTATTTTGGTAATATCAGGGTTTGTTTACTTCTTTTTTAGTTGTAGATTTTGTAAAACAAGAGGATAAAGCTACTTTAATAATTTTACTAAGTGATAATAAACATATGTAATTATTCCTGTATCGCTAGTAATAAATTAAATATCGTTGTCAAGCAGATTACAGAGCCTTCATTATTTCTACTTTTTGCCACCATGAGCGCTGCGATCGATTATTATACCTTCGCACCCTCCCAATACTAAAACAATAGGGGTGCGCTTATATTATAATTATATTAAACCGCTTTTTACATTATTATTTACAACTCAATGGGAGTTGTAAATAAATGTAAAAAGCGGGAAAAAACTTTAATTTGATTTGTTAAAATATTTATGTTAAAACTTAAAAGAATTTAGAAATAGGTACCTAGGTAGAGGTATCAATATTAATAATAATAATAATAACATTTATTTCAGAAAACTGGTTCCATTTTTATTAGTAGGTACATATGAAACTTATAAGCGAATGTTAGTATCTTATATCTAAAAACAAAAGACATTAATATTAAGGCCTGGCCCTCCCGTCGTTAGCGAGAGAGTGATAGCCTACCCAGGTTCGCAGCATGGGTGAATCCCACCTTTCAGACAGTGTCGCCAGGAGGATATTGGAGCTGCAACGCACGCGTCTTAAAGTTAGATACTAGAAGTCTAGATATTGTATCAAAGAGCTGACAAATCGAGTTGAAATAAACGGAGATCATTTAAACGTATGCAAAAAAAGTATGCATTATACTTATCGTGCTTTTTTCAAATCGCCATAAATTGGCTCAGTTGTTTGCTTCTTTTACGATTTTGGTTACAAAATATATTTTATCATAGCATAGATAATAGTATTATGTTATCTACCTATGTCATAGCTATCAGATAGAGTCAGTTTAGTCCCTCAAGTATTGGGTTATCATTCAGATTATGCCTATGACCACAGAATAGATATTACCTAAGTAGGTACTATAACTATTTTTTTTTACTAAATTGACCGGTTTTTTTAAGTGCCCTGAGGCCGTATTACAAGCTCTTAAATCCTGCCAGGTTTATAAATTGCTGTAGTGACATCTCTTTCTCGCTGTATAGCAAATAAAAGAGATAGATTGATGACCAATCAGAAAACTGTCTGGAAATAAGAGGTCATAATACAGCCCCTGGTCTGAGACTTAAGTGGCGGCCACAACACAAAGGACTCTAGTCGATTTTCATGCAAACAAGGTAACCTTTGAAGCCTTGGTTCTCCACCAAGGATTTACCGAACTATTGTGGTCTGATGATGGCCAACCAATGGAGGAGATCCAGATAGAGCTACACACACCAAACAGATCTGTTTAGCATTTTAAGAGATGTAAGGATATGTTTAAAAAACCGCGAAAATACCGTAAAAATGTATGGAAATCCTGAAACTGATAACTCTGATCCTTAGATCTGTTAGAATGCTGATCTAGCTCTACCATGAGTTGGTATAGTAAACTACAATAGTTTACTATACTCGCTAGCGAGCATCGAGTAACGTGTTGGCCTTTTTCATAGCAATTCGGTACCATGAGTTACTAATTGACAGATGGTATCGAGAAATACCATAACGATAGTAGTAAAGTCACTCACTTGCGTTTTGAGGCGTGAGATCAATGAGTATACCTTTTACTATCCTCTATGGCATAGAGGAATGTAAAAAATAGGTACAACAAAAGAGAATGTAATCAAACCGCGGTAAACATAGTCATTGGCGTGAATACTTCTATTTTAATTTAATTTTGTATTTTTTGTGTCTAAAATAGTCTAAATAATGTCTTTCAAAGCTTATTTAGCATAAAATATGTGCGCCACAGCTGCATAATGCGACGAAATCAAGGGCAAATTATAAACCGATAAATATGAAAACCCGTGTTAGAAATCCTCTAGTCAGGGGGTGGGTCAGGTTGTGCCCAACGCTGAATAGTGGCCCTTCTAGGTGGGCCCTCCATTCAGTGGGCTTACTAAGGTCACCATTCAAATACGCCGTAACGTAATGCATTCCTCCACTTTGAAACTAATATAAAAAAGTTTAATTAAGTACTTTCCTATCAAGCATAATTATTACAAAATTAGAAAATATTGTGTTAAATCTAAATAATAATCTACTTAGTTGCAAATATGTTAATTCCGTCCATATCAAGGTAATAAGTACTTGATACAAATAAGGCCTATATAATTTTAAGTCTTTAAATATTATGAAATTTATTATTTAACAGTAGGAATATAAGAAAACAGTTCTAACTAAATGTAATTTTCCGAAAAATTGACTTTGGCCGTAATAAATCGATTACACTTATTAAATTAAGGCCTATAATTTTTATGTTAAATTGAGGTTAAATATGAAACCATATTAAATAAAAACATCTTATCAATAAATTTGAATATTTATTATAACAAAGTAAAGATTCATGTTATAATATATTCAAAAAAAAGATCTCACTTTAAGTCATAGATTTGTATCATTTTGGGCCTTATTTGTTTATTTAATATCATATTTGAATAAGGCACAAAAAAAACGTAGGTATCTGCCGCATGTCGCTCTGCCAGGTTGTATTTCGTCCAATTTGTACGTTTTTATTAATTTGGAAGGAAAATTGGATATTTTGTCGATTGTTGGATGATACACACATTATCTGTAATGAAATAAGTAAACCATAAGTTGTATAAGTTGCGGGATTCTCATTAAGCTCTACCGTGTTGAAATAAGACCTAGGCTATTATCGTAATCAACATTCTATGCGTTTGAACGCTACGTTATTACGTGCCGTAAGCTTGTCACACAATATCAAAGTCTGAGATTTACATAAGCTTGCGACACGTTATTTAATCGTCTATTGCTCATATTTTAAGATTTTTAAGCTTTAAAAGTAAGGTTGGCCATTGGAGCATGGGGGCAGGTCGTCTTTAAAAAATTGCAATAAATGCATCTATAGCCAATAGTAAAAACAAATCAAGGTCATGGATAGCTAATCATAAATATTAAGAAACAATTATAAGAGAAGCTTAAACTAAAACAGCGTAAGTTTTATAAAAACTTTCATAAATGTATTTTCCTGGTTGGATTTAGGTTTATCTGAGTTTTCTAATGATTTGTACTTGGACGAATCGTCCAAGGATTTGTACCTATCAAGTACCAACCTTTTATTTCACCTTTCCATAAACTCATCTAATCGACTGCTTCTAATTTTATTCTTATCAATCTTAACAAGCTAGCTATTGCACAACAAAATACGCAAAGAAAACACAAAATAAATAATTATTAAAACGTGAAAGTTACATTTGACATCTTCGATTTGACATAAATAGTAACCATAGAGGAAAGTAAAAAGATAGTAACCAACATAAATTCAAAATTCACTTACATTCGGTATACACGCACTAACTAGTGTTTTTTTACTTAGTCGGATTATAATTGCAACCTAAGGTAAACGACCAATATTTCGTGTTAGTACGTTATTTCGTTTAGTTTTTTTTTCTGTCGCAAATTATTAATTATCACACCTACATTAGTACAAAATCTATACCACATAAACTGTCTAAAAATCAAGTACCAACATTTTGGTAACTGAACTGAGACACGGTTACGGTATCTATCCATTACCGTGACTGAGGGCAATGCGACGTTCAAAACTCTCAGTCGTCGGCACAGACAGCTTTATGGCGTGTATTCCTTGTCACCACCATAAGATTAGCGCTCGTATGTACCTACTTCTTAAGCTCACAGAAAGTCAATTTGAATAAAACTTTAAATAGTTAAATAGTACAACTGATCCCGTATGCCCGTAGTAACTTCCAAACGAAAGGTCCGATTAGAATAATTTAAATAAGAATTGACATGTAAATAATCAACCTTGATCATTAAATTATACAGGGTCACTGGAAATATGACGTATTCCTGCTAAGGGGTCAAAGATGAGGTCAAAACAAATATTTTTTGTCATATAACATTTTCTCAAAAAATTAATAGTTTTTGAGTTAATTGAAATTAAGTACATTTTTACCAAAAGTGCGTTTTCAGACACAAAAATTCAAAATAAAAGATAACTACTCATTCGATTCCGGATTTTTTACTATTTTGGGATAGAAAACAATCTGAATGTTGATAATGAATAAAAATTTTTTTATAAAATACAGGTGTTTATAAAAAAAACAATCCTTAAATGCATTTTATTTTTTATTTTTTTTCAGAATTTTTAGAAATATCATCAAATATCTTTAAAAAAATCCAAGTAACTAAGCGTGCATAATATTTTAAAAACATCACCATCTCTTCAGCTTTCAGTTGAGGTATAAAACTTAATAAACACTTAAATAAAAAATGAGAAATTAAGACTTAACTAAATAGCAGTCCCATTTTATGTAGCAAAAATTTCCTACTTCAAGCGCTTCGAAGGTGGCCGTATTATCCTACTTATATCATAAATGTGAAAGTTTGCTTGTTTGGATGATTGTTAATCAATCACGCAAAACGACTGAACGGATTTGGATGAAATTTGGTACACAGACAGTTTATAAACAGGATTTAAACATAAGAGGATACTATTATCTCGGTTAAAGGTTCCCTAGGGATATTCTCGAATTTAATTGAGGACAAAGTCGCGGGCGGAAGCTAGTTTGCCATAAATGATCGTGCTTACTAAAAATACTTTCGTCCGAGTGAGTTTGAAACAGAATTATTTTCCGCCGATGAGTCAAAATTTTATACAGACATAACAATAACCATGCATATCAGCCATTTTTAATGACCCGCTGCTGGGGAACTAGCCTACATTTTGGCTTGTGGATGGATAAAGCGGACGGGCCGTACCCACCACGTGGACCCAATGTGGATTGGTCAGTGTTAACGACTGTAAATGCAGCCAAAACCAAGAGCTCAATGTAAGGTACATTGAGTTAACACCGATCAATCCGCATTGGGCCCACGTGGTGGGTTATGGCCCGTCCGCTTTATCCCAAAAGGAAAGGAAGGCCTGTTCCCCAGCAGCGGGTCATTAAAAATGGCTGATATGCATGGTTATTTTTGATGCTGTCTGTATAAAATTTTGACTCATCGGCGGAAAATAATTCTGTTTCAAACTCACTCGGACGAAAGTATTTTTAGTAAGCACGATCATTTATGGCAAACTAGCTTCCGCCCGCGACTTTTTCCGCAATTAAATTCGAGAAAATCCCTAGGGAACCTTTAACCAAGATAATAGTATCCTCCTATGTTTAAATCCTGTTTATAAACTGTCTGTGTGCCAAATTTCATCCAAATCCGTTCAGTCGTTTTGCGTGATTGATTAACAATCATCCAAATAAGCAAACTTTCACATTTATGATATAAGTAAGATAATACGGCCACCTTCGAAGCGCTTGAAGTAGGAAATTTTTGCTACATAAAATGGGACTGCTATTTAGTTAAGTCTTAATTTCTAATTTTTTAATTTAAGTTATTATTAAGCTTTATACCTCAACTGAAAGCTGAATAGATGGTGATGTTTTTAAAATATTATGCAAGCTTAGTTACAAGGATTTTTCTTAAAGATATTTGATGCTATTTCTAAAAAATCTGAAAAAAAATAAAAAAAAATGTATTTAAGGATTGATTTTTTTATGAACACCTGTACTTTTTGTAAATTTTTTTATTTATTATCAACACTTAGATTGTTTTCTATCCCAAAATAATGAAAAAACCGGAATCAAATGAGTAGTTATCTTATATTTTAAATTTTTGTGTCTGAAAACGTACTTTTGGTAAAAAAATACTTAATTTCAATTAACTCAAAAACTATTAATTTTTTGAGAAAAAGTTATATGACAAAAAATATTTGTTTTGACCTCATCTATAACCCCTTAGCAGGAATACGTCATTTTTCCAGTGACCCTGTATATTTAATTATTTAATTTCACCCTCATTACGTCTCACGCAGAGTTGTTTTGATCATTTGTATTGAGAATTTAATAAAAATGGAACGTGATGCGCGTCTACACCCTTAATGTATACAACAATGCGATTGAACTCACCCTTAAGTTTTGTTGTTTAAACTGCAGTAAAACACAAATCACTTATTTAAGTATTTACTTTTTGTATGAGTCCGACTACCAACGTAAGTATACGCTTCACAAGTAAGTAATTTTGAAGAAAAAATTTACGTTTTTGTAATGACAAAAACGTAAATTTTTTCTTCAAAATTACTTACTTACAAAATATAGGTAGGTTAATCAATGGATTAACCTACCTATATTAACACTTAACCTGTTTAATAGCGATAATGGTTTTTTAACGTGGCAACAAACTCAAATGTCCTGCCTGTCTGACTGACCGCGACCACCTACTTAAATAACATCACTGCAACAACGCCACGACTAAAAAAAACCTCAATAACTCGTTTTGTTATTACTAGGGGCCTATTACGAAAATAACGTACGTAACGTAATAACGTACGCAGTCACTTGGCCAATATAGTCGTCCGCAGTTAGTTGGTTGTAGTTAGTTATAGCAAACATTTTGAATTTGGCTATCGCATTCCATACACTACTAAACGAACAATGTCGGATACGCTAGAGAGAAACTGTTAAACTCACGCAATCATTCTCAATATCGCATACGAAAGGGATTTGTAATAGGAAACAATCAAAAAGAAGCACGGACGCAGCTGCGTTTTTCGTAATAGACCCCCAGAAACAACTTTTCATATAGATTTTACGAATATAGTCTTTTTGCTGCGTTATTAAGAGTTTCGATGATCGAACAGTCTATTGCAGACCCCTAAACTTATGATTAGGGTTGTCAATTCGTAATTGCTAAGTTTCTCGATAATGTCTTTTTGACATATTGTTGCAATGCAAGATTTTCTAATTTGAATTTGTGGGGTAGGTACTTAAAAAATTAAAAGATATTAGAAATATTGTGGTAACTCATCAGCTTATTAAAAAGCATGTTTTCTGTTTATATAAATTTTCATATAATTTCTATTCTTGTTTATCAATTTTCATTTCAATTCTGTATAAGGTAGGTACCAAATAATAAATAGAGTTCCAATTAAAACAGTGGTGTAATAATGACTGGCAGCCCGACCGAGGACACTGCCACCCGTCCCGATTTTGCCAGGACAGTCCCGATTTCGATGAAATTGTCCCGCGTCCCGACGATCCATCAGTTATGTCCTGATTTTTGATGAGAACACGCAATCAAAATCAGTGTTGATTAAAAAAATGGGTCGAAATATTTAAAAGCATAAAGGACAGCAAGTTAAATGCCTTATTTTGCTTTGTATCTCGTTAAGTATACCGCCATCTTATGTCAGAAATCATATAATGAAAGCTGAATTGCAACTCCCTGATCCCGACTTTTATGTTCCTAAAGGTGGCAACCCTGCCGAGGACAGAGTGGATTTTTTTGACCTAGTCATTCGTCCGATTATTATATTTGTTTACGATGACGATAACAAATAGATAATTAATTTATCAATAACATGACAACAACCTGTCAGTGTCCTATAACCTATGATGACCTAATGGTTTGAGATTGTAGACCCTGTCTGCGAAACCGCATTTCGCGGGTTACAATATCTATTCTGTGGCAAGGGGTAAAATAAGTATGAAGAAGAAATGAATTTATACCTATTACGTACTATATGTATATTATATGTACCTAATACCTATGTATTTATTTATTTGTATTTTATTGGTCAGTCAACAAAAACAGTCATATCAACAAGTGATAGAGTTACAAAGTAGGTACAGGGGCGTAATTTATCTAAGATATTCGTAGTTTTAATAACAATTAAGGCAATAATTTTCACTTCTTGTGAAGATTTTTTATGTGTCTTTGTAGAGTTTATGATTATCTTTAGATGTTATTTATTTTTAAATATTGAAAAAATACGTGAAAATACTAAAGAGCAAAGCCCACTCGCCATGACCAATAAAATTCCTACACTAATTATTTACTACAAAATAGCCCCTAATGCCGAATATGGTGAACGGGAACATTTTGATGTTCCCGTTCACCATATTCTGGACAACTTTTACTATAGAACCAAATCTAAAATCACGAAAAAAAAATTGGTATTATCGTTTTTAGGGTTCCGTACCCAAAGGGTAAAAACGGGACCCTATTACTAAGACTCCGCTGTCTGTCTGCCTGTCTGTCACCAGGCTGTATCTCATGAACCGTGATAGCTAGAAAGTTGAAATTTTCACAGATGATGTATTTCTGTTGTAATACTAAAAACAGAATAAAATTAGTATTTAAGGGGGGCTCGCATACAACAAACGTGTTTTTTTGCCGTTTTTGCTCGATATTAATAACGACAACAGGTAGACAGTTGAAATTTTCACAGATGATGTATTTTTGTTGCCGCTCTAACAACAAATACTAAAAACAGAATAAAATTAATATTTAAGGGGAGCTTCCATACAACAAACGTATTTTTTTTGCCGTTTTTTGGTACGGAACCCTACGTGCGCGAGTCCGACTCGCACTTGGCCGGTTTTTAATTTTTGTATTTATGAAACAGCTGATTATTTTTTCGCGATTTCAGAGTTGGTCCCATCCATAGTATAAGTTGTTTAAATTGATAGTCTATATCTACCATATTCCGCATTATTGGTTATTTTGTAAAACGTTGTATAATAATTATATAATTACTAGCGGCCGCCCGCGGTTTCACCCGCGTGGTTCCCGGTCCCGTGGGAATATCGGGATAAAAAGTATTCTATGTTTTAATCTAGGCTATCTACTATCTGTGTGCCAAATTTCAACCAAATCCGTTTTGTAGTTTTTGCGTGATTGAGGAACAAACATTAGTAGGATATGTATCCATATTATTTTTGGCCCAAATATATTATGTGGGTTTTTGTGTGATGTGAATGGACTGAACTGGGTTGTTTTATTTTTAGCGACTTCTGACTTCTGATATTCTTATTGGTATATTTTATTTTTATATGCAGGGTGAAAAATGTGTTATCGTTACTAGAAAAAAAATGGCTGACAATAGTACAGCAAGTAACTACTAGTTGTACTCACGTGAACTGTGTAAGGACTGACCAAAATTCGGTTGCGTTTCGTAGGTATAAGCGATTAACTTTTTGTTTGTTTGTAATGTATAAACTCAAAAAGTACTGATCCGATTTTGAAAATTTTTTCATCTATAGAAAGCTACATTATCAGCGAGTAACTTGGGCTATAATTTATTTTCAAAAAAATTATAGCCTTTTTTCAGCCTGCATATAAAAAGAACGTAACCACTTCACGCAAACAGACTGACATATTATTTAGCATCAGAGAGAGCCTCTCCATCCTGTAAACCCAGAGTCAGCCACTTACGCGATCGTTACCAAATTTGTTATGGCCTCCTAATCTATGGGGAGTTTTTCTTATATTATTGCGTTTTGTACCGACTTCAAAAAAAAGAAGAATATGGTTCAAATAGAACAAAATTTTTAATGAATGGTTCGCAAAACGCACAACTAATAACATTATTAAAAGTCAATTAAAATTTTGTGAGATAAGATAGGTAGGTTATTTTACGAGTATTAAGGATTATCCACAATAAATGTTTGATATGATAATACTTATCAACAACAATTAGATTTTCATAATAAATTATTTTGATTATAATTGAGAGTGCTAATGTACTCAAATGTGTGATTATAAAAATATCAAGGTTTATTATAATACAACGTGTTAAAAAACCCCCTAATGCTGAATATGGAAGATAGATATAGGGACACCATCAAACTGAACAACTTTTACAATGGGACCAACTCTGAAATCGCGAAAAAAAATCTGTGCCATACATTTTGATATTTTAATTTTAATTTTTTGTACGAAACAGCTGTTTTTTTTCGCGAGTTTCGAGTTGGTCCCATTCCATAGTAAAAGTTGTTCAGTTTGATGGTTCCTATCTACATGGAAATAGTTCTACCATATTCGGTTTTGTAACACGTTGTATGACATTTGTGAAAACTCATTCTGACATTATTTTTTTTTTGTTTTTTTTTTCACACAAGTGTTACCTTAGCATGCATATTGATTAATATAATGAAGGACACTGTAACATGGAAACTTATTTTTTTTTATAATAATGTGATAAAACTGGACACGCGCTAATTTTGAGCGATAAAACTGAAATGTTGTCATTTAATTTTTTTTTAATTTTATTTACGTGTTTACGAAAACTGTCTACGTTATTAAAAACGCTTATGAGATGGATAGAGATGAGATGGATGGAAAGAGGATACCTGCCTATGTTGGTAAAAAAATTAATTATTAAGATTAAAAGAGGCACTACGAGAATTTTTCGATAACGAAAAAACTTTAGTTTGTTAAACTCGAAAAGGTAATACTTTCAAAGTAAAAGCGAATATTTTACTGATGAAACTACTTTTTGTCTAACGATAATGATTACAAAACTCTAACGATCATAAATATACTTTGACACTTTGACATTTTACTCGATATTGGCAAATATCACTGACCTGAAAAATAATTTCTATTTAACTGGACTGGCTGTCTGTATGATTTGACAGCAAAGTTCATGTGCCTATTTGAAACGCCTCTAGCGTGAGGTCTAAGGAACTAATTTTGACGTGCAATGAAAATGGTTGCCGTGATGGTCTCTCCAGGCTTCAGACTTTAGTACCATGTTCCTCACGCTATGCTCACGCTACATCCTACAGCGCCAAAATGGCGGAAATCAAATAGGCACGAGAGCAGTTTGACAGCAGCCAGTCCAGTGTAATAATATAGAGGTCAATGGCAAATATATAATACCAATAGTAAAAAAACAACTTTGATCAATTAAAAAATAATTCATGAATTTTTATACAAATGCCGATTAAGATAAATGTTAATCTATAATCTTTATCATAAACTAGCGGCCGCCCGCGGTTTCACCCGCGTGGTTCCCGTTCCCGTAGGAATATCGGGATAAAAAGTATCCTATGTTTTAATCTAGGCTATTTCCTATCTGTGTGCCAAATTTCAACCAAATTTGTTTTGTTGTTTATGCGTGATTGAGGAACAAACATCCAAACATCCAAACCCACTAACTTTCACATTTATAATATTAGTAGGATTCACATATTATGCTGTCACCAAAACAATGTCAGTGCTGTTGGTGTCGCACGGAGATTAAAAAATTAATTCGCTTTATCCTCAGGAAGTATTTTGTTTATCCTGAAAATGCAGTAATTTGCGCGTAGGAATCTCGTCTCCTCATTAAGGGCCCTATGACCTATCTATAAGAGTTGAAATACGTCCCGTACCTATACAGGGTTGTTTGTAAAACACCAACAACCTCGCAGGAGTAGATTACTAACATCAAAAACAAACAACAACATTTGTTCTACAACTTTTCCAAAAACAGACAAAAAATATCCGACTTTCCATACAAATGTCCAAAGAGCTGATCGAGTTTTGTCTGTTTTTGGAAAAGTCGTAGAACAAAATGTTGTTGTTTATGATGTTAGTAATCTACTCCTGCGAGATTGTTGGTGTTTTACAAATAACCTTGTATAAGGGACTGTTACACTGTCACCGTATTTGACCATTGCATCCCGTAGCTACACGTCCCGTTTTTTCGAAATCTGCAAATGTGGAGAGAATATTTTCGTTGATGACGCCTCAATGGACAGTGAGAGACTGCATCTATATTGATAGGTTGTCAAACTCTCTTAATGGATTTTGTCTGACTGATTCATCATCATATCAAGCAGTACGATACCCACTGCTGGGTATAGGCCTCCCCCAAAGGTCTCCAGGATGATCGATCCTGCGCTGCCCGCATCCAGCGGCTTCCCGCGACCTTCACCAGAGATCGTTGGACCACCTTGTCGGGGATCTACCCACGGAGCGTTGTCCGGTGCGCGGTGGCCATTCCAGAACCTTTCCGTCCCAACGGGCATCGGTGCTTCTCGCTATGTGTCCAGCCCACTGCCACTTCAGCTGAGAAATTCTTCGAGCGATGTCGGTTACTCTAGTTCTCCTGCGGATTTCCTCATTTCTGATTCGATCACGCTGGGAAATGCCGGGCATGGCTCTCTCCATTGCACGCTGGGTGACCTTGAGCCTCCTTATGAGACCCAAAGAATTAGCGACCTCGTTTCACTGCCGTAAGTCATCACTGGCAACACACACTGGTCATAGACTTTCGTTTTGAGACACTGAGGTAAATCGGACGCGAAAATTTTTCTAAGCTTTCCAAATGTGGGCAGCATCTGAGTTGGATTCGACGAGAGATCTCTTTCTCGAATTTGAACTTAACTAACTGGACTGCCTGTCTTAGGTATACGTAATGGTCAACAACTTCAAGTGTAGTGTTCCCGACATGAACTGGAGCGGGCACAACATGGGCATTCGACATGATTTTCGTCTTATCCATGTTCATCCTGAGACCCACTCTTTGGAAAGCACTACGTAGATCTTCGAGCATTGAATTCAGGTCTTCCAAGGTCTCAGCTATAAGAACTATATCATCGGCAAAACGAAGGTGTATTAGGTACTGGCCATTAATGTTGTTGCCGAGTCCTTTCCAGTCCAGTATGTACCAGTATGTGCGACCCCACGAGTAAGGTTGTGTCATCCCCTGGGAGTCGCGACACACAGGTTGAAAAACACTGCTCTTATGACCTAAAACTTTAATTAATTTAATGGACATTAACAAGTATACTACTAACTCATACAGGAGGTGGCATTAGAGAGAGCCACAGACAATATAGCGAGAGGCAAGAAATAACTTGCTAAGTCACCATTATCATGCTAATTTTACTAAGGAACACTTAAATTCACTATTATGGTCGTATTGTTTGTGAGTAGGGAGTGTTACTAAATGAGGGTTAACATTTTGTATTGTCAAAAGATGCAGTCTCACCTAACATTAAGTGTCTTTGTTTGTTGGTCAAAATAAATGTTTTTCTTTCTTTTTCCACCGCTATAAGATAAAGGGAATAATTTAAACTTTGTTTTTAATCATCTATCTTCTGGAATATTCGGCAGAGTAGAGGGTGCGATAAAAAACGAAAACCCCCTAAGGAAACCCCTTTCCTGACCGAAAATGGTGCCATGGTGAATTTTATTTAATATTGTAATTCTAATACACAATTTTAATAAAACGTTTCGTTGAATTTTTAGGGCCCTTAGTCTAGTATTTTTAGACGGTATCATACATTCCCTCTTAGTCACTGGTAAAAGTAGATAGCAAAACTGCTAAAAGTGGTAGTTTTTGACACATTTGCTATTTTATCTACGAATGACTGCATGGGAATGTAGTGATACCTTCTAAAAATACTAGATTGAGCCCTAAAAATCAACGAAAAGTTTTATTAAAATCCTTTACTATTAACAACTTATTAAATAAAAACCTCTGACGGCGCCACTTTCGGTCAGGGAATCGGGTTAAAAAACGATATTTTTTTAATCGAGAAAAATTTTACTATCTCTTTTCTGTCAATCACGTTCTATGATTTTGGGACCGATGTACAGGTTTATTTGTAAAACACCAACTACCTCCGCAGGGTAGTAAGTACTTGTTGTATGGTCTGTGAGTTTATAGTGACATCATATACAACAACATTTGTTCTTTAGATTCCTTTTTAGACAGGAAATTTCACGAAAAAATTCAGTCTGTGAAATTTTTAGAATATAAGTTTCATTTTGGTTTGAAATATTTCAATTTAGAGTGAAATTTATTTTTGAATTTCAACTGGCCTAAGGTCAATATAATCAACATAATTATAGAATAAAACAATAAACGAGTAAGTTGACTTAAATTATGAATAACTTTGGCTATTTTACTTTAAATACCAAAATATTCAGTGAAACTCGAGAGACAAACAATATTATGTTCAACAATAAAACTGTACTTTGACTCAAATTTGAACAATAACGGACCATCACCTTTAAAATTGTAATAAAAATATAAAGAAAAGTAAGTACAGACAGCCTCGTGTACAAGAGTGCTTTTGAGGAATCCCGACCGCAAAACAACAATAGTAAAGTGTATTTTTATCTTATTCATAACATACGTCTCATGACATTACAAAATATACTTTCTATCTTCTCAAAAATTTTGGAAAAATTAATAAACAAAAGATTGATTAGCTTTCTTGATACCAAACAAATTATTTCTGAAAACCAATTTGGCTTTAGAGTAGGAAAATCAACAGAGGACGCTCTGTTCTCGAACTAACATAAGTCTATAGTTAAAAACCTCAACAAAAAAGTAAAGTCCTTGTGCCTGTTTTTGGACATTGCGAAGGCTTTTGACACTGTTTCCGTTCCAATCCTACTACACAAACTTGAACACTTGGGGATCCGCGGCTTGGCGCTCAATTTGTTTAAAAGTTACCTCTGCGGCAGAAGTCAAAGTGTTACAATTAATGGTATTACAAGTGACGAGAGACCTGTCACTTCGGGGGTTCCCCAGGGTAGTGTGCTCGGGCCAACACTATTTCTTATTTTTATCAATGGACTGTGTCAATTGTCACTACCCAATTGTAAAATTCTGACATACGCTGACGACACAGCGCTTCTTGTCCATGGGCAGGATTGGGAGGAGGCTCGTGCACATGCTGAACATGCTTTAGGAACAGTCATTGATTGGCTCTCAAATAATCACCTCCTTCTTAACCTCACGAAGACTTGCTTTGTGACATTCGCTCCTAGACTTAATTCCCAACCTGACAGCACATTTAATATATCTGCGCATGAAACTTCCTGTCCCACTATGGCCAATCCCCAATGTACTATTTGCAACTGTTTTAAGATCCAACGTTTAAACCACGTGAAATATTTGGGTGTTGTTGTTGACAGTGTTATGTCCTGGCACGAGCATGTCCAGTCAGTATCTTCTCGTATCAGGAAACTGATTTTTGTCTTTCGTAAACTGCGAGGTAGTGCTGATGAAGGCACCTTGAAGATGGCCTACATAACTTTAGCTCAATCAATACTGAGTTATTGTATCACTGTATGGGGCTCCACGACCAAAACCAATCTCATCGTCCTGGAACGGGCTCAGCGAGCGGTGCTGAAAGTAATGGCATTCAAACCCATCTGGTATCCAACTGTACAGCTTTATGAGCTATGGAAGGTTCTTTCTGTGCGTAAGCTTTTCGTTTTACATATTATTCTACGTAAACATAAGTTTTGTACCTTTGATCGTGAGTTGGCTTTAAATACTAGAATGTCTAATAGAATCTTTACAGTCGAGAGTTGTTCTACTAAGCTGGCGGGTCGACATTATTTATACTTTAGCCCAATCCTATATAATAAAATTAACTATAAATTGCATATATACAGCTTATCTCAACGCGAGTGTAAGAACGTTTTGTATGAGTGGCTTTTTAGCCTAAAATATGAAGATATCGAGTCTCTTGTAAACAACTCCGAATGACATTCAACACACACACACACACACACACACACACACACACACACACACACACACACACACACACACACACACACACACACACACACACGCACACGCACTCACATGCACTCACGCTAATTTTCATTTGCACTCTATAAGAATGTTTGTTTCACATAATAGTAACCTTTTAGATTCAGTAAATTTATTTTGTGTTTAACTGTTACATTTCTTTAAGTTCGAGGCGGGCGCTAATAGCTGCGACACAGTCTATGACTAATGTGGTTATTAACGTTTTATCTGATTTTGTTAAAATTTTTAGACACAAATAAATTATTTTTGATTTTGATTTTTTGATTTTTTTATTATGTCTTTAATTTTTAGGGTTCCGTACCTCAAAAGGAAAAAACGGAACCCTTATAGGATCACTTTGTTGTCCGTCTGTCTGTCTGTCCGTCCGTCTGTCTGTCAAGACCCTTTATCTCGGAAACGCGTGGAGGTATCGAATTGAAATTTAAACCATATACTAAGGTCTACGGCCCCTTGAAGCTGTAAAAAAATCAAACTTCTAAATTAACGTAAAAAAAAGATACTGCCGTTTAGGGCGCAAAAAACGCATTTTCGATACTCTCAAAGGAATCAAAATTCATAGGGTACTTACCGTTGACCTAGAACTATGAAATTTGGCAGGTAATAGCGTCTTATACTACACTTACAGGAATAAATCTGAAAACTGTATATTTGTAATTAAATCATAATAAAATATGGTCATTAAAATACGTAATTATTAATCATCTTGGTGAAACAACGGTATGCGCGGCATTGCGCGGTCATAGTTTAACTTCTAATTACTTTTGGATTAATCGCGCCACTAATTCTTTTTAAAATATCAATATTTATTATTATTAATTATTCAGATCCTTTCAAATATTGTTATAGTTAATTACTTTTAAAAATAAAATTAAAAAGTAATAAATTTGGCTCTAAATATTTTCGCAACATGGCGGTGTGTCACGCTGTATGACAGGGGGTCTTCTTCTTCTTATTTTTGTTTTGGCAATCTACTTTCTTCTTGGAAGTAATTTTTGCCAGTGTCAAGTGTTGAATAGTTCAGTGGTAGATTGTTTTAGTTTACATTAAAATGCGGGTGCATCGCATTCCAATGTTGCTTGGAGCATTTGGCACCAAGTATAATCAAGACAGTTTACTCGGTAAGGTCAGCCGAGGTAGCCACCACTACAATAAAAGTCTCGGCTTCACACAACCAAAGGGTCCTGTTGGAATACACCTATTTTCTCTAATAACATTGCGATAGATAAAACCATTTCACAGAATATTATACAGTGTATTATCGATATACAGCGCCATCTGTTGACAATCAACAGTACTTGTATTTTATACAGGTGCGGTAGGTTTGTAATTATTTTATTTTTTCTCAAAAATGCTTGGAAATTCGAACATTATTTTGACAACCTTCTTCGTGCTAAATCAGAGTTTACGGACAGACCTAAACCGCGCCGTCAATATTTGTATGAGAATCCATTACTAACGTGTTATAATGGATTTTCATACAAAATTGCCGGCGTCTGTCCAGCAATGTTTCTATTAAAACTCATTACACACGTGTAATTCAGAAATGGAGCGAACTTTTCAATGAAACACAAATATAGGTATCAAATGTCGCCTTGATGAGCGAGCACATTCCAAAAATTTTTTTTTTAATATTCGGTATACTGGTATCACGTGAAAGGCCTTGATGAGCACATTCCAAAAAATTGAAAAAAAAAAAACGAAAAAAAAAACAGTTTTGGTGCAATATGGGTATCAAATGAAAGGCCTTGATGAGCGCATTCCAAAAAGATAAAAAAAATTGAAAACGAAAAAAAATATTTTTTTCAATACCTATGGGTATCAAATGAAAGTTTTTTGAAAAGTTTTTTGGAGTATGCTCATCAAGGGGCATATTCCAAAAAATTTAAAAAGAAAGGTAATTTTTTTTGCAATATGGGTATCGAATGAAAGGCCTTGATGAGCACATTCCAAAAAAACTGAAAAAAAACAAAAAAAAAATTTTTTTGCAATATGGGTATCAAATGAAAGGCCTTGATGAGCACTTTCCAAAAAACTGGAAAAAAAATGAAAAACTGGAAATAAATGAAAAAACCGGATTTTTTTTTTCAATATGTGTATCAAATGAAAGGCCTTTATGTGCACATTCCACTTTCTATTTTCTTTTTTCAATTACTGTAAGTAATTTAAAATTAAAATAAAAAGCTTAAAACTTTTAAAACTAAAAAGTTAAAAGTTTAAAAGTACTACACAAGCCTTGGCCGCAACTAGGCATTGATGGACTAACGTATGTTCTTCAATGCCTGTCTTGAGTGCCGCTGCAGTAATGTACTATTCCATTTCAAACTTCGCCCGTGGTCAATTCTTTGTCGTAATCCCTGGAAGGGTTATTTTCTACGTGGCGACAAAGGATTTCAAATGGTTATCTATATATAGCAGTCTGCTGAACGGATTTTGATGATATTTTTTTACAGTTTGGTAGCTTGGAGTCCAACTTATAAACTAAGCAATTTTTCACATAATTCCGGTAGGTAGAACCTGAGATAAAGCTTGAACTCTCCGTAGTACAGTTTTCATATAAAAAACTAATAACTACCAACCACTTTTTTTCAAAATATTTCCTTTGTACCGACACAACTTTTCTATAGCTTTATTTTATGTATAGATGTAATGTAGGTCTGTACGGAACCCTCGGTGGGCGAGCCCGACTCGCACTTGTCCGGTTTTTTATTTAATACATTAAAATAGTAAACTTATTCAGAAAGTAAGGGATTTCTAGTACTAAATAAATTTCACTCAAAACTGAAATATTTCAACATGTTTTGAAAGATTTCATAAATTTCATATAAATTTAATTTTCATTTCATTGAAATTTTCACTGGACCCATTCCTAAATACAAATAAAAACGACTTTTCATACAAAACTCGATCAGCTGTTCGGACATTTGTATGGAGTGAAGAGTCGCATTTTTTTGTCTGTTCTCGGAAAAGTTGTAGAACAAATGTTGTTGTTTATGATGATAGTAATCTACTCCTGCGAGGTTGTTAGTGTTTTACAAATAACCCTGTATAAAGTAATACTGTGTGAAATTGTATAATTGACGTTTAACAGCCCCTTAAGTTTATTATTTAAAGCGACCATAATTTTCCACTTATAGTTGGACGTACAACTAGGGGTACGCAATACAGCGAGCATGTCGGGTGATCTGTCAGACACGGGGTGACTAATGGCCGGCTGACAGCCCTTGACCCCCTGTCGCCGACTAATCTGCGCACATCAATCCTCCCGTCTTGATACGAAGGGATGGCACCCGCTAGGGTTGCCGACGAAAAGAAAATTTACAACTTTCTTGCTTTACATTTTAGGTTCTTACATTCAAGTGCTATTAGGGGAGTTTTTGCCGCCATTTTGTCGAGTTCGGTTCAGTAATTATTATTTGCAAATTGATTCACAGTGAATATTGTGTCTTAAAATTGGTGCAGTTTTGTGGTACAATAGTGTCTACGCAACTGAACAATACGTGGGATAATTAAAATAGGCGCGATCTTGGTTCTGTGAAGCTAAGACTTTTAGTGTAGTAGTGGCTACCTCGGCTGATCTTACCGAGTAAACTGTCTTGATACACTTGGTGCCAAATGCTCCAAGCAGCATTGGAATGCGATGCACCCGCATTCTAATGTAAACTGAAACAATACAGCTAGCTACCTACCACTGATCTATTCAACACTTGACACTGGCAACATTTACTCCCTAAAAGAGGAGATCAGATTGCCAAATTAAAAATAAGAAGAAGAAGAAGTGTTTACAAAAAAAACTTGTTTTGTTAGTGCTTTGGTTAAAGAACACTTAAGTTAATATAAAATAATAATAAATATTAGAAAGTATGTACAAAAAATAAATTGTTTCTTGGCTTTTTTATTCAAAACTTGTGGTCGATTGGTACAAGAGAACAAAATTAATAAAGTATGCCTGATGTTGGGCTGATGGGACATAAATACATCGTGAAATTCTAATCATTTGTTTCGCGCAGTGGGGTGGTCCCACTCATGATTAAAAGCAACTTTTACTATGGGGCCAACTCTGTTACCGTGAAAAAAAAACTGCTGTTTGTATGGAACAGCAGATTTTTTTCGCGATAACATCAGAATTGGCCCCATAGTAAAAGTTGCTTGTAGCCATGAGTGGAACCACTCTACTGCAGGAACCAAATGACGAAAATTTCAGCGTGTATAAATTGACAACCATATCGCGAGAACTATATGGGTGTTAGTAACGTTATACTAGGTTATTTTAGAAATTGACGGAAATTAAATTGGTCTGTGGTTAGGTTATTCATCATTAACTTCACTAGTGAACAAGTTAAGAGGTGATAACTGACACATGAAAATATAGCCTCTGATATTTGGTATAATTTTTATTCTTCAGCGGTTTTTTTACATACAATAAAGTTTTATTAAAAAATAGTAAATACGTATTTAAACAATTTTATGTTCTTGCTTTTAAATGACTATTTGATAATGTCCTGTCCCGTTGTTATGACAGTAAACATTATTACAGTTTAAAAATATATCCAAGATAAAGAATTATAATAGAAATTATATTGCTTATTTTCCTTAAATAAACGATAGAATTAAATAGAACAGAATTCAATTATTCATAATGATCACATCATATAGATTGTATCCTTTCTTTTTTTCTTATTTTTAGGGTTCCGTACCAAAATGGTAAAAAAGGAACCCTTATGGTGTGACTCAGTCTGTCTGTCTGTCTGTCTGTCACAGCTGGATATCTCGAGAACTACTAATGGTATCAACTTGAAATTTGGAATAGTTTAAGATGACATTTGCCCAACTATTTTGCAAATAAGAAAGAAATAATAAAATTAATATTTTTTTTACAACAGGGACTGAAAAGGGGTCTTAAATTTTTTAAGTGAGGTGACTAGGGCATGTGGGGTATCATATGAAAGAACGCTGTTTGCACATTTAAAAACAATTTTTATTTTTTTCTTAGGCTGCATAGTTTTCGACTTATGATGAAAAATGTAAAAAAAAATACGGTTCCCCCCTTATCTCCGAAGTTTGCAAAGAGAAAAATCTGAAATAATTCTAAGTGATAGTAGTTTATGTAAAGATTACAGGAAAAATAAAACGATGTCTCAATATAACACACTTTTTTAGAAATTAAAAAAACAAACAAAAATTTTTTAGTTTCACTACCAGTCAACAGATGGCGCTGTCCTAAGCATGCTAACCTAAGGGCAAAAAATTGTTCCACTATCGGTCAAGAGATGGCGCAACCTAACACTACCTACAATAATAAATTGGTGGCTGGTTCTAATATAATTACCTACTATTTGCCGTACGATTAACGAAGAATAAGTTCATACTTTACTAAGTAATTATATATATTACTATAACAAGTAATGTGGCAACACTGGCCATGTTTACATCGATTCCGTAAATAAATCAAAATAAAACATTTAAAAATAGTGCTTTTGCAGAAAAAACAACGTGAAAGTGATACTTACTTCGTGTTAAAAGAGAAATATAGAAGATACGAACAAAACACTACAGTTAACATACGATTGAATATCGAAAGTGCAATATCATCGTGATCGTGATTCATAACGAGAGAACTTTTTGTGTCAATAAGCCGACGTCGTCCACTAAACCGTCTGATTTTGTGTACAAAAAACAAAATAAAACAAAGCAGTTTTACTTATGTGGTTTTATCGCGTTGGGGAAATCAAATAAACATAACCTCGAAGTCAACAACTCGACCGTTTGCGTTACTACGGTCGGGACCTATATTGAAAATCAAGTGCGTACTCCTAGAGGGTCTCATAAGTTCAGAGTAACAAAAGGTTGTGCCTATTTTTATATTTAATAAATATGGAAGAAATATTAAATGAACTTAGAAAAATACAAAAAGATTTAGATGAACAAAAAACTGCGATTCGAGAAAGTGGAAAAAACGTAACAGAGCAAATCACACAGAATATTAACAAAATGTTGGAAGAAAAATTTTGCATTTGGGAGGAAAAACATGAAAAACTTAAAGATATTGTAGAAAACCAGGAAAAAAGAATCTATTTTCTAGAAAAACAGGCAAGAAAAAGAAATATAGTATTTTTTGGTATTGAGGAAAAGGAAAAATCATATGAGAATCTGGAAAATAACCTTACCAAATGGATAGAAGAATTCTTTTCTATAAAATTAGCTTACAGCGACATACAAGAAGTAAAAAGAATAGGAAAGAAAGGAGAAAGACCACGCCCGATAATAGCGACATTCTCAACTCTCGGTATCAAAATAAAAATTCTTAAACAAAAAGGAGTGCTGAAAGATACTCCTTACTACATGAAAGAGGATTACCCACAATACGTATTGAATAAAAGAAAAGAGCTACAAGATCAGCTGAAACTAGAGAGAGAGAAAGGTAACACAGCCACAATTAAATACGATAAACTGATTATTCATAAAAATCATAATAAAAGAACACTTCCCATGTCACCTGAAAATAACTCCCAACCGCAACCCAACAAAGACATACAGGCTATAAAAAAGAATAAAACACAACAGTCACACTCATCGATACGAAGGTCAAGCAGTATCTCAGAAGGAGTCGTAAAACCAGGCATGCTTAACTATATTGTCAACAAAAAAACAAGCCAGTCTACCGAAAAACAGGAAAACAAGAACGTATAGCAACTAAGGCAGCCCTCCCACACTGATCATACAAACGAACTTACGCAAGCAAAAAACTTAAAACTTCTCCCAACCCGGCTGGTCACCGTGGGGGAATATGACTATAACCCTTCAAAGGAAAGCATAGAAACAAAGAACAATAACATTAAAAAATCTAACCTGGTATACATCGCAACATACAATGTCAGAACCCTATCGTCATATGAGCGCTTATTAGAACTAGAAGAAGCTATAAATGGTATAAAGTTTGATATAATAGGAATTTCGGAAATGAGACGTCTTGGAAATATGATAGAAGAATACGAGAACTATATATTGTACTATATAGGACAAACACCAGGCAAATATGGGGTAGGTTTTATAATTAACAAGTCTCTAAAAAATAACATAGAAAGCTTCGAAGGAATAACAGAACGAGTCGCAATAATGAACATCAATATCCAAGGTCACAAGGTATCCATAATTCAAGTATACGCACCAACAGAGGCAGCAAACGAATCTGAAGTAGAAGTATTCTATGCCACGATCAACAAAGCATTGGAAAGATCACACAAGGACATTATATTAATGGGAGACTTTAATGCTAAAATTGGTCGCCCTAAGAAAGAAGAATTCTTGGTCATGAAACAGCACGGATACGGTGAAAGAAATGAGAGAGGACAGAGATTAATAGACTTCGCACTCGAACACAAACTAACGATTATAAACACATGCTACAAGAAAAAGCCGAGTAGAAGGTGGACTTGGCGTTCGCCAAATGGCAAACACAAAAATGAAATAGACTATATCCTGTCCAACCATCCAGAAAATTTTCAAAACATTGGAACTATAAATCTGAATTACCCATCAGACCATAGACCAATTAGAGTAACAATAAAACTAAACAAGCAAAAGTTAAAAAGAAACCAATTCACAAAATATTCGATAAGCTCGCTCAAAAACGAAGAAGAGATAGCCAAGTACAATGAAAACCTATCAAAATTGATTAACCCTTCTGTTGTTGATAAAAATATCTCTGTACAAACCTATTACGATAAATTAATTGACGCAATCACACAAAGCCTGAAACATGCCTACAAAAAGAACGACGATATTAAACACCACAAAGTACTGTCAACAAATACACTGAGATTATTACAAAGAAGAAAAGAATTGCAGAAAACTAAGGAAAAAACTCGGTCCATGAGAAATGAGCTTTCCGCACTTTATAAAATTGTACACAAATATATAAGAAAAGACTATGCTCAGTATAGGACAGCTACCATAGAAAGACATTTACAACACACGGGAAGTACAAAAAAGGCTTACAAAGAACTCAAAACAAACAAAACTTGGATAGAAGGATTGAAAACAGCGGACAAAGACCAGTACCAACGCAACGACATTATAACAGCTGCCACCGATTACTATAAAAATCTATATAGCAAAAAGGCTGAAACAACTACCATATCAAAATCAAACGCTATTATTGAAACTGACGATGAAAGCAACATTGAACCAATAGATGAAGTGGAAATCATAGAAGCTATTAAGAAACTAAAAATAGAAAAAAGCCCCGGCTCAGATAACATCACAAACGAAGCAATAAAAGAAGCATACATTACCTTGGCTACACCACTAGCGAAACTCTTTAATTTAATATTTCAAACCTGTGAAACACCTTCGCAATGGTCCGAATCAAATATCATTTTGATTTATAAAAAAGGTGACCCCAAAAACATTAGCAACTATAGACCAATAAGTTTACTGCCGAGTATATACAAACTCTTGTCTTCCATCATAAACTTAAGAATCAACGCTGCAATAGAAGAAAAACAACCCATAGAACAGGCAGGCTTCAGGAAAGGGTTCTCTACCATTGACCATATTCACACCCTTGAATTGATTATAGAAAAGTATCAAGAACAACAAAGACCTTTATATATTGCTTTCATCGACTACCAAAAGGCTTTTGATACAGTATCACATGCAAGCATATGGGAAAGTCTAAAAGAACAAGGAATTGATGATACATATGTAAAAGTTATTAAAAGTGTATATAGAAATAATACTGGTAGAATCAAGTTAGAAACCGTCGGCCCAAGTTTCCCGATAGAAAGGGGGGTTAGACAGGGCGACCCGCTATCTCCTAAAATATTTATAGCCATACTAGAATTTATCATTAGTAAGTTAAATTGGAGTAAATCAGGTATTTATATAAAAGACACCTATCTAAGTCATCTGAGATTCGCTGACGACCTAGTGTTGCTATCAGAAACGAGTTCTCAATTGCAAGTCATGATTAAATCTTTACATGAAGCTAGTGTTAAAGTGGGATTAGAAATGAACCTCACAAAAACAATGACAATGACAAACAGCTTAAAAAGACCACTGAAAGTAAACGGCACACCCTTGGAATACACAGAAAAATACATATGTCTAGGGAAAAGAATCAGTTTTGATAAAAAAAACAACGAACTTGAAGTAGAAAGAAGAATACAGCTAACGTGGAATAAATACTGGGGTCTGAAAGAAATATTTAAAAGCAACATGCCGATAGCAATCAAAACGAATGTCATGAACTCTAGTCTTCTACCGTGCTTGTTATATGGCTGTCAGACGTGGAAATTTACAACAAAAGTAAAAAACAAAATCAATAGTTGCCAACGAGGACTAGAACGTAGTATGCTCAATATAAAAAAAAAACTGGATAAAATACGACACTCAAAAATAAGATCAATAACCAAAGCAACTAATGCTCTGTCACACGCACAAAAACTAAAATGGAAGTGGGCAGGTCATGTCGCAAGGCTCACAGACCAGAGGTGGACTGTCAGAACGACACAGTGGCGTGGACCGCAAGGGAAAAGAAGCAGAGGGAGACCGCTAACACGCTGGGAGGATGACATCCAGAAATCAGCCGGCCCACATTGGAGTCAAATTGCACAGGATAGGGACAAATGGACATCCTTGGAGGAGGCCTTCACCCAATCTGGGGTTCTTGCAGATTAACTGTTTCAAATAAAAATAAAAATAAAACTCACAACTTACATACTAACCAATAATCACTAACATTAATTAATAATAAGTTTAAAAATTTTTTAAGACACTAATATTATTAAGTACATAAATTAGAAATGTAAAACCATACTTGCAAGAAATAAAGGCTTTTTATTTATTTTATTTTATACTATAACAAGTAATATAATAATAACGAGGAGCTCGGTGGCGCAGTGGTTTAGCGCCTGGACCAGCGATTGCGGAGGTTAAGGACCTGCAAAACGTAGCATCAATGAAAACATGTAAAGTTTTGTCGCATAGTTAGAAGAATCCACTCATTTTGAAAGGTAGAAAAAAATATTGTTGTATTTGACATATCCTGAATTAAAGACTTAGCTATAAATAATTTCAAGTAAAAGCTTAGTTAGTGAAAAAAAAATGTTTTTCTAAAAAGTTTTTTCGTCGCACAATACTCGAAATTTTCAGCGGCAACTAGTATATTTTTTTCAAATAACAAATAGAACATAAGGTGAATTAAAGACTTATCGAAAAAAAAAGAATGTAAATGTTATGGATCACTATTAAAATCAAAATAAACAGGTTTTTTAGCATTTTGAAAAAAGAAATATATGTAGCTTACTTCCGCAATTTGTTTGCGGAAGTAAGCTACATATATTTCTTTTTTCAAAATGGTTTGGGACTTCCGCCAAGTGACGCCTGATTCAATCAAATAGGTTTTTTAGCGCCTGAAAAATGTAAAGAGCAATGCACTTAGAAAAATATTTGCTAGTTTTCGGCATACACTGAGAGATTTGGCGCGGGAGGGCGGGGTGAACGCCCGGGGGCTTGCATCGGGTGATATCGAGAATGTGGCCGTACTTTTCATTTCTTATCGTAGCGTGTCGGTCAAGTCAAGTCGGTCTCGTCTTTTTCTTTTGGATTTTTGAAAGTTTTGTAAACTTTGTTTGTTTTAAGTAAATAAAAGAAAATCGGGTTGCACTCCGGGAGTGCCGGCAGAAGTGAAAACTTGAATATTAACGTTGTGCATTTTTTATATTTTGGAATGGTTAGAGAATAATTATGCACGAATTGCCGTCTTACGAATTTACTCTGCATTTGAATTTACGAATACAGAACAGTATTGTACGAAAGTCTTATCCATAGCTTGAAAGAAAATCTAGAGTTTTGACCAAAGAGAATGTAAAAAACCGGCCAAGTGCGAGTCGGACTCACGCACGAAGGGTTCCGTACCAAAAAACGGCAAAAAAATCACGTTTGTTGTATGGGAGCGCCCCTTAAATATTTATTTTATTCTGGTTTAGTATTTATTATTATAGCGGCATCAGAAATACATCATCTGTGAAAATTTCAACTGTCTACCTGTTGTCGTTATTAATATCGAGCAAAAAACGGCAAAAAACAGGTTTGTTGTATGGGAGTCCCCATTAAATATTTATTTTATTTTGTTTTTAGTATATGTTGTTGTAGCGGCAACAGAAATACATCATCTGTGAAAATTTCAGCTGTCTAGCTATCACGGTTCATGAGATACAGCCAGGTGACAGACAGACAGACAGACAGACAGACAGACAGACAGACAGACAGACGGACAGACAGACAGACAGACGGACAGCGGAGGCTTAGTAATAGGGTCCCGTTTTTACCCTTTGGGTACGGAACCCTAAAAACTAGCCTTTTAGTTTGGCATTAAATTAAAAAATTTGCGCCTTGCTATGGTGACACAAGTGTTTACGTCTTGAAATGACGCGCCGCTATTTTCGCCGCGCCCCGTAGAAAGAGAGGGGGATACTTCCGCCGCCGGCTGTCTACTCTCCATCCGTCACATCCGTCTTACGAATTTTCGATCAGGGTCACGTGATCCTGACTGACTGACGCGAGTTCAACATTTTTTCCCCATTACAAAAAAGCATACAACGCCGCTAAAGAAGCTTTCACTTCAATAATTTTATTTAGTGTTAAGTAATAGTTTTAGGTGTTTGTTTTGTAGTTTTAGGTTTTAGTAATAAATTAAATAGTGTTAGTATTAGAAGCACTGTAGTAGGTAAACGCACGCCTCGTCGCGCTGCGTCTAGTAAGACTTGATGTCGATGACGCGTCGTCGTCGACATCATAGTCTTAGAGGTCACGGAATTTTTGGTAACGGTCGAGGAAAAGGTTAGATTCGTTTTTATAGATAGTAGAGTGGTCCCTTAATGTGAATGATGTCGGTCTGCTTGATCTCAGTGGTTGCCACTTCCAGTAATAGCGCTTATAAGAGGCTTCATTGTTACGAGAAAGTAACGATCAGAGAAATTGTCAGTATTAATACCTATTTAAAGTATGTAGTGCTCAGTGGTTTCGTTTCAGAGCTATGACGCGCGCAAGTTACGACTTTTTTTTAATAGTAATTTTTTTAAATACTAATCGATAGAACTCTTTATTATAGAAGAAATTTCTTAAGATATTTTTGTCTAAAATGAATAGTTTGGCTGGATAAAAATATTTTATGTTTTTTTTTTGTATGGAGTGAGACATTCAATGTGCTCTTACGGCTAATTCCTAATATTTTCCGCCTCAAAACTAATTCTGCGTCAATATTTCACACGTTTACAATAATCCTATACTATTAACGCGCGACTTAAATTGTCCAATCCAATCAATAGGTACATATTGGATTTTGAAACAGTTTAAAATCGTATTTTTTTAAGGAAGAACTAATTGTTTTGTGATTCTTTTTTACTTTATTTTATCAATTTTAACATAAGGAAAGCCAACAAAACTTTCAATCACTATATTACTATGGATAAGTTTTTTTACCTAATGAATATAATGCAACCGAAATAACAAAATGTTGCGGGACAAGGCCTATGGCTAAAGGCTAGTGCTCCTGTGTATCGATTTATACTAGTTTTTTTAGCAGAAAAATATTTTTTTTAGGTAAAATCATGTTTCCTTCTACTCCACGAATGCTGTGACCGTTCTGCTTTGTCAGGGTTTCTAACAATGTTCACTATTGGTAATTTGCTAAATATAGAGATGCAGTAGCGTCGAAACATGAGTTATATCTTACTTGGGTTGATGCTCGATCCTATAAAGCTAGAAATACACGTGAAAAGAGGAAAGCCTTTAACAAAGCCGTCAAGTCCTGCATTGGGAAAACTTGCTTCTTGAAAAATTCTGGTATAATTTGTGGAGGTCATCTTCTGCCGTCCCTCAATGCCTCCTCTGCGGAAACCAGGCGGATCTTTGGCACATACTGTTTTGCCAATTTATTTGCCGAGTGTTCTCGTTTAGATTCTTTAGATCCTGGCAATGTTGTACCATCAGTCTTACCAAGTTGTGAGATTTCAATGTCGGAAATCCGCATCAGAGAGACCGAATTTAAAAAAAGCATTGCTTGATCTGGACGTGAATAAAGCCAGTAGTCTGGATAGTATACCAGCCATTGTTCTCAGGACTTGCGCCCCTGAGTTAGCCCTGGTATTAACACGCCTGTACCGATTGTCTATGGCAGTGTTTCCCAATCAGTGGTACGCGTACCCTAAAGGGTACGCGAGGTGCATCAAAGGGGTACGCGGAGCAATCACTTACTGCTCACTAGTTCCAGTGGATATAGTTCCATGGAACTACTGATACTGATTATTCTCACTAGTTCCATTGGCAATGGAACTAGTGAGAATGAATATGTGGAACTACAGAACAAAAAGTATCAGTAGTTACATGGAACTGTATCCAATGGAACTAGTGAGAATGATTGGAACTAAAATATTATATTTTTTATTTTTATTTTTTATCTCACCTGATGTTCTCTTGATGATCTCACTTAACATTAGGTCTGCATCCAGAATCCTCAACCACTGAAGTATTGGCTGTGTTAACTCTATGATGTCAAATATGTTTCTTCTTTATTTAGAATCGACGACGACAATACTTTTAAGAAGTGGAGGGTTACGACGATATCTATTACACAAACAGAGGATGACCAGATTAGTGTCAATCTGGCCAATAAGTCCCACAACATTGAAACTGTCAGTGAAGAAGGTAAAAGCGGCAAACAGTTTCGTCTCACTCCTCGCTGCAGTTAGATGGGATTTATGCTTTGGTTCTGCAATCGGAATAACATGGTGGCATTTACGAAGTAGCTCATCATCTTGATATACCTGTAGTTTACATGGCTCCACATGGCACCTCTGGTAGACTACTGCAGCACCACCCAGGTCTCGATCAAAGGCTTTCTCATAGTCAACGAACGCCAAGCAAAGTGCCAATTATATACGCGCCTATGCGCTTGACAATATTTTCGTCTAATCAAGTTTCATACTGATTTCTACTCTTTGGGATGCACATGGAGATCAGATCATCAATCATTGTATTCAGGTCTTACAGCTAGAACTACATAATCGGAAACACGAAGGTGTCTTATGATAGTCGCCATTGATATTTATGCCGATTCCTTTCCAGTCTAGGAGCTTAAAAATATCCTTCAACGCAGCCTTGAAACAATCCCTACCAACAACCCAACCGAGTATAAATGTACACCTTTCTGGGAATTGAACCGAGACCCTTGTGGCTAAAACGGGTGGGTGAACCACTAGACCACAGAGGCCTAAAGTTATTGTTAGGAACATTACACTCGAAGTTTTTGCTCACTACCAACGTACACCTAGTACAGACACATGAAGTCCAAATAAGGAAGGAATCTTTGAGACGGAAGACCCTCATCGAATACAGATAGGAGGGACCCAAGAATACGGAATGCTTCGGAAAATTAATCGTGACCATCTTACCTATGGAGAGACCCGTGCTCGGCATTTCCTTATGTTTGATTTGGGAACCTATTTCTGACCTATTTCTGTTTTACGATTCCACTATTATAGCTCATTCAATTAACAAAAAAGTAACGAAAGTGTTAAATATATAGCTATTTCTTAATAAATTATCATAGAATATTATCGAATCTGCCACTTTCGATAAAATTCCAGATTTCAAAAGCATTGAATACTATTGAATCAGCCACATTCGATGAAATTCCTGATTTTAAAAGCATGGAATATTATCGAATGTGAAATATCTTGGAAAATATAAATATAACATTATAATAAAATTGTTATTAGGCACAAAAAAAGAGACAAAAATAAGCTATTATTTAGTAAAGATACTTTACTGATACAATTCAAAATTACGATTTTGTTAAATTTTGTGTAAAAAAAACTTTAAACTGCTCTACTGTAAAGAACGTGATTTGCAGTTTCAATACTATGCGTTGTGTAGGTCGATATTTTTGTTTTTTCGTTGGGAATATTAAAGCTTTATATAATTAAAACAATTACTAATAGACTTTAACTGTGTGACTGGACGTTTTTTTTGCCTTTTCTAGTGTTAAAATTGATGAGAAAGTAAAAAAAATGACAAAATAAACAGGTAAGACCTGTTAAATAAATGTCATTTCCGCAATCAAATCACAAAATATAATGTGTATGCCTATTTATTTTAAGACGTGCTTCTAGACATTACAACTTAAAGCACGAAGCTTTAAGTTGTAATGTCTTTTTTATTCTTTTTCCATATAAAATTTGAACCCCATTTTCACCCTTTTTGGGGTTAAATCATGTCCACCGTGTTGGACTTCAAAATAAATGTAATTTTCGCAATCGTCGGAAAACCACAATAACGACATCCATATCTATTTTTAGGTTTATTTACCCCATTTCATCCCCATTATAATTCCCATAGGGATCGAAATACTAACAATAATAATGTACGTTGCGTTAAATTTGCATCCATAAGCTTAAATAATAAATTTAGCGATTTTCATTTCGAAAATGAAGGATTTTTATTATTTCTATACACAACTTCATCCCCCTTTTCATCCTTTAGAGAGTGGAATTTTCAAAAAAAATACAATCGTCAGTCTAAATACAAAATTTGAAGATCCTCGCTTTCAAACTGAGGGAATTTCATACAAACTTTGGACACCCGTTTCACGGGGGTCCCCCCTAGGGGGTGAGTTATGAAAAAAATCCTTTCTTATTGCACCCTTAGACCTTATAAGGAACCTATGTACTAAATTTGGAGTCTCTAGACCTAGCTGTTTGGGCTGTGCGTTGATATGTCAGTCACCAATCAGTTTCTTCTTTTATACACGGTTAATTTTTAAGTATATCTAAAAATGAAATGGGGATTTCAGACCACGCAAATGAACGGGTACGTATCAGAATGTCTAAACTTGAAATGGCAAAGTTCAAAATGTCAAAAATTAAAATTCAAATGGTTTAAAATGTCAAAAATCATTATGTCTAACTTCAAAATAGCAAAATTCAAAGTATCAAATGTATCAAATACTTTACGAGTTAAAATATCAATGGTCATTAAGTCTAAGTTCACAATGATTTATTTGAATTGGGTTGGATCTTAAAACGAATCGCCTTCTTTGTGGTTAATTGAGTCTGTGGAGGTATCTTTGGGCTTCGCCTGAAATGCTTCATAGCAAATTTAGCTGCCTGAAATGAGTCTAAACTAGTCTACTGGGACTTAGAAACCGTAGACCGTAGGTCACAAGATAGGTGCGAGGAACGTAGCAACGAGCATGTTAGGTTGACATGAATCCAGCGCGCGAGCCGAGCGAGCGAAGCGAGCGTGCCGCGGCAGCGGCCGGCGAAGCGCCAGAAAAAATCTATTTCAAACTCAATTGTTGGTTTTGTTTGCCGGTTACTGAATCAGTGACTGGCATCGGCTACCGAATCAGGGAGCAGCGCGGCTATGAATGTGCGGCGGAGGCACAGAGGTTAACACGCAATTATTTAACCTGATTAATTAGGTACCTAAATGAAAGAAAGGTATAAGTAAATTCTATGCGTCAATATAATTATGTATTTGGACTATTAGACATTTTAAGTTTTGATCATTTGAACTTAGACATTTTTATTTAGGACTATCTGACCGTTTGACATTTTGTACTTTCGACATTTTAATCGTTAGACATTAAAATTTTTGACATTATGAGCTTTGCCATTTTGAGTTTAGACATTCTAACTTTAGACATTCTGATACGTACCCAAATGAACAGCTTTTACTATGGGACCAACCACCACATCGCGAAAAAAATCAGCTGTTCCATACATTATAGTCGAGTCGATGTTGTACTTTTCTATGGAACAGCTGATTTTTTTTCGCGATTTCGTGGTAGGTCCCATAGTAAAAGTTGTTCATTTACGTGGTCTGAAATCCCTATTTCATTGTAAGATATACTTAAAAATTAACCGTGTATATTTAGATCACTCGAAGTTGCAACCACTGAGATCAGGCGTACCGCTACCGACATCATTCACATTAGGGGACCACTCTACAACCCATAAAAACGAGTCTAACCTTTTCCTCGATCGTTACCAAAAATCCCGTGACCTCTCAGTCTATCAAGTCTCGCTAGGAGTCGCGCAACTCACATTTTTAGAGTTTCGTCAACGAAACAGCCTAAGATACACCAGAAATGCAAAATAGTAAAATTATTACGTGCCAATAATGAGCTTAGCAAAAAGGCAACACAGCGCACGAATTGGAAATAATAAACATGTAAATAATTTCACAAGAACCAAGGGATAGTAAAAGGGTAGTAGGTACCCCAAAGACAATTTTTCTTATAAAAATAGACCATCACTGTGGGAAAAATTTTCAAAGAAACTTTCTTGGAAATCGAGTTTTTTTTATGACACTTTAAGCTCGTTTACGTGATTAAAAGTATACTTTTTCTGTAATATCTCAAAATTCAATTCAAATTTTTGTTCACCCTGATCAGAGAACATGACATTTATTCACAACAGCAAATAATTTAAAAACAAACAAAAATTTTCTAAATGCGGCCCAGTCTACACCGCTACACTGGCAGCGCAGGGGAGGTGCGGCGCGGGAGGGGCGCCGCTGCACGTGCACACCGCGCTTCGTCTGCCGCACCCCCTCAAAAACCTAAAAATTCGATTAAGCAGCGCCTTAAGCAAAGTTCGCAAGGTTCGGTCATGGGATGGGTGACCAAAAATTTATTATCTCGAGCTCCTCCGTGCTTCGGAAGGCACGTTAAGCCGTTGGTCCCGGCTGCATTTGCAGTCGTTAACACCCACCAATCCGCATTGGGCCCGCGTGGTGGGTAATGGCCCGTCCTCCTTATCCACCCATAAGGAAGGCCTGTGCCCCAGCAGTGGGGACATTAAAATGGCTGATGGACTAGTAATATAAACATTTTGCAATGTGGAGTAGCTGAAACGTTTTTCAGTCACCTTAAGCAGCATTTGTAAATTAACTGTCCGCCTGTTCGCCCTTCCACCTGTCTGCCGTTTATCCTACTTTTTTAAAGACTGTCCTAAAATAACATATCCAAATATATTTATGATTGTACGGACCCCTCGGTGCGCGAGTCCGACTCGCTCTTGACCGGTTTTTTTTAGTTTAGAACCTACATTTGAGTGAAATATTACTTATCATTTCAAATTGGCTTAAAACGATATCTGTTTCATTATTTACCCAAATTCATTCTATGCTGGAAATTGGGTAAAAGAAACATGGGTGATTATTATTTTTTTTTTGTTAGTTGTGTATTAAAAAGTTTTAAAAATGCGTATTATGTGAGCTTATTTAAATAAAGAATATTTCACTTTCACATTAAACCAATAACCTCACAGGAGTGGATCTTACTAACACCATAAAAAAATAAATAAAAAAAAACCCGCCTACATCAAAAGACAAGTTTGGAAAGATGGAAACAAGATTAAATATTAAAGGCAACATAATAACATGCAGTCGGAGGCATGCATAAAGAAACATTCTGAATGATTTAAGTTCTATGCCTCCGACTGCATGTTATTATGTTAACTTTAATTTTTAATATTGTTTCCATTTTTTCAGTTGACTTGTCTTTTGATGCAGGCGGGTTTTTTAAATCTTTTTAATTACCTAATGTTTTTATTTATATCTTTTTAGTAATTATATATTACGGTCATGATATACCTTTTTGAAATCCTTATGATAAGCCCTTTAATTTGACATCTATACATAAAATAAATATTTTCTACTTCGTATAATAGCACCGTACAGCCGCCATGATGGTTTTTAACGCCACTTACTTAAAAACACTTAGGCTATCCAGACAAACCTAACGATATCTTAATCATAGAAATCTGTTTAGCCGTTTGAATGATATGAGGTAATAAAGAATATTACATACAAACATACAAGATACGCGCGAAAAACATAACCCTCTTGCAGTCGGGTAAAAAACAACGTTTGTTCTACGACTTTCCGAAAAACAAATTAATATTGTTGTTTATGATGTATATGTTACGGCTAATACCCGAAGTGTGGCTAAACCTAGTTTTCTCGCACTCGCCTTAAATTTCTAACCTATATTCGGGACCTACAGGGGTAAAGCAGATCGGTTCACCTAGTTTTAGCCAATAGCTATCGGCTACACCTAGTTTTAGCCGGCTAAAACTAGGTTTAGCCGCACTTCGGGTATTAGCCATAACATATATATATCTATATTATCTTTATAAGATAATTAGAGTACCTAGTTACGTGTTTGTTATATGAACCGACCGACGTAACGAACGAACTATTTCTGGTTTCCCATTTCGTTTCGAAAAATGATTCACTTAATTATGGCACTTCACACAAGTATAAACACTTGTTAGTGCAAGATACTATGTTGAATCATAAAATGTTTTGCATCTATAATTGATGTTAAAATTATTGTGGAAATCAACGCACCTTTTTTTGAGAAAAAAAAGTTTTAATCTGATGGTGTTAATTGCTAAACATTTTGTTTTGTTAACTTTATTTCATATTGTGTACTAAATAGTCTTTAATGCTTTTTCATTTTGTGTAGTTTTCTCTTACTTATAAATATCTTTTTACAATAATAAAGTGGCAATCGGGTACGTTGATATCGCCTCATAGCTAGAGAATGCAAATCCGTATATATTTCAAAATCCGGATTTTTAAGAACGGATATTTGGTCAAATCCGGATTATCCGGATATTACGGATTTTTTATAAAACTGTTTTCTTTTTTATAAAAATAAATTATTTCTGTCCATATAGGTTCACTAATGTGATGTCTCTTATATTTATGTAAGTGAGTTCAATGAAAGGACAATAATTAATCAACTCCAATACTTTTTTGGCATAAAATACTGCAATATTATAATGTTACCTGTTGCACAAATGTAATTAAAATAGTGTATGATTGCGATTTGCGAGTAGGTGACGTAAGTGATCGTTCGCATGAGCGCTTTTGCGACGTTTTATCGCGCAATTTTTCTTAAGCTTCGAATAGAACACAATGTGACTGTGGAACGGGATAAAAAATATCGCGCGTTAAAAATTACTCGTACAAACACACAGTAGAAAAGTCGAAAAACTTATCACAGAAAAATAGCAATATGTCATACCTATCTGTCAAATGAAGCAGATAGCGATGCCAATAACACTTGCGCGGTAGACCCACTGGTCGAGCTAGAGACGTTGCAAGAACACTCCGAAATTGACGATGAAGAAGGAGAGTTGAATCGGCAGGAACATCAGGAGAGCTGGTTCAACCAAACAAACTTTTTGGGACTTAATGTGACAGACCTGAGACACGGCACTAGCAAGACGCGTGAATGGCGTCATCTAGAATTTAGCATCTACCGTTTAGCTAGTGCGAGAAGCGAAGTGTTCCATTTATAGCAACTGAGTGAATAGCAATTGGAGGAATAACAACTAAAGTATTCCGCTTAAAGCAACTATCAATATATTTGTAAGTCATTTTGTTAAATATCGAAAGTGGCTCTAAGTGGAATACTTCAGTTGCTATTCGCCCAGTTGCTATTCGCTCGATTGCTCTAATCATAAGTAAGAATACTTCCGAGAAACTTGCTCGTTTTAATTTTTTGTAAAAATTTCTTATTATTCGAAAAATCCGAATTTGATTTTCAAATCCGGATTTGGAAGTCTAGTAAAAATGAGAGGATATCCGGATTTTTCGAATAACGGATTATCCGGATTGCATTCCCTACTCATAGCGATCTAAATCTTGAAAAAATAAAGTCTATAATATATCACCTAATGAAAAAAATATGTAACCAAAAAATAATGTGAGTTTAAATGTAAAGATTTAAATGTTTAAATTCGTAAGTCTAATCAAACGGGTTCTTTTATTTGATGTAGACAGAATATGTGGGGCTCAGCTGCCAGTATTGAAAATATTTTTGTACTCCAAAAAATAGTTGTTCGCGCCATATACAATCTACGGCGGAGAGATGCCATAAATATTTTAACTTTGGCAGGCCAATACATATATGAAAATTTAGTTTATGTAAGGAAACACTATGATTCATTTGCTAAGAACAGCAATATTCACCAGTTTAATACAAGAAATAAAGATAAACTTGCCGTTCCAAGATTTAGGCTTGCAAAAACTAGAGGTTCATTTATGGGGAAAGGCATAGCCTTTATTAATAAAGTTCCACAACAAGTGATTGATCTTCCTTTGCATGAATTTAAAAACCATGTTAAAAATTCGCTCATGGGTAAAGGTTATTATAAAGTAGACGATTATACAGGACGTCCTGCCTATCGCGGGACGGTTGGCAACCCTAGATTTACATAACTATAGCAATTCATAAACCTGGCAAGTTTTAAGAGGTTGTAATACCTATCCCCCTGGAGCCACACCTGGCGAATATACACCTATGTTAAATGTAATGAAATAAAATAATTATTATTTAAATTGACTTTTGAATTCCAATTCCATTTCTATTTTTTACGCTACCGTACCGTACCAGATGCTTTGTTTTCCTCTGGCAGAGGTAAAATGCGCTCCGACGCGCGCACATTATGCGGCCTCTACACTACTCGCGAAATTGATCGAAGTTGGGCGGACGCGAGAGAGTAGAGAGGCACTTCGAATAACTTCGTGCATCCTTATAGGTCTTTCGATCAATGTCAGTTTTTGTGCTCGAGTCAAAGGGATGGAGTCGGGCGAGTACGAAGTGGCTAACCACACTACTTGGCTAACTTCAGTCAGAAATAAACAGCTTTGTGACAAGACGTATGTCCCGTCTTCCGTGATTATGTTTTTGTCTTTTTTTGACGTTTTGGTAAAGATATTGCATTTTGGCCAGACCGAAATATGATTTTTTTTACATATCTCCCCCATTTTAGAAGAAAAAACAAAAAACTGGCTTGACATAAAAAAATCTATACATTTTTCGAACCTGCTTACAAAATTTCACGAGAATCGGTTGAGAAATGCGACCTGTAGAAGAGAACAGGCAAAGCTGTTCTCTTCTACAGGTCTTAAAAAGGAGGGAGGTACTCAATTCGACCCGTTTTTTTTTTGTTTTTTGTTTGTTCACACACCGATTACTCGAAGACGGCTGGACCGATTGAAATGATTCAAACGTTATTACATTAGGTAAACTTCCAAGTTGGTCCCATTTTTTAAAATTTTGAAATCGGTTTAGTACTTTTCAAGTAATCTTGAAAAAAGCACGAAAATAGTATGATTTTGTGTGAACTACCTCGATGATCAGTCGTATAACTTCTTTTTTTATGAACTGAATAAGATAATTATTTTTTTGTTGGAAAAGGGATATCTTAAATGTAGTTCTTTAACCGACTTAAAAAAGGAAGTTCTCAGTTTGACCCGCATGTATGTATGTTTCTCCGCGATTAATTCACGTTTGGCTGAGCCGATTTTAATTTCTACCTAAATAATATACCTACACTACCTAATACAAAAGGTACCTACACTAAAAATAAAAAAATAAAAAATTGTTTAAAAAAACAAAAAACCGACTTCAAAAAACCTACCTCTAAAAAGCAAGAAATAATATTCGTAATAATAAAACACGTCTATTGAAGTCGGGTGGGGCTTTTAGAATAAAAAAAGGGATTTGTACTCCAGCCCCACCCAACTTCAATAGACGTGTTTTATTATTACGAATATTATTTCTTGCTTTTTAGAGGTAGGTTTTTTGAAGTCGGTTTTTTTTAACATATCTTCGCAATTAAAAAAAAATCAAAACAACTGCTCGACAAAAAAATTCTATAGGTATAATTTTCGAACCTGCTCACAAAATTTCACGAGAATAGTAGATGGGAACAGACAGCCGGATATATACGAAAGAATTTTTGCCGAAGCTGAAGCAGAGACGCTTCGCTCGCACTTCGTGCTCGTTCGGTCAAAAAACTTGACGCTTGGATCCGTTAAATAACACAGTGCAAACGTGGCTGCCATTTGCACGTTATCCATGTTGCCTAACACGTTAGCGATCGAGGTCCTCCCGCAGTTGTGCGAGTAGTCTACGACGCACTTCGTACTCGGGTAACTTCAAGGATTACTTCGGCGAGAAACTTCGCCTTGTAGTGTAGAGGCAGCTTTATGCGATTCTTAGGTTTAGTGCAAACGGTTGGAAGTGTTCTACTTCTACATCAAACTTTCAATATTTCGGCGTTATCGATACGAGTCATATCGATTTATCAGCCGATCCATCGATCCCTTAGATTAGATTATTCACTATTGAAAAGCGGCTGTTGCCTTTTGTGTGTACAGTACAGTACTATTTTGTGTATCTAACATGGCGCCTTGGACCGAGTTACCGTATGATATAACTAAAGTGACGCCGGAGGAAGACAAAATCATTAAGAAATGTTTGACAGGTGCGTGTGTGTCAGTGCTGCGTGGAATTGCAATGTTTAGTGTTAAAAAATGTGTACCTACATAATTTGAATGTGGATTTTTTAAAATTTATTTTTCTAAGAGTGGTTAAAACTAACATGCGAGAGGATTTTGTTTACATTTTAATTTCCGTGACGGGTGATTTTAAAGCGCAAAAAATAGAAAGTTAGGTAATAATAAAATAATACAATCTTTTATTTTTTGTGATCTAAGGGTTTTATATAATAGTTTGCATCGTGGTTCGGTAAGTCAGTTACGTTTTTTTATACTTAACAATATAATTTGTTTTTAAATAGGAAACATGATGGAAACGCGCCAATAATTGTGTCATAAACCAAATTAAATAAATCAAAGCCAAAGTCAAAATCAAATAAGCTATAGTCAAATAAACTTAATTATTAAGTACTTTTGAATTATTAAAATCGCAATAAGATTGCATTCGACATTTATATGAAAAAGCTAAAACATAAAAATGGTTTCTGAAGTATTTAAGTTTTTGAACAATCTTCAAGTTTTTAATCCATATCTTTGCAATTTAAAACACAATTGCAACGAAAGTAAATTTTAGATCACATTAACTGGTACTTACCTTCTCATTTAGGTGACTTTTTGGTTAACTATCATTAAGTAGGTATGTAGTTTTGAATATAATTTAATTTTAATACTTTTATCGATTACTTAATGTTAAGATCGCAGTTAAGTTACTAAGTATGTCTGTAAGTAAAAAAAGAAATAAGTACCTGTTTGTTACCTATCACAGATAATACAATATTACAGAAAATTTTGTCATAAACCCCTATCTATGACTTACATTATCAGTGGGTAATCATAGTATGGTTGTTTCGATGGAAACTAAGTATATACCTACCTAATGAAATATGATGATTTTTGAAATGAAATCTTCTTTAGCGGCGTTGTACGCTTTTTTTTCGAAAATCGAAAATTCGTAAGATGGATGTGACGGATGGAGAGTAGATAACCGGCGGCGGAAGTGTCCCCCTCTCTTTCTACGGGGCGCGGTGAAAATGGCGGCGCGTCATTTCAAGACGTAAACACTTGTGTCAGCATAGCAACGCGCAAATTTTTCAATTCAATGTCAAAACTCTAGTTTTTCTGTCAAGCTATGGATAAGACTTTCGAACAACTTTCTGTATTCGTAAATTCAAATGCAAAGTAAATTCGTAAGACGGCAAATCGTGCAAAATTATTCCCTAACCATTCCAAAATATCAAAAATGCACAACGTTAATACTCAAATTTTCACTTCTGCCGGCACTCCCGGAGTGCAACCCGATTTTTTTTTATACTAGGTGGGTAGCAACGAACTAAAGTGTTTAGTAATAATATGCGTATATTATGTAGCCCAAATATGGTATAATTATTATGTATAAAATAAACCTGTGTGGCTACCGCCCAAGTATAGCGTCGACTTCGCCGTCGGCTTCATTTGACATATGGTTGTAATACATTGCTACTTTTCTTTGGTATATTTTTATTTGTACCAAAAAGAAATAGCAATGTATCTCATCCTTCTGTCAAATGAAGCCGACGGCGAAGTCGACGACACTTGGGCGGTAGGGCCCCTGAAAAGCACAATTGGACTAAAAAAAATGGTTTCTTCTTATGCAAAACTTTTTGATAATTAAATAAATGGGTTAAGTTATCAAAAAAACAACAGGTACATCAGGGTTATCACTCCGCCGTTCTCCACACTAAATTCTTACTAATATTATAAATGAGAAAGTCCGTTTGTTTGTTTGTTTGTTACGCCTTCACGTCTTAACTACTGAACCGATCATCATGAAATTTTGCATACACGTTGTCAGGGGAACAGAGAAGGACAAAGGGTAGTTTTCGTCCTGAAAAAAAGTATTGTTCCCGAGGGAAAGCAAAAAAAACCTTTCCACGCAGACGAAGTCGCGGGCGGCAGCTAGTAAAAACTAAATTGAAAAATTTCGTAGGTACTTAGTAACAATTAGTTATTTGTAATACGTACATTTTCACATTATCTTTGGAATATGCGTTGTCACGACTCAAAAGTCGTGATGAGATAACAGTCAACACGTTTTTTTACAACTAACGGTTTAAGAAAATCTCGTGGTTTTACAAAAATAATACTGTAGGTGCCAAGATATAGATAAGAGAGATTAAACCATCTGTATTTGGCCTTTAGCTAAATCCACACAACGTTAAATAATAACACTTTCAGATGACAGATAAATACAATATTCACTGATAAAATTATGATACAAACAATTACGGACTTGGACATAAAAAAAATCCTGTTCAGCTTTAAATTTCATCAGCTCAAGGCTCAGCATCAGTATCAGCTTTGGTAGAGTAAAAAAAGAATAGACAATTTGAAAATGCTTATTATTGAGCTTATTTATAGTACACTAGCGGCCGCCCGCGACTTTGTCTGCGTGGAAAGATTATTTGCTATCCCTCGGGAACAATAATTTTTTTGGGATGAAAGGTACCCTATGTCCGTCTCTGTACCCCTAAGAACGTGTATGCAAAATTTCATGATGATCGGTTGAGTAGTTAAGACGTGAAGGTGTAACAAACAAATAAACAAACAAACAAACGGACTTTCGCATTTATAATATTAGTAAGGATATTGCGCGCGGACGAAGTCGCGTGTAAAGTATAGTGTTATAAAATTGTTATTTAACGACATCCAAGATTATTTTGTCAAATATTTGATGATAAGTGGCTTTAAATTATCTCAAAGTTCCTCTTTTATTGCGTCCTTTAAATAATCATATTTTTTGTTTGTCATATTATTATGTTCAACCCATGCCCATCACGTCATAGAACTGATAACGTGATACGTGTAGATAATCTTTCGTAATGATAATATATTTATTTATATTTTATCATTAAAATGATAAAATTAATTATATTCGGTTACCGTGTAAAATAAGTGCACTGAGTACGAACCACTTACAATCAAAACAAGATTTAAGAGGATTGTCTTTTGCATGATCCCTAACAACGGGTTGGCCCAAATTGTTTATATTCTCGATAAAATATCATAACCTATTTATTTTGTCCCAAACTAAATAACCATTTTCAATGGGGTGTGTAATGTATGACCTAAATTTACATGCACTAACGATTAGAGGATATAATAACATTTCATATAATTTCATTTGACATACCGATCAAATTATATAACATACGGTAAATATAATTTCACTTGACCTAAATACATGTAATATAAAAACTATTTGACACAATAATCATTTGATCTAATTAACAGATGATATAAAGCACATTTCATATAACATTCATTTACTCTATTCAACATTAAAAATAATTTTATTTGACCTATGATTTAAATGCTATAAAAACAACCATAGCCCAAAAATATGATTTCATTACTTATATATTTTTATCCACACCCATGCTTTAAATCCTCCATAAAGGGTTCTAAAACAGTTAGCTTACTGCCAAAATTACAGTATCGCTCCGCTGCGAGTGGTCAAAACACTAACCTAACCTACCTGGTGTATTAAGTTTTTATTACAGCGGGGGGCCTGGGGCCAGCCGCCCTGCACCCCCCAGCAAGCATTTTGCTAGCAAGTACCCAACATGCAAGCATGCAAGCAAGCATGCAGCAAGCAAGCAAGCATGCAGCATGCAAACAGCCATGCAGTAAGCAAACATGCAAGCAAGCATGCAGCATGCAAGCAAGCATTCAGCGTACAAGCAAGCATGCAGCGTGCAAGCAAGCATGCAGCGTGCAAGCAAGCATGCAGCATGCAAGCAAGCATGCAGCGTGCAAGCAAGCATGCAGCATACAAGCACGCATGCATGCATGCATTGTGGAGCTACGCTCGCTTCGCTCGCTCCGCTGCGTGTGGTCAAAACACTAACCTAACCTAACCTACTGGTAGGTGCATTAAAAGTGTTTCTTTATAGCGGGGGGCCTCAGGCCCCCCGACCCCCCCGAGCAGGGGGGCCAGCCCCCCTGCACCCCCCGGCAAGCATTTTGCAAGCAAGCAAGCATGCAGCATGCAAGCAAGCATGCAGCATGCATGCAAGCGTAGTGGAACTCCGCTGCGAGTGGTCAAAACACTTACCTAACCTAAACTACTGGCAAGCTACATGCATGCTTGTATGCTTGCTTGCATGTCTAGTCATTGTTATGTTATAATAATATGTATACTAATAGATGTAAGTACATTAAACATTAGTGGATTTGATAATTAAGCAAGCATCATAATAACAAAAGCTAGTTATTTCTATTTTATAGTAAAAGTTGATTATAACATGTAAAATTAGATCAAATGATATGTATATGAAATGTAAGTTAGATAAAAAAGCGATATATCAAATGATACTTATGGGATATAAACGTTAGAGCAAATGTAAATATGGCAAATAATAATGATGACAAATGAATAATAGGTTAAATAAAAATTATGTCATTTATTTTTAGGTCAAATAAAAATTTGATGAAGTCAACGTTAGTGACATTGAAATTAGATTAACTGTTTTTATGGCAACCGAATCGCACCCTTTTCAATGTCCCCACTGCTGTGGCACAGGCCCTCCTAAAGATAAGGAGGATGGGCTATAACCCCTACGCGGGCCCAATGCGGATTGGTGGGTGTGAACGACTGCAAATGCAGCCGGGACCAACGGCTTAACGTGCCTTTCGAAGCTCAAGATAATAATATTTTTTTGGTCACCCATCCCATGACCAACCCTTGTAAAAGTTGCTTGACCTTTGTAATCGCAGAGCCAGGCGCTAAACCACTGCGCTAATAGCTCAAGAACGGGTAGAAGATTTTTTGCCAAAATTTCTTCGATCAAAAATACCCTAGTTAACGCTTCACATACTCACTTAATCATAATCACCTCTTGTTTTGTACAAACTCACATTTATATCACTTATCATCCCATCTTTTATTTATCACTTACTTTGTGCAGAATAGGCGCCCAGTTTGTAAGTGGGTGGGACGCTATTTTGAGGTGCCATTTTTGAGATTCTGACCGGACATCTAGGGCCTAGAGAGTATACTTGATCGAAGCAAAACTTCCATAAAGTTATTGAAACTAAAGCCAAGGGAGGCCACTATGACAAACGTTAATATTTAAGATGAACAATAAAAAATCTTAGTAAAGCCAACCAAACACATTTCTATGTACTCAATTCAGGGATTAAAATACCGTTAAAAAATAACAATATAAAAAAAATAACGTTAAAAATACCGTTAAAACATTTTATCGGTAAATTTACCGGTAAAAATAACGTTAAAAATATTTTACCGGTAAAATTAACGTTAATATAGCGTTAAATTTAGTACCGGTAAAATTAACGGTAAAAAATTAACGGTAATATTAAAGTAACGTTAAAAAAAGGAAGAAATAACGTTAAAATTAACGCTATTTCAGTAAATAAAGTTAAATTTAAAGTTTTTTCTCAAATTAACGTTAAAAATAACGTTATTTATTGACATAACGTTAGTGTTAAAATTAACGGTAAATAAGTAAGAAATAACGTTATATTAAAAAATAACGTTAACATTCCCTGACTCAATTTGACTTTATTTTTGAATCGCATTGTCACATAAAATATTTTTATCCAAAATCATTTTTTATAAAATTATTTTTCATGGTTAGAAATATAACAATGGACGGATAATCAAACGGAAGACTGCAATTTGGCCATTGTTATCGTCATAAAAGTTATTACTATTTGATAACTTTTATGGCATTATAAAATATATTGGTACGTTTAATAGCTATAGATATGAGTTTGCTAGGCTAGAAAAATATATTTAGAATAGAATAGAATAGAATTGAACGTGATTTATTTAGTGCACAAAACAAGTTACAACACATGCTTAAATAAAATACAGGTGACACTAAAAAGGCAACCTACTCAGCATGTGTCGGGTGTCGCAGACATTCCGACGCTGATCTTCCGTGATTGCCTAAATATTATTATATCTTTTTTTTTGAGAGCACTACTACGCCATGAATAGATTACAATAAAAAGTTAAGGTTAACAGATTGTATAACTTGATTGATGATTTATCTTCTTGACTGCTAAAAAAAGTCTCAAATAGGTGGTAGGAAAATATAGACAATTCAAAAGCACCCAATTGCTAAGTTTATTTGAATAAATGATCCTCTTTTTCTATTTCAATGATGGGCCATCGACCGCACACTGGGACAAATATATACAATAGAACAGAACACACACATCCCACACTAGCACAGTGATTGTTTTACTTATAACTACATTTATCGTTTTTGTAATTCAAGTAAATATTTTTAAAAGTTACGTTTAAAAGCCGCAATACTTCAGCAGTTTCTTAATGGAGGAGGTATATTATTCCAGCATTTCGTGGCAGCGTATCGAAAACTGCCACGAAATGCAGCTGTGCAATGAGTGGGACATAACAAACGTGAAGCGATTCGGACCTTACGATGGGAAAATGAAAGTTTATTATACAAGTAACCTGGGCTATGTGTTTTAACAATGCCAAACAATAGACACGCAAAATGAAAAGATCGTCTTGATGCCATATTCATAAGATTACCTTTATTTAAGTATGGGGTAACGTGAGCTCTACGGGGAATGCAAAAACAGAATCGGGCACAGGCATTCTGGACGCGCTGTATAAGCTTTTTTGTGTAACCAAAGAGACGTTCGCCAATGACTACGTCCGCGTAATTCAGTTTTGACAGTATTAGAGCCTCACAAAGCTTGACTCGTGTGTCAGCGTCTAAATAATTGCGTACTTGGTACAAAACCTTGAGTCTGTAGAAGCATGCTTTCACAGTCTGGACAACATGATTGTGAAACCTTAGCCCGTTATCAACGAGGATCCCCAGACTTCGAGCTTCCATTACTTGCTCAATATCTATATTTCCAATTTTGACAACGGGCTGGAAAGTATTAATTTTTGTAATCTGAGCGGGAGATCCCAATAAAATAAATTTAGATTTATGCGGATTTAGAACTAGACAGTTTTTATTTGCCCAACTATTTATACGATTCAGGTCTTCGTTTATTTCAGATATGGCGGTTGACGTATCTTGAGGCTTAAAAGATAAATAAACCTGGAGATCATCTGCATAAACATGATAATTACATTTTTTTATGCAAGTAATCAAGTCCGCACTGTACAAATTAAAAAGAATTGGGCCCAATATTGATCCTTGTGGAACACCTCGACATAAAGTTGTAGTTTCTGAAACTTTCTTGTTCCCAGTCTCACTACATATCACAACACGCTGTGAACGACCACTAAGGTAGCTAGAGAACCATTTCAAAGCATTACTGTCAAACCCGTAGTAAGACATTTTTGACAATAGAAGATTATGATTAATGGTATCAAATGCGCGGGAAAAATCAAGAAGCACCAGAACTGAACCTTTACCCGCGTCTTGCTCTGTAAGGACATCGTCAACAACATCCAACATGGCTGTGGCTGTACTACGGCCAGCTCGAAATCCAGATTGCTTAGGTGGTAAGATGTTATTTGAGTTAACATAATCCGATAGTTGCTGGCATACTAGTCTTTCCATTATCTTGGACATAAATGGAAGAATACTAATCGGTCTAAGATCTTTTAAATCAGTTGGATCGTTAACTTTAGGGATAGGATTAACACGAGCTTCCTTCCATGCGTCGGGAAATGTACCAGTTAGAATAGATCTATTAATGATTGAAGTAATAACCGAAAGTGTTTGCGGCAAAGTCATCAGAATCATGTCACGTGTAATACCATCCACACCCTCAGTGTTACTATTAATATTCATAATAACTTTAGCAACAGAAGTTTCATCAACAAGATTTAAACTAAAATTTGCAGCACCAAATCTGTGATACTCAAAATAAGTAAGATCCGAGATAGAGACACGGTTAATACCTGGCGCATCCACAAAATGTAGGTTTACGACATCAGGATCACTGAGTTCAGGTGGTAAGGAAGTATGTTTACTGTTAAAATCAACGACATTATTTTTAATATTTTCCAAAGCTGTTTTGAGTTTTTCGAGTTACAAGTAATGTTATGTTGGAAATAGGCTGCCTTTTCAGTACCCAATGCCACGTTAACAATCGTTTTCAAGTCTTTATAGTAAGCATCATCAGAATCTGGGCCCGCAAGCCGATATTTTTCATAGGCTTCATCTCTGAGCCTCATCATTTCTTTTAAAGTGGGTGTAATCCAGGGATAACTGCGATACTTGATGCATACCCTTTTAATAGGAGCATGAATATCAAAGATGTGCAGAATGTAAGATGTAAAAGTCAAAAGAGCTTCATTAACATTATCGCTAAGTAATCGCTCCCAATTAACAGCGTTGATAAGCTTATCAAATTCCTCAATATCTATATCTTTAAGTGGTCTATAAGAAATCCATCTAGGTATGGGTTTAGCTTTCTTAATGTGTAAGTTAACAGGATAAGGTACTCCTTAGGCTCCGCCTATGTATTTTTGTAATTTCATCTAAATTTGTCCAGCTGTTTGGGTGTGAGGAGGAGGTAGTAAATACACACATACACACATACACACACACACACACACACACACACACACACACACACACACAAGTTTTTCGCATTTATGATATTAGCAGGAGCTGTTTTTGTATTTCGTACAATTTTGCATTTGTGTTGCAGTTACTGAGTCCTCATTAATTTTATTCATCCACTTATTGATGCGTATTTCACAAGTTGCAAATGGCTCACTTGACACGGTTATGTAGTTATAGCTTTTCATAAAGTATTTATTTTTTGTTTTACTTACAGTATAAGTATAATTACTTAGTATAATTACAGTTTGTTTGTTAGTTAAGTTTAAGGGCGATTGGCTTCTGTTATGTTTTTTAAGTTTTTAACTTTATGCTTTCCGTGGCAACCTTTAAGTAAGGCAACACTTACCTTGTATATTATCTTTTAAGTTACCTATGTGCATGTGAAGTGTATGACCTTGTTGGTTGTTCTAATAAATAAAATAAAAAAAAAAAAACGGTTACAAATGCATGTTTACTTAGATCAGGTATATGGTTGACAGTTATATTGGATAATCTAGATGTGCTACAGATTACATCCAATAGAGTTTCAGAGTGGTCGGTTAAGTGAGTAGGTTCTGTAACAAATTGATGAAGACCAAAACATTGCAAAAAGTTAGTCAATTTTTTAGTACTACAATCATTTGTAGCAAGCATATTTATGTTAAAATCCCCCATAAGTACTATATGATCAAATCTAGAGAAAGAGTTTACAGATTCAGTGAGTGCATCAATAAAAGTATCCACACTCAACCAGGGTGGCCTATATGCGGTACCAATAGCAAACCTAAGGCGATTTAGTGTGACACTTAACCACATTTGTTCAACGACAGCTGAATGAGGGAGTTTGATTAGTCGGACATGGATTCCATCACGAGTATAAAAGCCGACCCCTCCACCCCGCGTACGGACGCCCGAAGGTCGTGGGATATGACGAAGCCGATAGCCAGGTGGCGCAGGGGCACGCTTCTCCTCTCCCGCCCTCAACCAGGTTTCGTTTATAGCCATTATATCAACTGAGTGTTGTTCCAGCGCGACCAGAAACTCCTCGTGCCGACCCAGGATTCAGCAAGCCAAGTGTCAATAGTTTTCTATTAATGAATTGATAAACAAAAGAGTATGAAATCATAATCAATATAGAATTATTCAGATACCTTTTGACCAGTGTGCGGTGACGTTCATCAACAAATATGAGAAAATCGTGAAAGTAAGAAATTACATTGTGTATGTGGACATGAATACAAGATAGAAATACTATTGTATACGTGTAAACCATGATAAAGTACAAAGAATGCATCTCAAAAAATATATTACTGGTGGAGTAAATAAGCTCACCAAATCATTTTTGAATTAATTTTTATTTGGACAAGGCGGCACACACGTTTTACAGTTACCACAGATCAGATGGAAGAGAAGGGGCGAGCACAGAGCATGCATTTCTATGCCGCTGAATACAGATTAAATCTTGACGATATTATTTATGTCTGTAACATAAGTTGGGGCGGCCAAAATGCCCTTAAAGTACACCTAATGCTAAAACTTAACAGTTAAGCTTAAATAGTTCTACTACAAAACATCTAAACATTTCATGTTTAATGAAGTGAGAGCAGCTGATGTTTTGAAGTTCTTAATACTAACATGCATAATATAACAAGTGTTAAATTTGCGTTTGACACGCACTGAATGAAAAGAAACATGAAAATAAACGTAGTGAATGGTCACTTTGTCTGCCCTACGACTAGGTCTTGGGGTCGGAGACTACCAGAGGGTAGCAGCCTCCACAGACTATGCATCGCAGTTCCCTTTGAGCCTAATGAGAGAAATGCGAAATTAGTCATCAATGGGCAAGACTATTACCTTAGAAACCGCTCTTGTATGAGTTTTGCCATCAGCCGTTCTTACCTCTACCACACGAACCTTTGTGTCCGAGCCAATAAACACTTTGGAGATCCTACCTGTGGGCCATTGAAAGGGCGCCGTGTTTGGATTACGGAGTAGAACTAACATACCCTCCTTTAGGTTGGGATATTCCCTTTGCCATTTAGTTCGTTTGTTTAACAAGGCTAGATATTCATTTGACCATGCTCTCCAAAAATGCTGCCGTACTTGTTCGCAGCTCCTCCAAAGGCGTAGTCTGTTGGGGGGAATGTCAACACAGTCCTGTTCTGGGTAAGAAGTTGGAGCGCAACCGATTAGGAAATGCCCTGGTGTAAGATATGAATAATCAGAGGTGTCATGAGATAGAGCGACTAATGGTCTTGAATTTAATATGGACTCTATTTGGCATAAAATTGTCTGAAACTGTTCGTAAGTAAATAATTTGTTGCCAGTTACTCTTTTTAAGTGGTATTTTACCGACTTCACGGCAGATTCCCACAGCCCTCCATGATTGGGACTGTATGCGGGGATGAACTTAAATTTAATACCTTTAGTTGATGCCAAATCTAAAACATTATTTTGAAATGAAGAATTTTTATGTAATTGATAGAGCTGATGTAATTTATTATTAGCTCCTTTGAATGTTGAAGCATTGTCACAATGTATTACAGAAGGTAGGCCTCTGCGCGAGATAAATCTTTTTAGAGCTGCCAGAAAGGCTTCAGTGGTCATGTCTGAAACTATTTCGAGGTGCAGAGCCTTGGTGGTGAAGCAAACAAATACGACAACATAGCCCTTTCTAATTAAGCTGCGTCTTACTGTGGAATTCTTCACATCGAACGCCCCACAGTAATCCAAACCAACCCTTTCGAAGGCCCTGGCAGGTGTCACTCTTTCACGGGGCAGAGAGCCCATGAGCTGCTTGGCGCTATCAGCCTTATATCTATGACAGATAATACATTTGTGTAAAACACTTTTAATTTCTCTTATACCGTTTACAATGTGGTATTTTTGTGACAAAGTACTAAATAAAAGTTTTAAGCCACCATGCAAAAATGACAGGTGTTGATTAAGAATTATTATCCTTGTTAAGTGACATTTATTAGGCAATATTATTGGAAATTTCTTTGCAAAGGAAAGGTCTGAATTTTGAAGTCTGCCACCTACACGGAGAAGGCCATCTGCGTCTACAAAAGGATACAATGATTTTAAATTGGAATTAACTTGTTTGTTATTTTTTAAAAGCTTTATGTCTTCATGAAAATGAACGGATTGAACACTTCTTATGGCAGTATTTAATGCAGATTGAAATTCCCTTGCAGTGAGATTTCCCACATTGATTGCAATGTGCTTACATTTATTTATGAATCTTAAGACATAGCAAGTTACTCTAAGCATTTTAAACAGACTTGAATACTTAGTGAATAATGGCAAAGTGTTTTCATCACTTGCAACTGTGTGGTATGTATTTTCGACAACATTACATTGAATTGGAAACTCTAATTTTACCAAGTATGAATTACAATCATTTTTAATTTCCTGCAAATAATCGGGGCCTTGCCACCATATTTTGTTGTTTTGCAGTTCTTGAGGGTTAACACCTCTTGATAATATATCAGCTGGGTTGAATACGCCTGGTGTATGGTACCATGTCATATTTGCTGTGTTTGCAGAAATTTCTTTAACTCGATTGGCAACATATGCTGGTAATTTATGAAGACTAGATTTTAACCATCCTAAAACAATTTGAGAGTCCGAAAAAAGATTAATTATTTTAATATTTGGTAAAATTTTAGATATTTTATAAACTAACTTTGCTAAAATTAATGCACCGTTTAATTCGAGTTTTGGGATTGATAATTTGGAATTTAAAGGAGCAATTCTAGACTTTGAACACAGCAAGTATGATTGGTGTTGACCAGCTATTGTTATTTTTACATAAATGCAACAACCATAGGCCTCTGCAGAAGCATCACAATAACCGTAGAGCGCGCACTCATCTGCTTCAGAAAGCCGTAAATTGCGTGGAATTATGAGCTTAGGCATACTGGAAATTTGATTATGAAATTCTACCCACGCTTTGCTTAATGCATCAGGCAACGGATCATCCCACCCTAGATTGTGCCGCCAAATCTGCTGAAGTATTAATTTTGCTTTAACTGTAATAGGTCCAGCGAAACCCAATGGGTCAAAAAATCTGCTGACTGAGCTTAGGACACCTCGTTTCGTGAGCTTTTTGGGGGAGGTCACCATGTCTCCACTCAGCTCGAACACATCATCCTTTGTTACGTATGAAAGTCCTAATGTTTTTACAACTGATTTTTCCTGATCTAGATCACGCTGAGAAAAACCTAACTTTTCTTTTGGTATGTTTTCCAGCAGTTGACTATTGTTGGACGACCACTTGTGTAATTCGAAACTTCCCAGATTCATTAACCGAACAAGCTCATCTTTAAGTTGCACAGCTTCGTTGTAATTGGAAGCTCCACATATTATGTCATCGATGTAGCTCGATGATATAATAGCTTTGCTTGCTAAGGGGTAACCGCTCTGATGCCTTCTAGCCAACTCAACTAAGCACCTAGTGGCTAGAAAAGTCGAGCTTTTTAAACCGTAGGTTATGGTCTGTAGTTGCAAACATTGCAGAGGGTGTTCCGGACTGTCCCTCCATAAAATATTTTGAAGCACCCTGTGTTCTGGCTGTATATTGATTTGACGAAACATATGACGTATATCGCACATTAAAGTAATATTGAAAGTGCGAAACTGTATTAAAATGTCAAATAATTGATTTTGAACGACAGGTCCATTACATTGTATGTCATTTAAACTAGGATTGTCATGACTTTTGGCGCTAGCGTCAAACACTACACGCAATTTATTTGTAACTTTATCCGTGCGTAAGACTGCATGATGCGGAAGAAAGTATAAAGGTTGAGTATTTGGTTGATTGGTACTTATATTTATTAATTTAGCATGATTTAATTTTAAGTACTCATGTATAAACTCAATGTATAATTTATGATATAATTGATCCTTAGAAAAACGTTTTTCTAAGTTGTAAAATCGCTGCAAAGCTATAGCAAACGAACTTGATGTATTAATGTCACTCATACTCATTTTGAGTGGCAGCCCTACTTCAAAACGGTTATTTTGTAGAGTGACAGACTCCTGAAACACCCTCTCGCTGTGAGCGTGCTCGGGTAATGATTCTAGGAAGACTTCTGGAACCTTTTCAGTCTCCCAAAATTTTTTAACAGCGTGATCCAGATCAGTGCTTAATACTGCATGCAAACTAGTTGCTACGTTACAACATGGAAAGGAATCACCTGAGATGATGTATCCGAACCTGGTGTTGAGCATGATTGGATCTGATTGCCCTCCTTCGATTTTCCCATCTTGAAGCACACGAAAGAAGATGTCCGCACCCAGCAGCAAATGAATTTCTCCTGGAATATTATATTCATTATCAGCTAATGCAATATTTTTCGGTATTAGCGCTTTAGAAATATCAAACTGTCTTTGTGGCAAAGGAGAGGTAATTTTATCAACAATGGAACAAATAACATTTATATTAAAATTCTGCGTTAAAGAATGTACTGTGATATTTATTGCTTTATCCAGTTTATTTAGTTTGTTACCTAATGTTAGTATTTGTTTTTCACATTTGAATGGTTGCATGCCTAATTTGGTTAGTAATTTGGTTGTGATAAATGATGTTTGACTTCCCGAGTCGAGCAGTCCCCGTACAATGACCTTGTTTCCTGCTGCATCCAGCACCAACACCTTAACAGTTGGCAGCAAAACCTTAGGTTGGGATAACTGACTAGAATACGAACTCATTGAGTGCTCGTCAACAGAAGTTTCCTGCTTGTCTGTCACATGAAGCAATGTATTGTGATCCTTTGACTTGCAAATACTACATTTGAAGCTATAACGACAGGGTTTGGAATGTATGCCTAAACATATAACACAGTGTTTATTTTTATTAACATATTCAAGCCGTTTCTCAATTGACATTAACACAAATTTGGGACATTTAAATAATCTGTGTGAATCATTACAAATGTTGCAATGTTTTGAAACAGCTGATTGCTTGTGGTCAATGACCCCTGCCAATGTTACACCTTTTGGCCTTGATTTTTCACTGTGCATAGGGCTTACTTCCATCGATACTGCACGTTTATCCAAAAATTCTAAAAGATCGCTAAATAACGGCATTGTAGTAGCACAGTCCCTCTCAGAATGAAACAGCCGCACAGTCAAAGGGTCCAATTTGCGTAAAACAATGCACATTAATATGGAATCCCAGTGTTCAACGGGTTGTTTTAAGTTTTTAAGCGCTGCTAATTGTTGTCTTATTCGCGTTGTAATTTCCCTTAACTGTGGAGCGGTTGCTCGCTGAAGAGGTTGTAAATCTAACAAAATGTTTATGTGCTTTGAGATCAACAATGATGGATTATCATACCTTTTTGTTAATAATTGAAGAGCCGATTTATATGACTCATTACTTGGTGGCAAGCCCTCGATTATTTGCAACGGCTCACCCTTGAGCAGCGTTCTCAAGTAGTACATTTTTTCAGTTGAGGTTAGTTTAGGGTCCTTGTCAATTATTGCTGAAAATAAATCCATGAACGGCTGAAAATCACAAATATCACGACCGTCAAACGGCGCTATGTTGATGGACGGCAAGTTTAAACACCTTTTCACATTAGAATTGGCTTGATTGACACTTTCACTTTGCTGTGTTAATAATAGTTTACGTTTTCGAATCGTAGCACACAGACGAAAGTAGCGTTCTTCTAGCGGTCCTGAGTCGTCGTCCTTTTCGTCAATGCAAAGTATCTGTAACTGAATGTCTTCCAGTTTGACGAACTGTGCCTTGAGACTGCATTCCCTCGCCTCAAGTTCTTCCTTGTCGAGGTCGGTGTTCGCCTCAAGATACGCTTCCAGACGAGTGAAAAAGCCTTTGCATTGGCCGCGCGCCGCTCGCAACCTTTTAAGCTCCTCGGAGTTAGACATGACTTTATCTTTGGACACCTTGCTTTCCTTTGGATTTTCCGCTTCCGATGAACTGCTGTCGGAGGAGCTTTCCCAAACGGACTCAGAGGAGTCCGATGACATGAGCCTGACAGATCGAGGTCACACTGCCGGCCGATTTCTTCCGACGACAAAAGCGCGCGAAGTGCGAACAAAGCAAGATGACTGGAGGCCTTCTCCGTAGGTGTGAGCGAGATGGCATATACAGGAACAAAGAGAATGAAAAAATGGCCGCCTTTTTATGTTGAATTCATGTTAATTAGGTTATTTTTGATTTGTTTGATTGAATTTGCTTGGTGCGCCTTGTCCTTTTATTTATATTTTGTTTTTAATTAATTAAATCATTGTGTTGTTTGTGCACTCAATGCGCGGTATAATTACGCATGGTGCTATGGCGTGTGGCACGCGGGCGGCCGGCGCATGACGACACTCGGTCGGACAATCCTGCTATGCTCACTTTTTCACCATAATTGCACTACACTTTAAACTGACTAAACTAGTTTCGGCACCATTTTGGTGGAGTAAATAAGCTCACCAAATCATTTTTGAATTAATTTTTATTTGGACAAGGCGGCACACACGTTTTACAGTTACCACAGATCAGATGGAAGAGAAGGGGCGAGCACAGAGCATGCATTTCTATGCCGCTGAATACAGATTAAATCTTGACGATATTATTTATGTCTGTAACAAACCAAACAATGATAAGTTGGCAATGGCATCGTAGTAGTGCTTTTACAATATACACAGACAGACTTTTCCTTGCAAATAGCAAACTTTCCCTTGAAAATAAAAGGCTTTCCCTTGTAAATATAATCAAAAATAGTCAAAAAGTAATATCGATATTGTTCAGATAAACAATATGTTAAAGCAGTTAACAAAATATCTAAAAAGTTTTGCACACAATGATAATAATAAATGACAACCAATGTAATTGTAATACACAAAGTTGAGGTATTTTTGAGATAGACAAAGTTTTACTAGAAAGCGATTAACAAAATATCTGAAAATTTCTACGCACAATAATAACAACATATGACAACCAATGTAGTTGTAATATGTAGCTATTTTCATTAAAAATTTAGAAAAAATAACACATCTTCTAAAAATGTTATCGAGAATGGAAAAAGTAATAAGTAAGCACATTAAATACTTAATAACAAAGTGGACAAAATGGGACGGTGATAGCAAATTTATGTGACAACCAATGTAACTGTAAATATTGTAATACATGGTAATTTTCATTGAAAATTTTGAATAAATAACACAACTTCCAAAAACGTTATCAATAGAAATGGAAAAAATTATGAGTATGCAAATTAAATGATTTATAACGTGATGAACAAAATGGGTCGGTAATAGAAAAGTTATCCATTTTGATACCGTTACTGAATAATAAATAAATACATGACTTAAAAATAACAGTAATACCTTCTCAACATACATATTATTGAACTGGGTTTTTTTCGGCATCGCCAACAGAATCAACACCAAAAACCTTCATAAAGTCAGTCTCAGATCGAAGGCGGTGACGTGCCTGGCCAGTTTCTTGCCGTACAAAAATCTTCCCCTCACGCGTCCAAACATATTTCCACCCTAGACGCTTAGCAGCTTCTCTAACTTTTTGGAATAGCTGCCTATTACGGTAAGTCAGGCGTTCGTTGACATAGAAGGGGCGCGAGGAAGCTGAAGTTAGGGTACTGGGTGTGGTAATATCCTCGACGGTGAGGCGGCGGCGCACCCGTGCAGCCTGTAACAGCGCATCTCGTGTAGCGCGGCGCGCAAGCCGCACAGCAATAGGCCGCGGCCGAGTGCCGCTCGCATCACCTGCGGCCGCTCGCGGCGCACCCACTCGCTGCGCGCTCACCACGTCGCGCTCATCCAGCTCCACACTTAACTTTCTGGCGATTGTAAGAATCACGTGGGTTGTATTCTCACCGCTGATCTCGGGGAAGCTCGCTATTTCAATGTCATTTCCCAAGAGATCTTGGTCCTTTTCATCGATCTCATGTTTTAGACGTGATATTATACCTTCCATCTCAGTTATTTTGCAGGTAGTAGTTTCACAGGCTTTAGCTTCCAAATCCTTTACTCTGTTTTCAAGAGTGTCGAGGCATGAATTCTGAGATTGAATGGCCTCTGTGAGCTCCAATATGACTGTACGAAACATACTCATCTCTTTACGAACGGCTTTCATTTCTTCCCAAATTTTTCGCAGCTCAACTGCGGGGTCTAAAGAGATTTTGTCAAGTGACTCGACAAAATATTCTGTGTCATCTGTGCTGGCATCGGAAAGTGCTGTAGGCGACGGTTTAGCTCGACGAGTTACATTACTGGTCTGGCTAGGAGTCAATGCGCAGCGCACTGGGGAAGTTTGGTTACTAATTTTAGGCTTTTTCCCAACACATGCAGGACATTTCCAACTGTCACGGCGTTTTTTATCAAGCTTGTAAAATGAGTGAAATCGTTGGATGCTCATATTTATACACTCAAGATCGTAAACAGCTTTACATGTTAAACAGCGCATAAACTCACTTTTTGGAGGAGGCTTGTTGCATCCAGCACAAATATCAGTCACCGCTGGCACATTCGACATGATGACAAGCAGTTAGCAATTAGTCTCGCAATTAGTAGCAGGTATGCAGGCGAAGTGATATTTTGCAAGCAAAATTCTCATATAACACACTCCCGAGTCGAGCTCAAATGTTGATAGGTTTGAGGTTATAAAATTTCGGCCTCTCACAAAACACTGATTTATAATGTTAATTTGGTCTGGGAAGAATCAGGAGCATTTATTGTATCAAAACATCATTGTATTTTCCAATATTGTACCGTGTATGTGCTATTCAACTTGATTGTCAGTGAGCAAATGTCACCAACAGGAAAAACACTATTTCCAATAAAAATCCTCGGAGATTCGCACTCACTTCAATTGTACATGACTAATGTATGTTTAGACACAATTTGAAATAACAATTGCGGTGTATTTCGAATAATTGTTACGTTTTTGCAAAAAAATAAGTATTTACTTATATATGTCGTGGGCCAATCGTTGAACTGGGCCGATCGAGATCTGCCTGGGCAGATCACCATATGCCGGCATTTCTTGATTTGCCTTTTCAAAACCCGCCATATCGTTCAAAGCATAACGTTTGACGATTTGCCCGGCCATGCTTGGACAAATCGATTCTGTGGGGTGGCCAAAGTACAAGCAAATAAAAAGAAGTTTAGATAATAATTATTCTACTAGGCTACGGAACCCTAAAAAGGAGTCACTTTCAAGGTATTTTTTTATTGTTAAGAAAACAAAATAAAAAGACTCTAATTATGCTGATAGTTAACGGCTATGGTCATAATTTAATGTAATATCCAACAACTGTATCTATTTATCTTTTATAGAAATCAATCATTTTTGTTTGTAGCAACTAGGTATTGGAAGATAAATATCTAATCAAACCTACGCAAGTAATTGTTTGCTATTATTTATTTTATTATGACACTTAACGTCAGGTGAGGTGAAAGTCAAGCAATAACCAATTGTGCATAAAAAGGAACTCGTCGTAAATATTTAACGTAGGGAAAGTGAAGGTACATAGAGGGATAGAAAAATAACTGCCCACGCAGTCTTGTGGTGGTTCAGGGTTTATAGTGTAGTTCAGTTTATGGTGTAGCTCTGGGTTCAAGTTTAACCGCCTCTGTGGTCTAGTGCTTCGCCACACACACAAACATTTATTATTATTATTAAATATACCTATGTAAGTACTATAACTAAAAACATCTTAGAATTTCTACAAAAAAATACCTAATAAAAATTCTAATCAAAATCAAATGCAGTCTCGCGCTGATTTCATCATCATTTGAACATGTGCAATAGCAAACTATCTTTATCTAGGCATCATCTTCACATTCTCATTTAGAGACCGTTGTAAAAAATCATTTGGAATCGTAACGTACTAAGAAAAACGCATTCCGATCGAGTAATTTTAAATCTCAAAATTGAAATAACAGCAATCCACGAATATACAGTAACATCTTTAACATTAACATAGGTAGGGGATAGGGAATGCAAAACCGGAGTGAAATGAAAACCGGTTTTTTTCCCGGTTTTGAATCCAAAACCGGTTTTTAACCGGTTTTCAAGAAAATATTGGAAAATGTGCAATACTACATTTTTATTGATTTAGTTAACATGTTTCAAATTATTATATAAATTAATATATATATATTTAATAATATTATTAATAATATATATATTTAAGAGTATCCCTATTCACAGTTTATCAAAAAATGCACAGTTGTCAAGAACATTACCATTTTACACAATTTTTGTGACGCCAATTGTATGGGACCAACCCAGGTTTGAGACTAAAAAGTCAGACATCTGAAACAAACTTTTTCCCATATAGTTCGTAGGAAATCATTGCAGGTCCTAGGAAATAATTTGTGTAACTAAAATACAAAAAAAATATAACAAAGGGCAAATAATCACGTAGACGTAATAAGCTTCTAGCTAGCAAGTCTTAACGTACTAAAGAGCTTTTTGTTTTCATATAAATAAAACAAAATATACATACAATATGTTTGGTTAGCGATGTCGGAGCTTTGAAAGGCATATAAATTGATCAATTTTATCGACATAACCCCCCCACATGTTGGGGTCTATCCCCTCTCCTGTGGGAATGACCGGCATTTTAAATTTGACTTTTAATTTTAGATGGACTTGCCAAAAATTTATTAATTACTCCGGATTTAAAAGTCCTACAGTAATAAAAAAATATTTTTCGAAAGCTAACAATGTCATCTATCAAATAAAAAAATAAATTATATAAACTTTTAACTCGAATAGGTATGTCATAAAAATTACTAAAATAAATTTTAATTCGAAATTAGTGTGTTTTTTTTCATTTTTCTCACATATCTCAAAAACCAGGATATTAATGTGCATTTTTTTGCATTTTTACAATACCTACATAGAAATATTATCTAAAAAACGACATCAAAATTATTGCTC